>VXBL01000623.1:69873-100015 GCA_013400195.1 Aramus guarauna
CCCTTTTTCAGCATCTGGCTGCAGGAGCAGCCATTTTCCTGGCTGTCCCCGTTGCGTGATCCCATGTTCTTCTATGCTCTGCGGCATCGTGTGGCCCGTGAGGTGTGAGTGATGGCTCCAGGGACTGGTTTTCTTTTTCTGGAAGAAAATAGCAAGCTGACTGTATTTTCTGAAGGTCAAGCTTTTCTGCTTTGCTGCCAATGCCTAAAGCTAGTCTGAAAGTGGAATTAATGTTTTGAAACCTCCCTAAGACTAATTTCCTTCGTTTCTTAGTTTTAGAAATAGAGGCTTTTGGCTCTAAGAATTTGATTACTCCTTTCCACTGAAAACTGAAAATGAAAACCTCTGTAGAAATCAACATGTTTTGGCAAGAATTCCTCATTTTGTAGGAAAAAATCGCTTTCATTTTCTAGCTAGTTCAGCCATTTAAGGGCAGTGCTCCCCCAATGCCATTCTGGTATTTCTACGGCTATATATGGAGCCTCTTTGGTGCTTGCTTGTGATATCCTCAGAGCTCAGTAAAGGTCAGGCCAGGAAGCCTTTGATTGTAAATCTCCCCAGGCCACCTTGATGCCCTTCCTGAATGCAATGAATGGGGGAGGAAAGCAAGGTTTCTCTTGCGCAAGCTGCTGGAGCTGACTGCTACAGGTACAGCACACAGGCATGCTTCTCCCATATTTACAAGAAGACCACATATATTAGTCGTTAAGTTGTGCTAATCATAAGTATGTATCCCTGATGGCCAAATGGCCAAAAAAATGTTTCCTTGCCTTGTCTGAAGAGAGTCCCTTTCCTTTGGATTCTTTATCACCGGGGCAGATCACAACTAAACTTGTCAGTTTTTATAGACTTTCTTTAGGTGACTTACAAACTTGCACAATTTTATTTTTCAGTCTGTTTTCTTAGTCATTTCTCTCTGGAAGGCTGACTTCCTCAAGCAGCCTCTTTACCTTGAAGTATAGAGCTTGTCAAAAACAAAGGGGAATAAAATTAGGAAAGGAAGTTTAGAGTATAATTAGGTTTCAGTTTTTGCCAGAATCTGAACAGAAAACTTTAATCTGTTTTCATTGTTTATTCCTCTTCATTTCTTAAACAGGGGTGTTTTAATGGATGGTTTTCTGCTGGACAGATTGGTCTCATGGTGCAATCTTTAGGCAATTAAAAAAAATAAAATTTGAATGCAGAAAAAGAACAAGACCGATTAAATATCTTTTTCAAACAATGATTTTTCATTTAAAATGCCACTGCTGGAAGAAGGGCTGTTTTTCTTGAAAGTTTCTGAGCCGTTCAAATGCAAAAGCTCTCTTGATTGCCCTGCACAGAAATTACTCTACTGCAATGCTAAGGACATACCTGTATCTGATACCAACGTGGGTCTGCTACTGCCCTCTGCTATAGAAATTACCCTTTTCTTCACAAGCTGTGATGGATTAAACTTTTAGCTCTGTAGTTTCTCAGTTGTGCCCCTACTGTTGGTGACATGGCTGGCAGTCACTTGACTGGATGCTTGCCTTGACCAGGAGAGAGAGTCTTTGCTGGAGAAAATTCACCTCCACTTTTCTGGAAGTGAATGGGACTGGACTAAGTCACATAGTATTTGCATTCAAAATGAAAGGTAATTTTGGGGGGCAAACCACAACATCATATAACTGAAACTCATTTCATGTGAAGTCAAGTCACGGTGACGTGTATATTTGCTTATCTCATGTCTTAGGTTGGACAATTTTACTTCCTACAAAAGATCATCTGAGGATGGGGACATTAGCAAGTCACGGAATTTGAAAAGAGATGGTGACTCAGTTGGTACCGTAACATTTTGACAGTTCGAAGAAGCTTGTGGGAGCAGTGTAGTTCAGTAGAATTCACTTCCTGCCAGTGCAGTTACTTCACTGTTTGTTCATTACCAAGTAAGAAACCCAAATAGACAGTGTCAAAAGTTCAGGTAGTGATGGGTTCAGTAAGGAACAGCCAGGTTTCTGGGAAAGGGATGAGGGGAGAGGGTGGTGCAGTGGGACCCCAGAATTAAACCAAATATGCTGATTTGATAAGTAAGGGAAGGAGAGTTTCCTCTGGTTCAGCTAGATCAAACTCCTTCACTGCCTGCTGTTACCATGTGGTGTAGGAATAAAATAAAATCGTCTCCAGCGTAGTCTATCCCTTTCCTCACTCATTGCTTTGCCTTTACAACTCAGAAAGCTGCTGCCTTCCTCTCCTGCCCTCACTACTCCTTCATATTCCTCTGAAATATTTCCCATTACGCTTCTCCCACCATTGTTCTCAGGTGGCTTGGTACACACACGCTGTCCTTTTCCCAACTCTCTCCATGATGTTCTTACCCCTCATTTCCTGGAGTGGAACAAGGTGCTGGTACCCAGAAGTGCCACCAGAAATGGAGAATGTGGTGTTGGATAATGTATATACAGTGAGTGGGAATCTGTACGGCAATGTTGTATTGCATATAGGGGACCTGATCCGTGTGACGTCTCTAATAGCACCAGAAAGAAAAAGCCTCTGAGCCCTTTGCGATCTTTGCAGTGTAGAAGCTTGGATGTCTCTCCTATAACTCGTGGATGTCTCTGTCATAGGATGTATACTTCCCTCAAACTTACATAAATGTTCTTTTCAGAAATTGTTACGATTTAGTGATTGACAAAGTGGAGAGACTGTCATGGCCCCACCTGTTCTGAGAAAATGTGGGGGGTTTGAGGGTATTTCCTTTCTGAGCTTTTTCTTACCTGCAAGCAGAAATCCTGTTAAAATGTATTGACACAGTTGAATGCATCTTCCTGTTTACCTTCTCAGTGATATATGGAGAGACACAGAGTTTTGTGCTTTGATTAATCAAATGGTTAACTAAACAAGGAAGCTGCCATCCACTGAAGCAATGGGTGAGTCAAACGGTAGTCTGCATGAGGGACTGATCTGTTCTTTCTTGTCTTCTGTGGAACATTTTGCATTAAGCTCTTCAGAAAATTTTTGGCATTACTCAATATGCTTTTTTGCCCCACCTCCTGCTTCTACCACAGTGCTCGATAGGTTAGGACTAGCTGTCGGGGTTATGTAGGCAAGACATATATATACACATGCACACACGCATGCATATAAATACACACATAGGTAGAGATAACATACATACTATTTGTAAGCAGCAGCCATCACTGCCGGTGGAACAATTATCCTTCACTGTGAGGACACACCTGGAGAAGGTAGGACATCAAACACCAAGTGCTGTGTAGAGGGATTTGGTGAGAGCATTCAAGCAGTCATCTGGGGCTAGCACAGAGTTAGGATTTTCCAGGGATTTGAAAGGTGTATAACTCTATCACCACGGCATGGTGCTGAGACGAAGTTGTCCTCTAGGATCAAATGGGTGTATTAGTTACACGATGCTGCTGGCCATGCTGAATGCAGCAGCTGCTGCTGTACTTTGGAAGTGTTGAAGGGAAAGGCAAAAAGTTCATATCAGCAAGCGTGAGAAGAATGGGTGTGATGTAAAGCAACTAGATGAGCTGCATCAGCTGCCCTATATGTCACAGATCCAAAGCTTCTGCCTGCCAAATGGTTGGGATCACAGGCTGGTGTTTTAGCTAACCCAGATTTTGTGCACTCTTGTTCTCTCAGTTTTGCTGTTTAAGGGCGGTTTAGCTGATATTTGATTGCAAAGTATTCAAGAGATCAAAAGTTTCATCTGACTTGAACGTGAGTTGTGGGCAGTCAGAATCTCTAATGATTAGGATGATTATGGATAGGATGTTGTAACCTTAAGTGCTAAAGGACAGATCTTGAGTAAATGGGATTTTTGTATTTCCACTGATTTCGATGTAGCTTGCACAATGTAGACAGCAAAGAATATGTACTTTAAATTCTCAGCCAGAGTGTTTAAAAGTGAATCTTTGCTCAGAGAGGTATTGTTTGAAGTTCTGAAATCCATCCAGTCATTTTTGCTACAGACTTTTTTGTTCACATCAGTGGGAGGCTCTGGGGCAGGTTCACTGCTTGGCCTTGAAAATCTCAGCACCAGAAGTTGTTCATCAACTTTTGAGCCAATAATCTAAGCACAGGAAATTCAGGGCAAGGTCCTCCACCTATCTGTACGTTCATTCATTTTGTGAGAAAACACAGTTCAATGCTTCTTTTCAGGATATTTCTATGTGCTAAAAAGCCCACAGGAAGTGGGAGTCAGCTTTGAGTTTTTATTTTTGAAATACACTCCTATGTTTAATCAAAGACATGAGGTTGCACCTGCAAGTGCTGTTTTCATACTGTGTGTTTAGAGACTAATAAAGATTAACAAAGCCTAATACAGTCACATTTCCATTTTGACTAATGACTGCTAATTTCCGTAGCTAATGTTCTGCTGTATACAAGAATGGTTGTAAAAGATGGCCCTGCGTCGTTTGTTCTGCTCACCCTAAAATTTATTATTTTGCATGCAAACATTTGCTCTGTTCCACACAATCAGAAGTGGCTCCTCAGCCCAGATGCAGATTGTCTTCATTAAGTCAGAGGAGCTGGGCTGAGCTCTGCCAGCTCCAGCTTTAGACCTCAAATTGCCCAGTAAGCCAGTGTTGCCTGAGATAAATCCTCTCGTAGAGAGAATAAGAGGCTCTCAGAGAATTCTTTCATGGTCCAATTACTTTTACTAAAAGTGAAGGATTTTCTGTGGATTCTTCAGATTCTCATTTTAAGACTTAGGGACAAGGCCTCTAAGATGTTGAGAAAGATCATGGGAGATGATAGAATGCTAATGTAGTGGAAGGACTTGTATCAGATGGCAAACATACTAACTGGGGGAACGTGCAAAGAATAGAGAATCAAATCTGTCCAACCTACTGGTTCATGGCTTCCATCTAAAGCTTTTAACCTCTGTCTGCTACACTTGGCTGCTTTCCCTCAGAAATTTTAATTGCTGGAAGAGACATGCACACACCCTGCTCCACCTGTGCCCGAGGACACAGTGGGATACTCAGATTCAGTCTGATTCAGTAATATTGCTGAGTGGAGTGCAAGTGATTTCCAGGTGTAATTTGGATAGTCATATACAACTGTATCTGGTGCCTGGTCAAACACCTGACTGCGGCCAGACAGCAGTCAGAAGGTTAAAACATGAGGTGCAACACCTTGTAGCTGTCTAAGCAGTGACTGTTCATGACGCATAAAATGCTTCATTGCATCTTTTGTTCAAAGATTTCCGCATAAGTTGGAAAAGAGTTTAAAACAATACACCTACAGGTGTTTTCAAAACATACAAAATAGCTGTGTCATTGACTCTCAACACACTGTTACAGTTGGGACTGCTGGCTGAGTTTCTTGAAAATAAGAGTACGTATTCAGGTGATTTAAACCTCCATTTTTGAAAGCATTGTTTTTTTCATACTATCTCTGGGTTTCTAGGCCTATCTATAAAGTTCAGTTCTTTCTCAAATAAATGCCAGACTGAAGTGAGAACTGGTGAAGGGTTACAATGATTTTATCAGGCATTGTGGATACTCTGCACACCCAAAAATCAAGTCTCCAGTATTTGCTCTTCAGTGTAGCTCAAAGTATGTCAATTGCTTACCACTTCTTTTCCTGGGGAGCAGCAAAATAAGAAATTCTTCATCATACATATTTTGTCTGTCTATATTAAGTGCAGCTAGTCTCCAGGCTGTTTTCTTCCTCTTGTTTTTCTCTTAAATCTATCACTCTGTCTGTTGCTCATGTTGTTGTAGCCGTGAAGGTCAATGGCTGTAAAAAGGCGAGGTTTGGAGAGAGAGACAGTATTTTTCATCTGGAGAAAAAATAGGCAAGTTGTTAGGTACTTAAATTCTTTTTCAGGTCTGAAATGTCTACTGTACAATAGAAAATTTAATTTTTGATTCCAGGGTTATATTTTCAAGATTTTCTCTTGGTTGCCCTTGAGGATCAAACTTTGTGGATCAGTTGTAGACTGGTTTTATAACAAATGAGGCCTCTGTGTGGGAGGACAGCGCAATCTGTGGCTGTTTGGTTTCTCACAGGGAACGCTGGTGACCTTCAGCTTTGATGGGAGTAACAATCAGCTGGTTCCTCACTGAGACCAGTTTCCTAGGGTGCCTGGGGCAGTGATTTTGAGTCTCAGAGAGCCTCCTCTGTGGGGAAGCCTTCCAAATACTGTATCATTATGGCATGTGAACCATTTATTGAACTTTGTAGCCTGATTCATTTTTTGAGTCCACACTGTAATGAGAAGGCTATGCTTATGATCACCTTGTTACCACTGATGGGCGTGATTTGCCGCTGAGATTTTAATCATGATTTCTCCTAGGAGCCCACCGCTTGCAGCAAAAGGTGATGGCTGCTAATGTTTAGCATAGCTGCTAATATTAAAAAAGGGCTATGAAATCACTCTTTGCTGTTTTCAGTGGGGGGATGAGAAACATCTGTCTTGAATGTTAAAAAAAATAAATCTCAGCATACGATTTCATGTGTGAATCTGCGGTAATCAGCAAGATGGAATGTGATCTCTTGGGGGAGATTGTATCATTCTCCAAAGTGAGGCAAAAAGGGCAAAATAACCTTTGGAGGGTTGTGAGTAATGGCTTTGTAACACCTAATGTATTCCATTTTTTCTGTTAGCCTTTGGTTTATCTTGCTATTATTATTTTTTTTGAGAGGGGAGATAACCACATGCCAGAATGTGATTGAATAAGAACTGTCATTTATGTTGCAGCATATTATGAAAATATCCTGGAGAGCCTAACATAGTCCAGAGAGAGACAAGAATAACCGTGTGTATGGCTTCAAAGGCCCAGTAAAAGTCAATGGGGTCACTCATTTTGATTTCACTCAGATCTACAGCTAATGTAAAGCCTTGAAACCGCAGTGATAGGTGCTAGATTAGAATTGCGTGGGTCCCCACTTGGCCTCAGAGTGCCACCCTCCTACCCCCACCCCCCACTGGCTAAGGAGAAAATTTTAAAAGCCGTGATTAAATTGACTTTTTACACTTATTTTAATTATTAGGAATTCTTCTGGAGAAGACGCGCCTCATTGCAAGAAATCAGGAGTTTCCAGCAGGACTGTGCAGGGTGGGATCCCTGCAGAATCCTCAGTGGAAAAAATTATCCTGGCATTACTGTGGACATCATCATGCTTCTTCTGCCGTGCTTGAAAAAAAAGAAGCCACCTGTGCCTTTAGGCAGGAATATCTTTCAAAAACACACCCTACCCATCCAGCAGAACTACCAGACCTTGCTGGAGACATGCTTGAAGAACAAATGCCTGTTCACAGATGACAACTTCCCTGCTCACATCAGCTCTATTGGAGTGGGAGCACTGCTAAGGAAACTACCCCGAAATTTACAGTGGAAGAGGCCACATGTAAGTGACTTTGAGTGAATACTCTAGTATAAGAGGATGATTACAGCTGATAGCCAGCAAATAGTTTTAGCATTGAGCAGACTGCTCTTAAATTTAGGTGTGCTTTAACACCTCCACAGATTACACTTATTGTATCAGCTGTCATTTTGGAAGCTAGGGGACATGGAGTTTCATAACTGCCTTTGAAGCATTTGTTGCCCAAAATCATAACCAGCCTCATTCATCCAGTAGCACTCAGAGCAGGCAGGGAGAGCAGGCGAAGGGAGCGGGGGGAGCTGGTGTCCTTGGAGCTCACAGCTCCAGTGATCCCACCATGATTCTGTGATTACAGTTCTCATGGCAATGATCACTCTCCCCAAAATTCAAGATCTTGACCTTTTAGAAGATTTCTGAGCTTCTAGACAGTTATTAGCCTTTGACCTCTCTCCCATGTCCCACATACTGTTGTGATGCTGGAGGCTGCTACTTTCAGAGGCAGCTGCAGGTGTCTTATCGTCTTGGTGGGCTATTTTTTTCCTGCTGAACTGTTTAGTCTATTGCAGATAGAGCAGTCTTTTCCTAGCTCTCAAGGCTGAGCTTCTACCATGACTAGTAATTGTCCATCAGTCAGTGAGTTGCTTTTAGTTCTGGGGCCTCTGTTTTCTACTTGTGCCCATATTTCCAAGGCCTTTGCTGGTGTCCCGTGCTTAAAATGAACATCACAACAAGAGACACCTGGTTGCAAGGGCTGGTCACAGAGCAAGTTCTCATAACAAAGGGATAACAAGTCTAGACGGCCAGGACAGAGGCCTGGCACAGTTAGGCAGGGCCTGTTACTAGCAACGGCAGTTCTGTTCTTACCAAGCCACTGAGCAATGTATTTGCAATCTGATCTTCTTGAAAGCAATGTATAGAATTATTCTTATGTTACCGTGTCTGTAGAGAATTCTGGCAGGTAATAGCAGATAGCATCTCCAAGCTAAGTTATTTTGTAGCTTTCATATTTTGTCAGATTTAACTAATTTCTAACAAGGGCTGAGTTCCTGCAAAACTCATGAAAATCACTGGGAAAGTAGAGGCACCTTTGCAAAGCGATCAGGAGAACTTGGGAATAGCAGCCCTGGTTATCAGAGTTTCATATGTAATTTGGTCTCGCAGATGGTTTGTGTTAAGTCAGGATCTGCAGGCAGAGGAAGAGTGCAGCGTTCAGAGGCCTGAGCTGGGTTGTGCCGGGCACTGCGGCTAAGGCAGCTATATCAGCATAGAGGTATTTGGGAGGGAAAGGTCAACATGAGCCGTGGCCTCTACAAAGCCCTACAAGTGTCACTCCACCCCAGGGATATTAGAATGGACTTGAAACGTCCTCTATCTCTCAGTCCACGGTTCTGCTGCTCTAAAACTGCCTTGTGAAAAAGGCTACCATTTGCTCCGAATGCCAAACTTAGCCCAGCAAAGGCTCTCTGAGGATGGATGCTGTGCATCCTTCAGTCCCTGTGATAAGCAGGAAATGCTGAGATTCTGCCATTCAGCCTGCAGGCTTGTAGCTTGCTGCATCTATGACTGATGGTCTACAAACTGAACACCCAAATTCACCAAGGATAGGGTTTGGTGTCTAATTACTGTAACTGCCTTCTGAAGGTTTGCTATTTCTCTGCTACTGCCGGAAGGGGAAGCCAACAGTGTGAAAATTAGCTTAAGCAATTTGTGGGTCATTAGAGTGAAACATAATTTTGACACTTCGGTTATTAATTTACACCCAGAGGCACTTGTGAGAGTAAAAAAATAACAACATAATTTCTCTCCGACCAATTATTCACAGACCCACTCTTGTCACAGCAACAGGAACTTCTGTGGCTGCCATCAGTCTGTAGCTTGATTGTCAGTCAAATCATGGAGGCGTCAGCCAGGTTAGGTGAAAGTTTGCCATTGTAGCCTGTTTTGGCTGAAACTTCTCAGTAATTACGGAGGAGCAGGCCTGGCACATCTGAAGGGTTGTCTTCTCAGCGAGGTATTTGTGGACACCCATGGTGATGCATCTGAGCACCAGTGGCTTATGTTGGAGACCAAATTCAATGTAGATGAAGCACAAATGCATGCCCAGGCTTGTGTCAGGTTAGCCAGAGTACATGATAACACTAGAGTTATACCTGAACCAGAACAATGTCTGCTGGGACAAAGGCACCCTAAATATTTGGAAAGCTTGGAACAGGTAGATGGAGTATTTTGTGTCACATATGCATGAGGTTTCTACATCCTAGACTAAGAACTCACTGAATTTCCCATCTCATGA
Source organism: Aramus guarauna (assembly GCA_013400195.1). Lineage (NCBI taxonomy): Eukaryota > Metazoa > Chordata > Aves > Gruiformes > Aramidae > Aramus > Aramus guarauna. The sequence goes on from VXBL01000623.1 coordinate 79,484, forward strand.
GATTATGGCTCTGCATGCAGAAAGTCACTGACTTTACTCTCTCCCTCTTTTTTTTTTTTTTTTGGTTGTGTGCTTCCCAGGCTTTGCACAGAAGTCCAGTATTTTATGCTCCAAACAGAAAGCAACTTGATCTCTGCCAAGGATTGGTGGGTAAGGAAGCTCCTTTCTATAAACATCTAAGTATTCTTATAAAAGATAATATTTTGTGTGGAATTTTGACTGTATAAAACTTGGCATAGAAATAGAAGGTGTGCATATCCTTCACTTGGCGTGAACGAAGCAATCATTAAGATGGGATAGGCTCGGTAAAAACCTGGCAAGCTTCAAGGTGGGATTTGAGGAGTGAGACATATCTCCATAAACTGAAATTGCCATTCTCTGCGTTGCTTCTGTGCATGCTAGTACTGCAATAGGAAGTGATCCTGTGCTCTTACTGATCTGTAATGTTGCTACTTGGTAATTGAACAGAGACCACAGAAGCAAGAAAATCTGAGATTTTCGCTTTGCAGCTAAGACCTAGTGTGAGTGTGTTCTCTTCCCAGCTTTGCAGTTAGAAAAATAATTTTTATGCCTGTGTTACCTAAAGTAGAAGGATATATTGTCATCTGCAACACAGGTGGGGGCAGGACTAAATTATTTTTTAAGTGCTTTAAGCTCTTAAACACAAAGTCTGATAAGTATAATCTTGCATGTGAGATGCACTGGAAATTATTTTTTTCTTCTGAAAAGTTAGTATTTTCAAAGAAAAGGGGAATTTTTTTTTGTAGTGTGCCTTTACAGAGGACAGAAAAAAACCCATGCAAAGTCAGTAAAAAAACAGAATGTTTCCATTGAGAGCTATTTCTTGCTAAATTTCCTATTTAACCAAACAGTATCCAAATGAAAAGATCATGAGAGAACGATTATAAACCAATCATGGTTTGGTTAAATACAACACACGTCTGGATTGTCTCATTTTCTGTGTATGATTTGTTGTTATAATTTTAAAAACATCAGCACAGCAGCTTTTCTGCTAGGATCTTGGTGGTGTTCCTGAACTTGGCTGACAACTCTCGCTTTTCAGCCAACTATGTCTGTCCGTTTGTCTTGGCACAGAGAACTGCTGGTTCCTGGCGGCCCTGGAAGCCCTGACGTTCCACCAGGACATCTTGGCTGCAGTCGTGCCACAAAACCAGAGCTTTGAGAGGAAATATGCTGGCATTTTCCACTTCCGGGTACATCTGCTCCCCCAGAGTGCAGGGAGGTCTTCAGAAATCCTGCGTCATATTTTTTGTCACACCCTTAGATGATTTGTACGTGGTTCCCCTTGGCCAGGGGCAAGTGGCCAGAGGGTATCCCGGCCTGCAGGGTAGCCCATCAGCCCTCCCACAAAGCAGTGCAGGCAGTGGATCAACTACAAGCCAGTCTAAGGATATACCTCTGCTTGGCCCTTCTCTCCAGCTGTGTCCTACCCATATTGTAATCCAGACAAAAGTCTTCTTCCATAGTGGCAACAGCCAGCAGGGTTTGAGCACATCTGCTCCAGCCTTCTACCCCTTTGCCTAGCTCTTGCTCCAACTCTGCTACCCCGCAGTTAGGAAATCCTTCCCCAGAAGCCCAGCTGTGCCTAATTTCCCTGCTTAATCCTTTTACACCTGATACAGGCACGGCTTTGTTTTCTTCTCTGGCAGGGTGGGACAGAGGAGTTGGCTCTGTGGGTGAGTCAGCACATCCCACTGACCCAAAGCAGCCTTCCCCCCAAGGCAGCTCGTCCTGTGCCCATAGCTAAGCTATCTTGCCTTTCCTGTTGTTTCAAGAGGAGGTTCCTTCCAAGGGAAACATCAGCTCATTCCTTTCCCCTGACAGTTCTGGCACTTTGGTGAATGGGTTGACGTGGTTGTTGATGATCGCCTGCCGGTGAATGAGGCGGGGGAACTGGTCTTTGTTTCCTCGGTCTATAAGAACGTGTTCTGGGGAGCCCTTCTGGAGAAGGCATATGCTAAGTAAGTGACTCATTCCAAGTTATGCAAATAGTATCTCTAAAATATGTTGGTTGGTGCCTACGCAGTTTGTTCTTGTTTATAAATGCATCTCCTAGGCCTTGCCACATTTGGAGTGTAGTAAATGATTCTCATCTTTCTATTATTATGCAGTAAAAGCTGCCACTGCAGTGGCTGTTACCAATCCAGGCCCTTGAGTTTAAATCCAAGGGTTTAGGAGTAGGTGTGAAAACAGATCTGTCCTGTGGGGTTGTCCTCTGAATGTTATCGCTGTTTGGAATGTATTGGCTAGGATGATGCCTTCCTTGTAAATACTGTGGAGGAGCTGAAGGCCACAGGTGGGGATTTTCAAAGGTGAATGATTTCTGATGCCTCCTTTTGATGTAATATCAGTTTGAGAAACCTCCAAGGAGTTTCATTTTGGGGGTCTACTGAAGCATTGTACTTTGGGTTTTGGTAGAAGTTCCTGCTCTAGGGTCCCCCAAAGCTGAGGCATTCACAAGTCACATAGGACACTGAGAATACTGGCTTCTCTCCAGGGTGTTTTGTCTAGAGTGGTTTATCAGGACTAAGAAGAAAGCAACGAGGCATAACTGATGGAGGTTGTTGATCACGGGCTGAAACAACCTCTGCAGAGGAGGGAAAAATCGTAGTTAACATTGAGAGAAAGATCACAGCAAAGGAGACAAAGTTCAGTTATTTTCATTTGGTGTTAGCGTGAGAACAAAAAGACCTGAGAAAGTTGCACTGCAGTGGTAAAGAAAATCAGACTGGAGACTGAGCTCTCAAGACAGTGTGCCTCTCAAGGCACTGTATCTTAGATTTGTCTGGTGATAAATTCAGGCAACATTTGCTAAGGCAGAGTTATCAAAGAAGTAGTGATGGGTATATTCTCACTCCTGTGCAGTGAGGGATGACAATGAAGAGTCCCTTTCAGACTATGGGCAATCTTGGAGGCAATTTGCTAGATTCCCCTCTTCCTAAATGCCAAAGATTCCCCTAAAATTAAATATGAGTTACAGCCTTCCTTTTGCAAACCTTTATTGTATGTTTTCATTGGCACGCTGTTCTCAACCTATTAACCCCAAGAATATATTCATGTCTTTCTTGCTAGGCTGTACGGCTCCTATGAAGATCTGCAGATAGGGCAAGTTTCAGAAGCCTTGGTGGATTTTACAGGTGGTGTTAATATAAGGATCAAGCTTGCAGCAGCTCCTCCTGATCTGTGGGATATCCTGACCAGAGCAACCTACAGCAGATCTCTCATGGGCTGTCAGACACATTTAGGGGTGAGACTTGGATTGACATCAAATGGCTTCACAGCTAAAAGCCTTTCCAAACCTGTTTCCCTCTACTCAGCTAGTCATTGTGACTTAAAAAGTATCAAAGCTGTCACATGTGACTTTCCGTAGAAATAACGTTCTTAATGTTAAACTTTGTGCATGGATTGATTCTGTGCTGCTCTCAGCTCCCTGTTATGTTTAGGAACTGGTTTATCAAAGAATCTCTATTAAATAAGGACCTACTGCATTTTCTCATCTTTGTTAAATAAATTTGCTGTTTTTACAAATGTTGCAGTGAGGAACAGAGACTCATGCAATAACCTTATAGCAAACATAGAGGGGTGTGTAGTTCAGAACATGACCTCAAATCTTGGCTTTCCAGCCTTATGCTAACATTTCAGCTGTTGGCAAACTCTACTGTTCTGAAATTCAAACCTTAACCTCCTGGACTTTTTAAAAGTGAGATGGTCTCTAGTCAAAGATCCACAATTTAGGAAGGCACCTTCCCAATGAACCTTCCAATTCCAACCATACTGGAAAATGTGGCTGTTACAAGCTTAGACTTAACTTTTTTTTTTCAGTTGAAACCATTCTCCATTTGCTTTGAGAGTCATTGCTTACACAGGTACAGGTCTCTGGTACTGGTATGAGTCTGCTGTGTAAGTAGGGACAGAATAAAAGGTTTATTTTTCTTTTGTTTCTCTTCCTTGTATACAGGCAACAAAGGTCCTGAAGAATGGGCTTGTTGCTGGCCATGCCTACACAGTAACTGGTATTAGAAAGGTAAGACTAGCCCTAATGTCCTGGGTCCAGGTTGGTTTGGATGTCAGCAATTTTTATTGCAGTCGTAGGTTCAACCCTTAATCAACTCCAGTATCTCCTCCCCCAGTGCTCTTCTCTTAGTCTAAGGCTGTGTGGTTTGTAAAGATTCACTTTCCAGTCTGTCCATTTTAGTATCATGACCTTGATGCAAAGAACAATGATTATAGATGAGCATATCTCTAAGGGTGGGAATGATTCATAGGGCTCTGCTGAGACCATCACCTACAAATCCATCTTGGCTGTTAAGGAAGAATGGACTGGCCTGTGGGGATGCTGGGAGGATGTGCTGAAACCTGCTTGGGGTAAAAAGCCTTCCTCTGAAGTCAGAGGAGTGGCCATAGAGAAGTAAAGATAATAGAATACAAGGGCCAAAACATGAAAAACTATAGCTGGAAATGTGAGTCAAGGCTAAAGTAAGGGAAATGAACTGGGCTCCTGTGCAGAGAGTGCAGGTGGACCCCACTGATCTGCAGAAGTATAATTGGGAGTCCCCTAAAGTTGTTTGTCTAGGGGTAAGGGACAGTAAAATAGTAGGTCCCAAAGAGTGGGAGAAAGCTCAAGCTTTCTCCTCCTGGTGGATGACTATCTTGTCCAGCCTCAAAAGGAGGTTGACAAGGATAGCAAAGGACTTTGTGGGGCTTTGGACATGTGATATAGATGTGGGTGAAAGCATGTTCAGTACTTCTAGCAAGAGATACTAGGAAAGCTGGAAGAGGTACCATGAGCTGAATGATGCACACCTGTGTCTCCCACACACAGCAGGAGAGTTTTAGGCATGGACTTTATCAGTGACATGTCTTTCAGTCTGGCTCCTCTGATGGGATGAAGAGCCAGGCAGGAGTAAGGCACTGACTGAACATGTGGACCTGATGTGAAGTCAGCCGTTCTGCTATATGCTGCCAAGAGCCCCCAGTCAGCCTGGTTCCCTCTTCTCCCACCATGAAATTCCAGTTTGGGAGGCACTAGTCTATGTGGTAACCCCATGGGCTGCATTGTACTGTGCCATTGCACTGGGGTAGGACTTAGCTTTCACAATAGTACAATCCTGCCCCCACATAAGCACAGAATGAGCAGGTGTTGGAAAGAAAGAGGAATTCAGGGTTGAGTCTCCAAATCAGGGATCTGCAAGGTCTCTGGTTTCAGTTATAGAAGGTAAGATAAAGCATCTTAATATTTTTGTGCTGGCATTGAGAGTTACATGTTCATAGATTTTTTTTTTTTATCATCATGCTTTCTGACATCTATGAGAACAAGCAAAATTTTTGTTAATATCTGACATAGTACAGTGATATAACCAAGGTCTCAGCAGTTCTTACCTGTTTAAGTAGTGTTACTGTTTTCTGCAGGTGACCTGTCAACATGGACCAGAAAACCTAGTGAGACTGAGAAATCCATGGGGAAAAATTGAATGGAAAGGAGACTGGAGTGACAGGTGAATTTAAAAAAGAGAATGACTGAAGCTGAGTGGGAGGGAAAGTTTCTTGGAGGAAAGATGCTGCCATCTTCAGGCATGAATTAGTGCTGAAAGCAGCATAAAGATAAGTTAACAGTTGCTTGCGCAGACCCTCTGGTTTCAAAGCAATGACTCGATAGATTTGTATTTCTCCAGCAGACAGTGCTCACATAGTTGGGCTCACTTCACACATGGAGCTTCAACAAGCTCAGTTCTGCTTTTCCATTCACTGAATGCCAGAGAAAGCATAATACAAACATCAGACGCTGACCAGGTTGTTGTGATCTGGATGGCCTGCAAAGTGATAGATAGCTGTGCAGGAGGCTCTAAACAAACAGCGTGTTTTAGGGCACACAGCCCTTTATCACAGGAGGGACTGTGAAGCCCTCCATGGGCTGCAAAGTGTTGGAACTGGGTGGCTACAAAGGATTCCTCCATCCTGGCTGTTTGGGGAACCACAGTTGGGTATGAGATCAGAGGAAACAACTAGTGAGACAAATAGGCAGATGCAAATATAGGGCTGAAATTTTTTGATTGGGATCCATCAAAGACAGTGGTTTTCATTCTAGACCATGGGCAACTGTAGACTTGTGTCCAGTTTCTCTTGAAGTCAAGCATGTTCTTTCTTTCCAAGCTTCACTTCATTCCCTGCATGGACCCTGTTTGCTGAGGCTCGGAGGTAAAGAGGAGGGAAGAGCACAGGGAGGTGTTAGGAATGTGAGTGACTTTCACCTTGTCTGCAGAGCAGTAACTTCTCTGATGCGTGTCTGTCACATAATGACAACACACCAGCTGTTCCTGTTGAAGAGCATAATGAGCAACATACTGTAGGCCTGCCTTTTAAACGACTCCCAGCTGCCTCTTGTGCTGTCCTAGTCATTCATTCATTATGCCAAACGCTCTTCCTATTATGTCTCCTTTGACAGAAAATTAACCAACAAAACAGGTCTAGATTTTTATATTTTAAGTACTTGGAAGCTGCATGTGCAAGTGAATAGACTAGCTGATGGAAATGGAGCATTTCTGGCTTCTGCTGGAGAAAACTGGAGCCATTTAGCTACATCTCACAGGACCCAGAGTGCTTGTGGGGATTCTCCTGTGGCTGAAGGCATGGGGGGCCTGTGTTTAGTGGGGGATAAATGTGGATATATGTGGGGCCAGGGATTTGGCCTCTTCTTATAGAGGTAAGCTATGTACTCTGCCTTGAATTTGAGGCCACGTTTGGTTAGTCACCTCATGTTCTTGCCCTCAGCTCTTACAAATGGGAGCTGCTGAGTCCGAAGGAGAAGATTTTGCTGAGGAAGAAGAAGGAGGATGGAGAATTCTGGTAATGACACAGTCTGGCCTCTCCCCTCTCTTCCAGTAGCTCTGGGGCTGTGTCTGGAGATGAAGCAGCACATTGCTACTTAGGTCAAGGCCTGTGTGACCTGCTTTATAACAGCCCATGCTTGCTTTCTTGCTCTCCTCCTCTGCTTGATGATGTGAGAAGCAGTAGATGTGCTGATGTGGAAGAGATGCGCTGTTCCTCAATGGCAGAAATGAGGGAGAAGCAGGACACTGCCAGGTCTCCCAGGGCTGCTGGAGACATGGGCAGCTTTCAGGAGCTTTTGTCCTGCCTTTAATTTTTAAGATAATTTTGGGAAGCTCTTGCTTGCCTTGTGTTCGTTCGTGGTTTCTCCACAGCTTTCGCCACGAGGTGGCAATGTTGTCGCCCGTGTCATTTCACTGCAGTCTCTTTGGGGGCAATATTATTTTAATCTCTGTGCTGCTGTCCTTTGCTGAAACTTTAGTAGTGCACTTGCTGCTGCTGCTAGATGCTGCTGTTGGAGCAGACGCTCTCTTCTTCACTGCCTAATAAAATATGAGCATTTCCATATGTAACACAGAATGGTGCGGCTTCGAAATTCTCTGCTCCCTTTCCCTTTCTTTTTATAAACCATATGGACTAAACTAAACTGCTGACAAGATGTCTCTTGGCACTCTTTTCCCAGGATGTCTCTGCAAGATTTCAAGATTCATTTTGTAGATCTGATGATCTGTAAATTAACTCCAGACCTGATGAGCCAGGAAGATGGGAAGAAGTGGATGTACTCCCTGAAGAGTGGGAGATGGGTTAAAGGAAGCACAGCAGGAGGAAGTCTGGGATTCTGTAATGGTGAGGAGTGCTTAGGGATCTTTTGGATGACTGTGGGGTGACACTTCTCTGCAGACTCAGTTACCAGCACCTTATACCTGTTAGCGCAAAATTGGCTCTTCTTGCTTGACCCTCCACACAGGCATCAGAAATAAGCAGCTGAAGGGCTTTGACTAGCTTCTGCTATCACAGAAAGTGCACCACTTGCAAACAAATGGCAGTGGGCTGGTTATGATCTGAAATGAGCTGCAGGAGTCCTAGGATCAGTTGCCAACACTGAGCTTCTTTGGGGCATTAGACTTGTCTGTTAAAAGTTGCATTTTCAGCACCTCCAAAGAGTGGTATTTTAAGTAAAGTGAATGGGAAATACAGAGGTTCAGCCCTTCTGGAAGCAGAGCAGGTGGTCAGCTAGGCCATAGACTGGAGGTGATAGAGAAATAGTGATATATTTCTAAACAAAATGAGCTCTTAGTTGCAGGTGAGAGTAAATGTAGTTCCTTGTTCCTGGGCCTTCCTTCTGTCTTACATAGTGGTTGCACTGCTAAACTTGTAAACTGCACCCTAAGATCAAATCCCTGTGAAGTCTGGAGGTCCGTACAACCTGTGGCCTATTCAGTCAGATGCCAAGCATTGTGTGGGAAGCTGGCAACCAATTTTGTGATGGAAAATGACATAAAAATGTTTTTCATGTTTTGTTAGGTACCTTTTGGATGAACCCTCAGTACTGGCTGAATGTTTTACCAGTTGAAGACAGTAAGAAAAACCTGGGTTCCTGCAATGTGGTTATATCACTGATGCAGAAACACAGCAGCAAACACCGGAACCGAGCTCCTCACCTCTTCATTGGCTTTTCACTCTACAAGGTGCAAAGAATTACTTTGCCTTTCTTGCTTTCACCAAATAGGAAAGTTTCCAGCCCCTGTAAATTATAGAGCTTTGCGTACTGAGAGTTTTGTTGTGCACAGGGTGATATGTGCTTATTTCTCCTTGCCTGTGCCCAGTCTCCTCACACATCAGGGCTAGGCCCCCTCAGGTCTGTGCCTCACTTGCTGCCTCTCCACCACGCTGTGTGTCAGCCTGCAGAGTAGTGAGAAATGCTTCTTGCTTCAGAGGACACTGAGCTTTACTTTTCCCTCTCTGAGAGTATATTGAAGAGCTGGGAGAGGGTGCCAGGAGTCCCCTTACTTTGAGGCAAGGCGAGTGCTGCCCTTGAGTTATTTCCAACCATGGTAAAATTGTGTTTGAGAAGTTGAGTGTATGATGTGGCAGCTGCCCGTGTGTGAATACTGCTAGTTCCCTGTGTATCCAGGGGTAGGTGGATATCACTAGAAGGAGCAAGAGTTCCCCCCTCAATTCTCTGCTTATCTGAGTGCCTTGCAGAGCCACTCTCCTCCCTTGAACAGAGTCACAGCTCTTGTTGCTGCTATGAGTTTGCGCAGGTATGGAGAGATGGCTGTGGGGAAGGGCTTTCAGGTGGAGAGGCTGAGGTTTCTGAAGGCAAAGGCCCCAGCCGGTCATCTGTAGCTGCTTTCCAGCAATGATATAGCTATGTTATGTGAGACCCAGAGGTCCCTGTCTGACAGATCCTCTGTTTCTTTTCTTTCTGCAGCTGGACCTACAGGTGAGTCCCTTGTCACCACTGCTGGCTGTTTGCTGGGGGACCTCCTGGGCTGGTGCAACTGTTGTGACAACACTGATGGTGTTGTGTTTGCTTTTGTTCTTTGGCCGACAGCTGGTAACTCTGTATTTGAGTTCAGTGAGGCACTATAGTAAGTCACTATTAATGCAGAGCCATCAACTGACTGAAGAGCAGCCATATCAGGAGGGCTCAGTGGTCTTAAAAGGGGGCATTAGTTGTTCAGCTTCTGCGCTGTGTCTTCAACAGTATAAGAAGTGGCATCAGCATCTACCGATCAGTGTTTACTTTGTCCCTACTGGAACTGTGAGATGGTGCCCCAATTCTTGGCTGTGTCTAAGCTGGACTCACTGCAGCTCTCAGGGAAGCGGGAGCTACCTTTCTGCTCCCTCCCAGTCTTGGGATGAGGTGGGAACAGAGCCTGTGTCCCATGCAAGTCAGGGGTCTCCTGGGGAGCTCAGGTTCCTTTCTGCTTGGGGATGCTCTGGAGCTGATGTTACAGATGTTTTCAGCTTCCTCAGGCCAGCTGTATTTCTAGCATTTTCTTTAGCCAGGAGCCTTTGGGACCTGAGGAAGGGCCCTGGAAGTTAAACACTGATGTAAGTCCCAATTTTGGCCCTGACCTCAGAGGACTATTTAAAAAAGAGAAAGGTTTAGCTCCTCTTATCTTGAAAGGGCATATCCACCACGCTGTTACTACTCAGAACACCTCTTAAATGAGAGTCCCTTTGAATTTGGGCTGGCAAAAGACTAGTTTGGGCGTATAGTCAGGGCAGCACAACTGTGTTCCTAGTTACTGTATTTCTGGCATGGTAACTATGAGGTAAGATGCTGCTCCTTCCTGACTTAAATATTTTTGGGCACTATCAGGGTTACAAGTGAGTTAAACCTCCTGGCAGAAGGACTCTGGTGTGGCCCTAGCACACTTCTGCTGCACCCAAGGGGGAATGGTGGCAGCCAGGACTTTAATTTCAGGTTTGTAGCTGTTGCCAAGATCAATACAGAGAGATGGCAAGCTGAGAGCATCTAAGGTATTAGAACTACAGTCAACAAAGTATTGACTGGAATATAAAAACTTAAATTTAACATAAGGGGCATGAGGAGGAGTAACCCTGAACCCTTCAGAAGAAAGATTGCTCTATTAGTAAGAAAAATACTGGCAAAGGAAGAGGAACAGCATCTCCACTGCGTGGCTGCAGACGAAGATGGCTAAATGTTTTGAGGAACAGCCAAGATCAGAAGGTGACAGTGGTTTTAGCTAGCAGGATTATTTATTTGGCTTGTGTACTGGGCACTCAGTGCCATTAAAAATGAGTTCATTGTTGCCTGGATCAACACTTCATCCATCCTCCTATTGCAGAAAAGTTGTTTTGGGACAAAACATATGTAAGAGCCAAGAATGCCAGGCAGATCAAGGACACATGCATGGAGTAAGGGCTAGGTTGCTCCTGCAGTACTCTCAGATCACACATGCTCTGAAAAATCCTCTGCTATTAGATCCCTAGTGCATAGGACAAGCTGGGAACAAGGTGCATCGTACCTATGGGATAGGAGGGGTGTTCTCTAGAGCAGTTCCTGCCTGCAGTCATTTTTGCCAGTATGAAAATGACTTTTGCAGTAGCCACTTTGACAGAAGCCACTTCTCCTCCCCAGTCCTTGCTGCTGTTCCTTGCAAGTGCTATTATATTGTTGATAAGGTTGCAGGAATCCCCATTCTGTCATATTAGTATTGGGCAGGAGCAGTGCATAGTGAGAACCACCATGTCCTGGGAGGAGACTGAGTCCTTTGGGCCCGGTTATCTGTTTGTGCTGTAAAAAAACTCTGAGGTGTGAAGGCAGGCTGTCTATACCATGCCTGTGAATTCTTTACATGCCTTTTGTCCATTTGTTCAGCTGGTGCAGAACACATTTGTGTTCTATTTCTTCCCCTAACAGTACCAGGAAAGCAACAGAAAGCTGCCCCCAGCTTTCTTCACCCGACATCAGCCTGTGAACAAGCACCAGGTCTTCCTCGATGAGCGGGAAATGACTCATGACTTCCACCTGGACCCTGGTGTCTATGTGATTGTCCCATCCACCCTGGAGCCTCAGCAGGAGTCTGAATTCATCCTGCGGGTCTTCTCCAGGAAGCACGTCCTTCGGTGAGATGCTGCTGCCCTTCTGCCAGCACTTAATTCTCTGGGATGGTGGGATGATTTGGTCTTTCTTGTCTAATGGGGGCAGCATAAAGGCTTTACTCTGCAAAAAGCAGCACAATCTCTTTTGGAGAGTCTGGCTGTAGGTTTCTCCCACCTTAGGGGGCTCAGTGGCTGAAACACTGCTTTTGGCCTTATACCTTCAAGAAGTGTTGAGCTAGGCCCGTACAAGCGATTCTTGCAGAATGCCAGTGTTTGAGACTGTGGAGAAGGACAACAGTTTTTAATGCAGCATCAGTTTGCCAGGAGACCCTGCTGGTGATGCTAGGATGGCTGCTTGTGCAGGAATGGTGCTTTGGAGAGTTCAAATGCCAGCAGCCCCTGGGGAGCTGTATGGACTTGGGGGCTTCCCTTAGTGCAGCTGTAACACTGGGGAAAAATAACATATGCTGCAACAGCAGGTTGGGGACCTTTCTGGGGATGGGGGATGCCACCTGTGATGATACAAACAACTCAGGGATATCTCCTTAATTTGTTTTTTTTGCATCTCCAGGGAAATGGGTGGGAACACCAGTTTCACCCTCTCTGAGGTGAGTGAGTATGAGGGGAGTGGGAGGTCTGTGGTTTGGTCTTCAGGTCCGGTTGTTGGGTTTTTCCTGTGCTCTGCCCTGTGGAGAGGCAGAGTGAGAATGTGAGTGCTTGAGTTGCAGCTTCTGAAAGCACAGCTTGGGTTTACAGGCAGAGTCCTTTGGACCATGTGGACAGATACAGTCAAATGTGGGGGATGGGCAAATTTTTAGATGCCTTTGTTAGTTGCTTTTTTGCAAATTTCTTTTAGTGACACCATCTTACTTGCTCTACAGTCTTTCCTATTCATGCCTTTTTGGAGACTCCTGGTCTAGCACTTCTCCCCACTCCTTTCGTGCCTTGCAAGTTTTGAAGATGGCATGGGACCTGAGCAGTATTGTTCCCATGCAGCTGTCTATAGGTTATTTTCAAAACAACCAAGCTCAATAGCAGTGCATGCCTATCGGCAACTTGTGCCAGAGAGTTTATAGCATAGTCTGTTTCCCTGGCATAAACAGGGCCATTCCTTCTTTCATCTCCTCTGTTCTCCTGTATAAAGGAGGACAAGAGACGTTTCTCTCTCTCCTTGGCATGGAGTGAGCCACATCCTTTGTTGTTGCACAGCTTGGTGGGGGGGAATTTTTCTCCCCACTGAGTGTTATCTGAGTATTTCTTTCCAAGAAATAGCATTTCTATGAGGTGGGGAGCTATCTTAGCAGCGGGCTGCATTAGTGATGCAACATTTATTGCAGTAGTGGGGAAAAGGTGGAAGGGCAGGGGATGAGAGTACAGTTCTGGGAAAGCACCTTTAGTAACTCTGTCTTGGATGGTGATATTTTTCTTCCTCGAGTTAATTATTATTATTTTTTAATATCTTAAAGGAAATCGTTGATAGGTATGAAGGCAAGATTTGGCGGGATTTCTTCACAAAGCATTTTGAACAGGTAAGTGTGTGCATGAGCTGCCAGGGTAAACTCCTCCAGAGCTATTATGTAGCTCTGTGAAAGTAAAAGCATATGGGTGTTTAAGGGAGGTCTAGATGTGGAAGTGTGGGGGAACAGAGAGGGGCCACAGCAGGTTGGGCTGCGTGTACAGTGCTGATTCTGTGCAGCAGACTTGACTGCAAAACTTAGGAATATGTTAGCCTTGAGACAGGCATACTTCTTTACACAACAGGTTGTGAATGTCTGGAACTTACTGTCACATCCACAATGTCCTGTGGCATTATCAACAGGCTCAAAGACTATTAGCAAAATGATGGGCAGCAGGTCCATAAACAGATATAAAGGACTAGGCAGGGAAGTACCTTCTAAGATCCCTTTTCCAACAGGTGCGAGTGCCAGGGAAACAGGAGAGTGGACTACAGAAGCTGACAGGATTCATGTGCTCTCCCTAAATATTACTTCCTACTGCCTGTATTGGTGACAAAGTGGTGGGCTGTGTGGGTCCATCCTACCCTTTAGGGTGTTCTTACACTCACTGGGGAAAGTCACCTATTAGAGACCACCCCCTGAAAAGCTGACACTTGTCTCACACATCCTTCATCACAGTTTGATGGCAGCTAACTTGCTTTGTGGTGAAGTAAGTACCAGGTGTCCCATCACCTCCTTTTTTCACTAATTTTCCTAGTGAAATATGGTCCTTACTGTGAAAGATTGTTTTTAGTGAACTCTCTGGCCTGTTTTGGGACAGAGTTGACCTTCAGAGATCCCACTAACTATTGTGAGGGCTGCAAGTGTTTCACCTTTCAGAAAAGGTGGCTGTGTTTATTTAGCAGCATACCCTGTATTTTGCAAACAGAATTTCACAAAAACATACTTGCACTTTTGATAGCAATACTTTGACGGAAGCAATGCTTTTACTTTTTGCCACTTATTTAAGATTTTGAGAATGGTGTGGCTTTCAGGTGTGCTAGAAATTGCCACATATTGCAAGGTGCTGGTCCTTTGCTGTCAGGAGGTCCGAGTATGCACAGAGGCGAGCAGTACTGCCATTTCTCAGTGTATTACCCTGGCATGCCTCAGTGATCTGAAAACAGACTTTTATTTTTGAAGAGTGACATTTAAAAAAAATCCTCCAAACAAATGTCACAGGTTCTGAAAAACCTGTAAACTTTAGTATAACAAGGAGGAGGGGAAGTCTCTGCTTTGAAAAGTTTAGGGAGAAAGTATTCCAAAGTTTCCTCCTTTTTTTATTTGTAAATGATAAAAGGGAAATATTTGAAGCAAGTCTCTTGACAGTGTGCTTGATGGGACAGATGGCACCAGGGCTGAAAGGTTAACGATCTGGATGCTTACTCAGTGTAAATCTGCACTACTGTATTGATCTGTGTGGAGCCCTGAGAACTTAGCCCAGAGCAGACTGCAGCTCTTGCAGGCTGAGAATCTTGTCATATTCAAAGGGAGTCTTTTCTATTGATTTTCACAGTGGCTGGAGTGGGGCCAGAAAAGCAGAGAATGAAGATGGGACATGCTGGGAAAACAAAAGAGGGAGAAAAGTGATTTAATGCTTTAAAAAAAATAAATAAAAATTCTCTTCCATATCACAGAATCCTGAAATAAATGCTGTTCAGCTCCAGAGGATCCTGAATAATATATCTTGGAGAAGTAAGTGCTGAGCAATAATATTTCTGTAAAATAAACCCTCTTAGAGAAAAGTCTCAACTCTTCTATCTGTTTCTTGAATTTTGGGAAGACGAACTGGCTTCAGTCTGACTGAATTGACTTTTCTGATGCCACGTTAGATTTTCAGAGAGAAAGGATTTGCTGGGGTGTGAATCAACATGGTAGAAATTTTATAAGCTAAGCTAGTTTGAATTATAACAACTGAAAGAATGAGGGGGAAGAGCAAGCATAGATACTGGGTGTGGATGCAGACTCTGAATTTGACCTCCAAACCCAGCTTGACCTCAGCCTTGATTCTGAAACTATCTCATTTCACCCTGTGCCATTGCCACAGTCCTGGCAGCGCCACCGCTACAAGGTGTGGAAAGTTAGCCTGGTCTGTTACGTGGTGGAAGGGGAATGTGTCTTTACCTTGATGTGCCTGGTTCATGCCTGGTATTCCTATTTACTCTTCCCTGCACTACATGCATAGAGCTGTTCCTTGCTCTGTTTGTGTTTGGGAGACAGGGTGGAGGTGTGGGTAGGCTATGTAACTTATGCTTGTGAGAACCAGGTGTGCCCTGAGGTTGTCTCTCTTGTAGGACTGGGACATCCATTCTGCCAGTGGCAGCCCAGAGCCATCCACAAGTTCATAATTTAGTCTCTAGTTATAAATAACGCTACCTGGGCAGCAGTGAGGTATTGCAGTGGCTGTTTTTTCTGAACAGCGATGAAGTTACACATATAATGATGAATCCAGTTTTCCTTCCCAGTTTCTTCACTGGCAACAACCAATGTACAACACAAAATGACACTGTCCAGCCATTATAGGCAGCAAAGACGACGGACAAAAGGCTGATGTAATGCCTTTTTCCACTTAAGCTGAATTTGACATTGCTCCCTTTTCTACAAAGGTGGACAAGCTCTTGTGTCTTTGCAAAGGGACCCACCAGGCACTGCTTTATCTGTGAGAAGATGGTGTTGAACAGAGAGTCTTTATTTTTCATAAATGATTGATTTTAAGACATTCATTTAAAACTTTACAGTACTTGATTCATATTTACTAAACAGGGCTATTACAAGATTAAAACATCTTTACTTTCTGCAGAGAAGGGATTGGTGAGTTATGGTTCTGTCCTTTGCTCAGTGGAAGTCTACAGACAATCTATAATCATGATTTGCAGAGAGATTAGAGTCTATTTCTGTTACTCTTCATGTTAACTTATGTATGAACCAAGAATGCTAAGCTTTGATGCAGCATCATGTTTTCAGTGATGCCTGTACTGTTAATTATATTAACAGAACTGGCAGTGTGTCTGTGAAAGAGAAATTTAACACAAGGGTTTCAATTACTCTGCAGTGCTGCTCCCCAAAGCTCTTCAGGTCAAGTGACTTTGCTCAAGGTCATGCAGTAAATTCTGTTTGGGATTACAGCTTTGGATGTCCTTTTCCTTCCATTTTCTCTAATAGCTGGAGATAGTGCACCATATTTCATTCTGTATTACATGCCTGCAGGGAGCTCATATTGGATTTTCTGAGACTAGTAGAATCCATCCTGTTGCCTCATATTTTTATCATCATAAATGATACATCTTCTCAAGTGGGCCTAAAGTTTCACAAAGGCTTTGGGGCCTGAACCCTCTCAAGTGAGGGGGAATTTTGTGAGAATCCGTTTTTCTGAGAGGTGTTCAATGACTCCTCAAAACAATCTTTTTCTCTTTTCTTTTTTTTTTTTTTCTTTCTCCAGATTTCCAGAGTTTTCGCCTGAGTTTCAGTCTGGATGCTTGCCAGGGTATCTTGGCGCTCCTGGATGTATCCTTGGCATGAGTGATACTTCTGACTCATATAATACTTCACTGGAGCATTATTTCTTAGGGCAGACTGGGTGTTACTGTGATTTCTTTACCACTGGGATATGGCCCTGCTTATTGAACTTCTCACCCTCCATAATAACACTTCAGCTGTGACAGAATGGAATTGGTTTGGGAAAGGGTGGATTCCTGCCGCCTCTGAAATCAGCAGCCAGGTTTCTGTTTACTTTAGTGGGAGGAGGATTAAGCCTATACATAGGTTTGTGGGCTAAGAAATCATTATCCTCATATTATAATTGTCTGAATGTTAAAGTGGCTTTGAGTTTTTGTTTTGTTTGGGTTTTTTATGTAATGGGTGCTCTCTGAATTTAATTGAGATGTTCTGACCTTAATTCTCCTATGAAGCTGAATGCCTCTGGCACACTGAGTATCCAGGAATTCAGAGTCCTGTGGAAAAGACTGCTTTTCTATTTGGTATAACAATAATTTCTGGCTTCCCTTGCAATATCTCCCTGCTTACAATCCCTTTTGGTGTTGTCTGTTGTTTTTTTGGGGGGTTGTTTTATTTAAAAATATTTCCCCTGTCTCCCCAGGAAGTTTTCCAGAAAAGAGACACTAGCAGATCAGGAAAGCTTGACCTTGTGGAACTGCATGCAGCTGTACAGGAGACAGGTGAGCCCACAGCACATCTTGACAAGTCTCTTCCTCATGAAGGCTGGGAAACATCTTGAGGATTGTAGGTAGAGCCCAGGGAGAGTGGAAAACATCATAGGCTGCATAGTCGTAGCCATCTTTGCTTCCTTCTTTAGCTGGGTAAACACATCTGAAAATTATTTTGCTGGGATGGGCTACTTAATCTTTGCCCCAGTGTGGTCTCATACTGACAGTTCTCTGAAACAGAAGTGTCTGTCTATTTTAGACCCAGTTTTTAAATCTCTTCCTGTTCATTTCTGCGTTAACTTTAAAAGACTGTATGGGGTTGTGTGGGTATGTGCAGGAGGCCAGATCTAGCTCATATTAAATTGCTACCTCTGTTGAAGATGACAGCTCAGGGACTGAACCTGGAAGTGTGGGACTTGCACAGAGGCAATACCGGTGCCAGACTTCACTAATGTCTGAAGCTTGATCTAGAAATGGAAGATGATACATTTGGTCCAAATATTGGACCAAGCTCTGTTGCTGGGCTTTGAGTGGGGGCTGGTGCTCAGTCTTGTAGCTTCTTTTGCATGTTTACAGCTTAAATATCACTCCTTTTTTTGGTGTGTGGTTCACCCAGTTCATCTGAGTCAGTGAAAGCACAGTGAGAAACCCAGGCAGACCTCTTCTAAAGCAAACTGAAATCCCAGGCCATGAATAGAAAATATTTTTATTCCTTGCAAATGCTGCTTGACATTGGGACTGATGCTTTCTGCATGAACTGCCTCTGGATTTTCTTTTTCATCTGCCTTCCTACCTTCTTGTGGAGTATTGCTTTTAAATGTAGCTGCTGTTATTACCCTCATACCCCCTGAGCAAAGGATGTCCATGAGTATTTTATTCCAACTCTGGCAGGGCTGTGAGTATAGGGGACTGGATCTCAACCCTTTTAAGTTTGTAGGAGATGTCTACACGTAGTGATCTGGCTTGGGCTGGCTAATATTTGATTATCTTGGGGGAGGTTTGAAAAACCAAGCTGTTGGAGAAGGGCTGAAGATCACTCAGTTGTGCGTACTGACAGCTGTGTGCACACCCATAGCTGTGCACACTCAGATGTGTACAGCTAGGAGTTGCCATCTCATTCTGGTTTTCCTTTGTTGTTGTTTTTCTTTCCCCGCCCCCCTCTTATGAAGGCATTTCGCTCAGCAATGAAGTTTGTAATTTGATGGCAATCAGATATGGTGACCCTGACTTAAAGATCAGCTTTGAGAGCTTTGTGTGCTTCATGCTTCGAGTGGAGATCATGGGAGGTGAGACTAACTTTACGTGGCTGGCCAGGCAAGCTGGGCTGCCCAGCTAAGCCCTGGCCCTTCTTACGCTGCTCCAGCTGGCAATGGCAAGGTCAAAATCCCAAGGACTGTGTTTCTGAATAGACCAAGAGTAATCAATTTAAAGCAAGGGACAGATATAGAGGAAATGAAGCTCTCTCCGTTGTACGTACCAGAGTGATTTAGCTCCCTGCAGGTTTGCACCAGCCTTCTGTAGGAGGAGGCAGGCAAATTACAGATGGAGACTGGTTATTTTCCAGGAAGAAGAGAGCCTTGGAATATACCTTTTGGTGGGACTGCAGTTGTGATGATGAAACAGCTGATGCTCAGTCTGTGAGCTCATGCTGTAGGCACTTTGCACATGTCTCAAAACTGTAGTGGATGAGGTTGGGACCACTTGCGTTTTGAGGTTTCACAGTTGGGTGGACAGACAGTAACGTGCCTGACTTTGTTCAGCTGCTCCTTGTGTCCCAGCTCTCAGAGATCTTCCAGTGACAGAACAGAGAAGCTCACATGCCCTTGTGAATAGCCTACAAACTCTGCTTTTGAGGTTTTTCCTGAGACAGAGTGTCTTGGCTGGTGTTGATCTCTTGGCTATCAAGTTTAATGCTCCTCATTTATTTCTTTCGCAGAGGCCTTTCGCAACTTAACACAAGATGGCAAAGGGATATATCTCCAGGAATCTGAGGTAAAGCCTGTTCCCTGACTGTCAAATGCTTTGCAAGTGGCACTGCATGTTTTGTTCTGTAGCGTTAAAAAAGGTATCTTTACCTGATCACTTACAGAGTAGGTTTGAAACAACAGGGAGCCTCAGGCTTCTAAGTCTGCTGCTTTATTATCGCTGCTTCTCCTTCTGGAGACAGAAAATCTCCATTGCCTATAGTCCACTTCAGTTGTGAATATCCCAGAGGTCTCACAAGGATGGATGAGTTCAACCCACTTTCCCCATTATTTTCCAGTGGATGATGATGACACTGTATTCCTGAAGCAATGCTCTAGAGGAGAGGACAACCAGGCCTGTACCAGGATGAGGAAGGCTGCTTTGGGTCAACTCTCTGTGCACACTGGACTCTCTGGGCTCAGCCCTGCAATTTACCTCATATGAAGAGTCTTCCCCTCAAGCAGACTTGACCTAATAGCCGCAGACAACAGTGTGCACTTTATGACTTGGTGAACTGAAGTTTTGATAATTAAGATATTTATTTTGAGTACTATTTCACTTCAGACAACCCTTCTGAGAAGAGACTGCCAGATGCCAACCGCTATGAGTGTACAGTGTGACGCCTTGGAGCGTAGTGGCTGTGTCATTGGGATCACCTATTTAATGCCAATGTTACACTGCTATTGTTATAGGATGGCATATGTTGTGTGTTATAGGATGGCTGTGCTTGGTAATGGGGCTATTGAGCCTGGGATAAAAACGGCCCCTGCCCTGAGTGGCTTGTCACAAATAGAGGAAATCCCAGTTCTGCTGCTGCTAGGCCTATGGTAGAGGGCAGGAGTCTGTGTGGGGACTTTCTGAATGAACACTCTTCCCTAGCCATGACTTGGAAAGGTGATTTGCAAGCTTTCAAACCATCTCTTTTGCTTTTATAAGTCAGCATAGCCCTATTGAAGTGAACCTAAGTTGATTTGACCAAGTGACGAGCCAGGCCTTCAGCTCTTTGTTGTGTATGGAGGCTTGGATGTTTGCATATTTATTTCAGAAAGGTGGTAGGTTTTCCCTGCAGATTGAAAAGTACACTACAGTGAGAAGTAAACTGATCCCATATTGTCTTTAAGTCACCGGAAATTGGCAGGGAATAGATGTTCTCTGTAGCATGATACAGGAGCAGTCTGGTAAAACATTTGGATATTTGTCAGTTACTTTTTATAAAGTGGATGAGAGAGAGAGTGCATACGCGTTTTTAAACGATGCAGGCATATGCAGGTTGTAGCTAATTAAAGAGTGGAAACTGGGTGCATAGCTGTGAACAGCGTTAGAGAACATGTTAGAAGTGGGACTATTCACACCAAACTCTGTGCTAGAGACACTTGATGCATCTATCAGTAGCATCCTTTTTCACTCTTACCATTTATTTACTTGGGCTGGAAATTTCCACACTAAGTGCCTGTTACAGGTTGCTGCTTTGATTTTTTTTTTTT
>VXBL01000623.1:100050-116402 GCA_013400195.1 Aramus guarauna
TTTTTTTTTTTCTTCTCTTCATTCCTGTGGACAGCACAATCATGGCTCTTTTCCAGCACGCAGTCTGGTCTGGGCGCTGAGTAAAACAGAGCTCCAATGGGAATGAACATATAATGAAAGGCCATACTCTAATGCCTTTGTAGGAATGAGTTGTATTAAGCTTGCACAGGCAGCTTTCCCTCTGGCTTTTTGTGACTCTTTAGGTTCTTAATCTCATAACTATCCTTTTAGAATGCGTATGAGATTCAGGAATGAGGTGCACTGTGGATAAGAATGTAAACATGAGTGGAAGACTGAGCTCAGGTATGTGCTTACCATTGCATTGAAGCCTCTGCAACAGCATAAGCGTATTTAGAGAGAAACCCCATCGTGTATAAGTGTTCCCAGTCAGGAGGCATTAAACAGTAAAAAACAACAGTGTGCACTTTATTCCTCAGAACAGTCTGTTTCTAAACAGTATCATTTTCATACTGTTTTTATGAGAAAACTGTTAGGACCTGATAAATAGATAGCTGTGTTTGTACTTGTTTATTACAGATAATATATCTGTCATCTATTGTGAGCGGCCTACTGTGGTGTTACTGGAGCCACGGGGTTCAGATCTGCAAAGCAGAGCAGGTTAGAGGGAGCGGGGACATCCATGGCCCTTTAGCAGCAGCGTCGTAGCGCTGCCGTCCTGCTGGGCTCCTGAACAGGTTCCCTTAGCAGCTCCCGTCACAAAGCACGTGCCCTCTCCCAACTGTCATACCTCTGTTTCCTTTTGTGACTCGCAGCTGAACATGATGGTGCAAACTAAATTAGCTTGATTTAATTTGCACTCAACTCAGTGGGGGATGTTATAAACACTGATTTACTGCGTGCAGGAGCAGCACTGCAAGAACTGAAAAGGTTGATTGAGAGAGCATAGGTCTTCCTTTTCCAGCACGCTCCAAAAAAAGATGGTCCCTGGCCCCCATGGGGATGGGTAGGGGGTCTGTGTGAGCGCAGAGTGTTCACAGCAGGACTCAGTTGGACATGATGGGAGGAAAATCTGTCAGTCCCAACTGGGTTTGTTGCACAATGTGTGTAATCAGCTGAGCAAGACTCATTTAGGGCCTGGAGTATGCTGGACATAGCTCTGCCACAGGCCGTGTGCAAAACTGCGGTGCAGGACACCCAGTTTCAAATTACAGTGCATTTTAATGTTGTACACATTGGTTTTTATATCGGATTTTGTACTTATTTACTTCACACCTCTTTAATGCAGAGCAATGTAATTGCAGGGAGATTATTTTGCTATTGATTACTTGATCCAGGAAAGAAACAGAATTCATCCATGCCATGAATCACTAAGCATTTGCAGCAATAAACTTTATTGAGCCATGTGACTTGCTGTTACAAAATTGTAAAGAATGCTTTACTGGAATGATTATACCAAACCGTGTACAATTCAAACTGAATTATCTGGCTCACAATAAAATGTTTTTGGCAAGGGCACCTACTCGGACACTGTGAGGCTTTTATATTGCTAACAGAATAACGTTTTCTGGGCAATTCTGAAGATATATTACTCCTCATTTACAATGTGCATTGTGGAAAAAATGGTCTAAAAGGCTGCTGAAGGATGCATTCGTTTGTAACCACAGTGTTTATAGAGATGCTGAGCTTTGCAGTGGGCAGTATTGCTGTAGCAGAAATGAAAGAAAAGTGGGGCTGTGGCTTGAGACGAGTATTGCTAATAAAGGTCCTTTTTGGAAAAGGCAGGTGCAAGTAGCAAGAATAGCAAATAACGGCTGGAGAGTGAAGAGGAGCTGGATGATGAGCTATGCTCTAACAGTAAGGCTGAGATTAAATGGAAAGGAACTAATCAACTCTTTGCAAACAAAATATTCAGCTAGAGCTTATTGCCACAGGATACACACAACTGGAAGTATTTCATGTTTCTTGGATATAGTTGGTGCACGTGTTTAGTGTGTAGTTGGGGTGCAGCAGGTACCTGTCAGCCTCACTGTGTCCATTCTGCATGGTCAGGGCTTCTGTCCAGATGGCAACAGGACAGGCTCTACTCTCAAGCCTAACAGGATTCAAAGAGGGGCTAAGACTTACGGCAACGGCAAGCGTGGCTGGAGCAGTCATGGCCTCGGTGAAGAGTGGTGGCAGAGACCTGACATCTGGCTTCAGGCTAAAGGTTAAGAGGTGTCCTCTGTGCACAAATCGCCCCAAGGAAAATCACCCCAGGATCGTGGGGCTCTTGCCCCTGGACAGCTAGGGCTCACCACCTTCAGAGAGATACCAAGCTGGTGCATGTTTGAGATAGGAAGAAATACACAGATTATTTCTGCCTAGGCAATCAATTAAAATTTGGAGATCTACATACTGTTGAGACACTGCAGTGTAGTTCTCTGTCTGCAGTCACATCTGTCCTTTTCACTAATTTTACAACAGGGCTAACACAATTCTTGCCTTACCTGAAAGCATGTTACAGCCCTTTGCTGGAAGGTATTATTCATGTAAGTGGCTACTGCACAAGCTATGGTCATGGCTGACCAAGCTGTGCCCGTGGACTTTGACCATGCCACAAGATGCTCTGTGTAGAAAGAAAAATATTGCTTTGTTTTTAATTATTAAGCAGTATGTGTAATCCTAACTCCATGACCCACAAAAAAGGCCTCTAAGGGGCAAGCTGTCATTGCACCAGAGCCATAAAAATGAAGATTTTTGAAGCTCTTTGGAAGGAAATCCTGTTTCCTTGGGCAGATGGTGCCCAATGGCTGGCCACTGACCAGAGTGGGTGCAAAGTGCCCCAGTAGCACAGACCTTTGCACAGGGCAGTGATGGGAATGAAGAGACAAGATGGGAACATGGGGTCAAAGCCACTTCCAAATCCACCAGTCCTTGCTCACCCCCTCTCCAGTCCTGCAGCCCCACCAGGAGAATCAATTAAAACAATGGGATTTCAAAATCTGCAAACCTTAAAGTCTTTTTTTTATTTCCTTTGTGAGCTTTTCAGGCGAATGTTTCAAGCTTTCTGCCCAAACACGGAGGGCTGCGAAGACTTTTCTTCCAATGTTGGTCCCGCTGGACTCTGGCTGAATGCAACCCTGTGCTCTGAAGTGGAAGAGGGGTGAAAAGCTGGAGTTTCCCACAGGTGTGACATTTACATCCAGATTCAGAAAAATTAAGGGCAAAAATCCCCTTTGTTATTATTTACAGTGCCACAGTGCTGAGGGGAGGAAGATTGGGTCCCTGGGGTCCTGGCTGGTGTGTGAACTGGGAGCAGGACGTGCTGTCTCTTTAGAAAAAGAAGCATTTCTGCAGTGCCTGAGGGGGTGTGATCTGTCTGTGTTCAGCCTGGGGCTCTGCAGTCAAGACTTGATCTGAACCTCAGTCTCCTGAAGCCCAGCCCACGAAGGGAAGCTCCTCTTCCCTTGGCATACCAGAGCGTTGCTGTTCTATAACCCCCATACTGCTCTGAGCCAAGTTTTTCCCGTAAGTGATGCTTCTTTCTCACTGTACCCAGGAACTCGAGTTATGATCCTGGCCCAAGGTTTGGGGCTTGCCAAGAAGCTAGCGACCTCTGGGCAGATCTGTACCTCACTATCTGCACATACTCCTGCACCCCCACACGCTCCATCTCACCTTCCTCAAAAATAGTTGCAATACTGTGCTGAAGGAGAAGGGAAAAAGACCTTTATTTTTTTTCTCTCCTGCTCAGCGAGCAGCTCCTTGCAGAACAAAATGCTAACGAGCGCCTTTGCCTTTTCTTCCTGCTGTGTCTTACACTGGATTAGACCTGAAAAGCAGTATCATCAAACTTGAAGTTCAATTTATCAGTGCAGTCAGGATTGATTTGTTACACTACCTATTCTGGGGAAATGAATGTCTCCATCGCGTGCCTTTCCAATGCAGGCAGACCTTTGTTTTGCTCAGATCAGCTACGTAATGTAGGAAGCTGACTTTCCACAGATAAAAGAAAAAACCTACAAAATCCTGACTAATTCTACCCAGCCTGGCAGTGCCGAGACTGATGCTACTTGCAAAGCACCCACTTGGTGTTACGGTGGCTGCAGATACCAGGCAGAAGAAACGCTCTCTGCCTGGGTTTATCTCCTGCTTTTATTTTTGTTGTTGAAGTGGTGGAAAGCGTCATAAAAAAAGATTCTTGGGTGAACTACACGCCTCCTTTATCACTAATAATCTTATAGCTGGACGGTCAGGTTGGTCCTTGGAGTCCAAAATCGTAGTAAGAGTCAGGTTAAAAACAAAGCTGGGTTTTGTAGAAATTTTCAGCTGTTTGTGATACACTGGAAATGGACTTTGCTACTGCTGTTGAGGGGAACAAATATTTTCTAAGAAAATTTGCACCTGTAATCTAGCACAGGGGATCTCTGTTAAGAATGCATGCAATTAAAATTCCAGTTTTCTCCTGAAGCCCATTTTGCTGGAATATTTAGTGAACCATGTGCAAATGTGGAAATTACATTTTCAGATTGAAAAGACCCAGAATGTGGATTGCTATCAAGAGTCAGATTTTAAAAAGCCCCATTTTTTTTCTAACAAGTCATGTTCGCATCTTGTGGAGGGAAGGGTTAAGAGCCGAGCAGCCTGCGGAAACGTGGAGATCCTCACGCTCCTGAAAACGTGGCTACGAGAAGGATGTCTATAGCTGGTGCTCATTAAGCGAGACGAAATGAAAGAAGTAGTTGCTCTAAAGTAGCTTTTTTTCCTCAGGTAAAAGCAGGATTTCTTTCTCATAAATACACTGCAGCTAGACATAAACCACTTATTGCTTGAAAGCAGCCCTGCGCTGCTGAAGAGCTGGAGCTCATGAGTGAGAAATTGGGTCTTAAGCAGCCCTGACCCAGGTGCTTTCAGCCTGGCTGCTGGCAGCAGCGATGCTGCTTTTTGCTTGGGCTGAGCCTGCAGAAGACTTCTGCCAATGCAGCTAAACGCTGAGTTTCCAGAGAATATGAGGAGCGGGGTTATGTCTGAGATAGCCTTGTTACCACTTTCTCTTTCTTCCTGCTCCCTCCTTCAAAACCAAAGCGTTAGCTAGGAGTACTGCTCCAGAAATCGTGGCCACGCCTGCTCCTCAAGTCTCTAGATCCAGCCCCCCTGTTAGCGTGTTTCCCCTAAAAACCGAGCAGGCAATGCAGAGCTTTGGAGTGCACAGTGAGCATGCCCCTTCTAGAGAAAGGGTCATGGAAATGGCCACAGGCCATTTTGGATGCAGGAAATATCTTGAAGGGCTACACATCTTTGGGTGTGAGATTTCATGTTGCCCCTTCTCTGTAACTTGAACGTTTAGTGTCATTTATCATACTTCCTTTTAAAAGGAAAAAGAAAACAAACTCAACATCACACAACTCTTCCTACCTGCTCCTTAATCTTACACACAGCTCAGAAAACCCTGGTCTTAGGGTATGAGTGCACATGCCTCAACAGATTAAAACTGAAGGGCTAAGGTGTTCCCCCCTGCTCCCCTGAGCAACCTTAGCTCCAGTTGTTCGTTAGCTCCAGCTCTCCGGGATGATGTCTGAAGTCATGCAGGAACAGGCTCAGTGCAGACCACGTGTCCCAGCACTGAGGTCTGACTGCATCCATGAGAGTGGTGGGACAGACCACTGGAGGTCTTATTTTAACTTGGAGCCATGCTTGTCAGAGCCCTTTTGTGAAGCCCAGGTGATGCCTGTTGCTGAGCACACCCGTTGTGGCCAACTTCTACCAGCATTGCGCTACCTGCCTTTCAGCAATATTGGAGAAGTGTTAGCCTGATGTTAAGATGCTCATGCTTGGGGACTGTGGAGAACTGTGACTCCTGGCCTCCCAACACTCATCGGGCAAATATGGACAACAGAAATAACCCTGAGCAACTCCAAAGTAGTTTAATCTTGAAGGTTCATGGTTTTTGAATGGCTGAGATGAGCATTACTGGAATTCAACTCCACTTCAGCCTGCTCTTCTACTTGTGTAGGGCAGAGCACAGAAGCAAGCCTTGGGCACTTCACAGCCATTGTCTGGATCAATATTTTCCAATGTGCATATTTCTGAAACTTTAAACCGCTGAGTTTTGCAAAACTTTAATTGTATCAAATGCAGAAAAGAAAGGGATACTCTATCAAACTCACACATAGCTAAGCACATAAAGAATTCAGGGGATGAATTAACAGCAAATAATTCATATGCTCTAAGAATAAATTGCTGAGTCCAGTAGAAGGAACCCCGATTTCTTCTTCATCTTTTTTTTTTTTTTTAATGGTGCACAAGTACTTGGAAATACAAAATCGCAGGAGAAATTTGGTGGAAAGGCCATGCGGGGATGCCATTCCTCAACACTGATCTTTACGTAAAATGTTGCAATAAATTTGAAGAACATCAAAGAACTTCTATCAACTCCAACCACCTGAAACAGCAGAAGCAAGCCGAGAAGTCCACATAGCCTTGCTGAATTAAGGTGCCAAACCCTGAGCTATAAACACAGCTGTACTGGAGAGCTTACCGTGACGGGAAAGCAAGCCCTTCCCACTGCGAGGCAGACACTCATCCATTCTCATATTATTTAGAGAAACTAGAGGCAACTAATCCTCAGGTGGTCCACTCTGTTGCATACGTATGAAAGTTAGGATCAGCTGAGAGTGAGGAGAACCTCAATGACTTGGCATATACAATCATAGACTCACAGAATCGTAGAATAGTTTGGGTTGGAAGACACCTTTAGAGGTCATCCAGTCCAACCTCCCTGCAATCAACAGGAACATCTTCAACTAGATCAGGTTGCTCAGGGCAATCTGTTCTAGTGTTTCACCACCCTTGTAAAAAATGTCTTCCTTATATCTAGTCTAAATCTACTCTCTTTTAGTTTAAAACCATTACCCCTTGTCCTATTGCAACAGGCCCTCCTAAAAGGTTTGTCCTCATCTTTCTTATAAGCACCCCTTAGGTACTGGAAGGCTGTGGTAAGGTCTCCCTGGAGCCTTCTCTTCTCCAGGCTGAACAACCCCAACTGTCTCAGCCTGTCCTCATAGGAGAGGTGCTCCAGCCCTCTGATCATTTTTGTGGCCTCCTCTGGACTCGCTCCAACAGCTGCATGTCCTTCTTACATTGGAGGCCTCAGAGCTGGATGCAGTACTCCAGGTGGGGTCTCATGATACTGGAGTAGAGGGGGAGAATCACCTCCTTCGACCTGCTGGCCACGCGTCTTTTGATGCAGTCCAGGACGTGGTTGGCAATATGAGAAGAGCGGCCTCTAGTTAGCAGATTCTTGAGGGCAACACTAGCGAGAAGGTCTCCTGATTGTTGGTAAAGCTGCTTTTCTAAGAGACTGTGCTGGGTGCTTCTGCCCTTCCCAGCATGGGTCCAGGAGCTGAGCTGGCCGTTTTGCAGGGGTGAGTGGAAGGGTGAAGGTCCTGCAGCGTCAGCTAAGGCTGCCTTTCTGCTTTTTGTGTTAAGTCAGTGTTTCTCCCTTGCTGAATAACCCTGAGCTTGGGATTGCTGTGGTGAGGGACAAGGCTGTCCTGATGTTCATAGGAGATGGTTGCAATAAGACCAACCCCTGCTGTGTTGCTCAGGTAGCAGAGTGGAAGTACCCCAAGGGTGAGCATGCTGTGGGGTGGCACAGAGGCTGGGAGGCGGGCACATAGTGTCTCCATCAGTAGCCCAGCTCTTGGGGGCTGCAAGGCTATGCTAGCCTGCTCTGAGATACTATTGCCACCCAAAACTGAGGATACTTCTGGCTGCTTCTGGACTCTGTGGGGCAGAGCCAGCCTGGGACCTGAGCCTCTCCTTGAATCCAGCACATGGGGGAAGAAAATGAAAGGATCCATCCTCTCAAGTCAGGCTTTTTGTACAGCTCTTCAAACCTAGAAACCCATCGTCTTTCTCCTGCTGCTAGGCTCAGCTTGCTGAAACGAAGATTAAAAGTCTGAATTCCTGTAAAGGTACTTCAATGGCAGCCAAAACAGGCTCCCTAGAGAAGATTAACTATCCCCTGGACTGAGGGGAGTTTAAGCTTTTGCAAAATGGACTGATGAGAAAAACATAGGTAGTGCTGCAAAGATGAATTCGATAAAGGTGGGCAGAGCACAGTGAAAGCATGAGACGCTGGTTAAGTGTTAGCTTTTACATATAGCTGAGTTCTAGGTCTTTAGACAAGACTTAATCTTTTCTATAAACAAATAACACATTAATTTACATGAATAATCCACATTTCTTATGCAAATCATTTCCCTGCTGCTGTTTCTACTGAGAATAATATTCAGTATAATTACCACATTTATTTAGTGAATCTATTTACACAGGGTAGCTCGCTGTCCATGAATGCTCTTCACCAGAGAGGCCCAAAGAGCAACAGGGGAGCCCAAGCTGCCAGTCATGTGCGCCCTCCGCTTTCTATTTTTGTTCCAATAAAGCATTTTGGGACCGTTTGAGATGTCTCGGCAAGAGCAGAAGGATGTCAGCATCCTGCCTCCGTCCCGGGGAGAGCACCTGCTGCTGATGGAAGGCAGCTCTCCCCTGCTCGCTAGCCTGCTGTTTGAGCTCGAGCTAACCATAATGAGGCAAGGCACTTTGAATAATAACTTTCCTTTGGGTATAAGGCTATCTTAATTTTTTTGTGTGTTTAAGTTGGTAATTGCCACAGAGTTTGAAAATCTTCCAGGTTTTACCACTCTTAATTATGTTCTCATGCATATGCATCGTCTGCTTGTGCGCTCATTACTGCAAGGAGATCAGAACCTGAAACGTTGGAGCGGTTTCCTCCAATTATCTCCTGTACGCAGAATTTCCTGTGAAATACCTCTCCTGTGTGGGACAGCCCAAGCTGTTTGGAGCACATCTTGCTGTCCAGAGCACATTTTGCTCTCTGCCGTTAAATCAAGCTGCCTTTCTTCCCTTGAATGTCTCGCCTGGGTTGCTCCTACCTGGGATGTCCCCTTGCTCATAGCACCAGCTGTTGAAATGCTTGCTCAGGGAAGTTATTACGGTGTCCTAATGGAAAATATTTCAACTTTCTAGGACCCTGATTGCCTCTTTACCTGCTCTGTTTGCATCTATTGATTGTTCTGGTTCAACAAGAGCCTCTGGGACTAAGAAATTCTAACAGGTTTGAATGCATTAATGAGGTGTTTTGCAGGGAAGGAAAAATAATGCTGTTGGGCTTCTAACTTGTTCTTGTTCAATAACAGCAAAACAAATGTGTGCAATTAAACATTACTTTGTTTTCTAAACAGCAGCCTTGAAATTTGGTCCTGCTAGTGGGGAAATCAAGCTGCTTCTTTGCTTTCTAACCAACAGCAATGATTTGGTGATGGGAAATGAGATGTTAATCCACCTGAGCACGTTCAGGGTAGAATATTGTTCCCTTGTAGGAGATCACAGTGGATCTCATGAAAAGATCAACATGGAACAAGCACAGACCTTGACGTTATGCACTCTTTTTGCACACAGTAACTGCGTGCTTTTAACTATTTGTCAAGGAGATGCAGAGTTGAAAGCAGGAGATTGCCTGATCAAATATAAATCACTTTATACTTAAAGCATTGGATTGCATATGGAAGAAATGTCTATTCCTAGACACTTCACCTAAATAATGGGATTGAAATCTTAAGAGGTTAGGTGGTGTGTGGCTCGATCTCTTCAGTTTTTGGATCCCTCAGGAGAGGGGAGGGATGAACAGTCAAGAATTTTTTCTTTGAAAAAATTTCTAGGAGGAAGATGAGGGTAAAACTTTCCATCCAGCTGTGAAAACGCTCCTTCCCATAAAATGCCTGATGCAATATTACATATTGCCAGCTGTGTTAATAGATGCCTAAATCCCAGTTGGCATCGGGCCACACTTACATATCAGAGAAGTAGAGATTTGGCGCTGAAGTCTGCTTAACACCTGCACACAAAAGGACAGAGGCATTAAAGGTGCTTTAAGGACAAAGCTTTATTTTGGCTAATGCGTTCTCTCACCCATCACCTGACTTGTTCTTTATTCTGTTGAGTGTCACCTGTCCAAACCGCAATTATGAACCTGAATGTGTCTAAGGGACACAGTCCTGCAGCTGGCTAAAAGGACCAATTTAGCATATTCAAAGTAACAAAAGGGTTTGGTCTGAATTCTGGCAGGGTTCTCCGCTTTCTTAGAGCTGGATGGGGGCGTGCGTGCACACGTGCACTCAGGAGCACATCTCCTTGGGAGGCAGCTGAGCAGCTCTGCCCTTGTAACTGGAGAGTTACAGCAGGACTGGGGTCCCCCAGGAGCAGGGGTGCCTGCCAGAGCTGTGCTGAGGACTGCAGGGTGCCCAGGACCTTACAGGCTCAGATGCTGCCGGTAAAGATTCACCTGCCCGGTGCTGTGTCTTCTTATTGATCCTTTGCTGCAACTTGGCCCATAAAGCTATCTGCTGCCTTGTGTCTCAAATGCTCTTTTGTGGCCGTTTGCAGTGGCTGCCACAGTGACCTGGAGATAGACAGCTTCCCCCTGGCCAAAACACTGAAAAAAGAGGCTGTGGGATCAGCAGCCATCGCTTATCCATGGATTTTTCCCCAGAAAATGCCTGTGTTGGGGAGCATCAGGATAGACTATCAACTACCAAGACATCTGGAGACAGACAGGATCCAGAAGACTTAATTCTATTGTGGCAATAAGCTACACAACAGCAGGGTTGGTCAAAAGCAGCCAGGGAACAGTACTGAGGGTGGTCACAGTGGAAGAGCACTGCACAAGGGATCTGTTCTTGTGCTCCCTAATATATTCCCCTAGCCACACGCTGAAATCAATGTGTCTCCCTTCAAATCTCTGGCTCTGGCCCTTGTTCCCACACCTGCTTGTACTGGCACCATTTGGCACCTGGAAATGCTGGGAAAGGCTGCAGCTAATCCAGAAAAACCTGTGCTCCAGCAAATGGAGACAAAGACTGGGGAGAATGTGAATTAAACACAAGTGCAAGTGGGTGGCCACTTGATTGCAGTTGCTAAGGATGCAAGATATAATACCTTGTGGTAGGCAAAAATTTTCCTCACCCTCTTCCAATCTTACTGTAGAGAAGTCTTTGTCCTTTTGGTGAGAGAGATCAGCATCTCCTCCATTGGTGCCACACAACCTGGGAGCCTGCCTTGTAGGAACTGCAGGGAAATGTCCGGATGTGTGCTGGTGCCCATCTACTCAGGGAACAGCTTGTGTTCCTGCAGCTGACTTGATGAGAACTTCAATTAACAAATGCTATTAAAGAAGCTCTCCTCTTTATTTTATTTTTTTTATGCATAGCATTTCCTGACAACTTAAACCTTTAATTAACTGGAGATGCCATCATGGAAAGTTTGCTAGAGAAGAATGTTTGCAGTTTAATTAAAAAGAAAAAAAAAAATCCTTTGCAGTTACTGAAAAAGATCTGCTTGCAACTCCAGTAGTGGCAAAAAGCTCACAGGAATTCCTCCATTTCCCTTTCTGATTGCAGCAGTAGGTGAAGAAGTGCAGAGCAATATCATTGCCCAAATGGAGAAGGTGAGTGCTTCACAGCTTCGTGTTTGACCCTCCAGTTTAGGCTGCAGATGTAGGACAAGCTTCAGTTCTGTTATCTCAGTGAAGGAAAGGAGACAGCCAACTATAAAGCTTTTAGTGCTTTTAAAAGAACTTTAACTTACAATTCTTCTGGTATTAGGCCAGAGCTGTCTTTAATATTTGTGGTCTTCTCTGAGGGCATGCAGGGAGAACATTGTTCAGCGTAAGCACCAGTCTTTTGTTTGGCTCCCATTACAGCACAAAAGCAAAGGCAGGGCATACCTGCCACAAAAATGCGGGATAATGCTCACGGTATCTTCAACAGCCTTCACAGAAGCTGCTTTTTGAGATGGTAGGGTACTGCCTGAGGTGGCAGTACCTTGCTGCCATTCACAACCCTGAGGGTTGCATGTGATGGTAGCTGTGGCTAGGAACCATCAGCTTAGTACACACTTGCGCCCTTGCAGCAACGTGCCATGGGGCGCAGGCATGGTGGTGACAAGTGCTGCAGAGCTGGTGGACCCCCATAGCAACCCAGCAATCTCTCCTTGATCCTGTGCAAAGGAGAGCTGGGTCTTTTTAGCCTGGAGAAGACAGGACAGAGGGGATCAGATCAATACCTATAAATATCTAGAGGGTGGATGTCAAGAGGAAGGGGCCAGACTCTTTTCAGTGGTGCCCAGCGACAGGACAAGGGGCAATGTTCACAAACTGGAACACAGGAATTTCCATCTGAACATGAGGAAAAACTTCTTCACTGTGAGGGTGACCGTGCACAGGAACAGGCTGCCCAGAGAGGTTGTGGACTCTCCCTCTGGAGATACTAAAAACCCGCCTGGACGCCATCCTGTGCAACCTGCTGTAGGTGATCCTGCTTTAGCAGGGGGGTTGGGCTAGATGGTCTCCAGAGGTCCCTGCCAACCCCTGCCCTTCTGTGATTCTGTGACTTGCTGGCTTCTCCCCTTCTTCTGCCCACGCTGACTGAATTAGGAACAGGCCAAGTGACCTGGAGCCTTTTTTTAACAGCGGCAGATCCAAAGAGGGATTTTTTTGTTCTTGTATTAAATATAAACCTGGAGGAGTCACCAACATGACTGTTTGCGTTTGAAGCAAAGCTCCACTGCTAGACAAGCAGCAAATGGCTTCTGAGTCATCCCCTGGGAGCAGGTTGGGGTGGTGCCTGGGCCAGGGGCATGTGTTGGCTTGCTCTCCTGGCGGCCCTGCACCCAGGCTGGCACCTCGGCTGCTGGGTGACGAAGGACAGCTGGGCTTCTTGTGAAACATGCCAATGCTCCGCATTTGGCAAACAGCTATTTTGGAGCAGCTCCTCTCCTGGCCCTGTCCTCAGCGTGGTTAAATTCAGTAAATGTAGCACACCGTCTTCCAGGGCTGGGAGAGAAACTTCTGCATTAGCTTCTTTTCCCCAAGCCTGGAGCAGGCACCACAAGGGTACTGTTGACCACTGAATGAAATCCATCTCCGTGTGTAACCACCTATTACCATGCTGACCCTTTCAAACGGGTCTCTTATTTTTGCAAACAAACATATTCTTTCTGACGTACGTGCTACCACAAGCAGCACCTCTTCGTGGGGAAGCTGCACTGTCCCAAACCAGACTGTGCCAGGTCCTCCCCTGGCAGTGGTGCTCTGTGTCCCAGAAGCCTCTTCTCAGCCAGAGGTCGGTGGGGCTGCTCCATCTTGCAATAACCTGTGCTCTTCAGCTGAGACTCCTCAGCATCCCAAGTTGGGGGTTGATTTTTGGTTCTTTCCTCTGATTACTTCTCGAGTGTATCTGTTTAAGCCCCTTCCAACTTTCCTAGAACAAACCGCAAACTATTTGTGACCCTTTTGGAAATGAAATGTGTTTTTTCTCTGTGGATGGGATCTCAGATGTGAACCGAACTCAGACTCGGGAATATTCCTAGTAAAAACTGCTCTGAAGCAGTGCCCAGCTAGTTTGTGGACCCGGTGAGATGAAATTTCCCTGAAATGTGCTTTACAGATGCCTTTGAAACAGCAAGGAGAGCTGCTTTCCCCTACCACCCTTTCCTTAAAGGCAGGACCCCAAAGGACCACCACCTGGGGCTGCGCTTGTGAGGAGTCCCCCCTCCACTCAGAAATTATGTCCTACTTTTGTTCACGTGAAACAATCGCTTTCATCAACTTTGCAACGCCAATACCAACAAATGCTAAATACCCATTTCCTAGACTGTTTTTCTGTCTCTGGCTGGACTGCTGGCCTTGAACTTTACTCTCTT
Organism: Aramus guarauna; assembly: GCA_013400195.1. Classification (NCBI taxonomy): domain Eukaryota; kingdom Metazoa; phylum Chordata; class Aves; order Gruiformes; family Aramidae; genus Aramus; species Aramus guarauna. Next base: position 113,773 of record VXBL01000623.1, read on the forward strand.
GGAAACAGGTAGTATGTTATGGACCTCATCTGTAAAGCACCTGAGATTAGCAGATGAAAAATTAGAAAAATAGGGAAGATATGGGTATCAATAATACAACAGAAGTTTTTTTTATTGCCATGGGTTTAATGGAATTGCAGTAGGATTTTTGTACAAAAAGTCTATGACTTCAAATAACTCTGAACCTACAGATTCGTACTCTCACCTTATTCTTGTTTAAATAGCTGTGACCATCATCTGCTTGATATATTATCTGTCCCAGCACACACGGTCAGGAGGAATATACTTTCTTGGAGATCTTACTCATCGCTAGAGCTCCTCGAATCTCCTGCCTCATCACCGGACACCTGCACAGAGCAGCCACAGGGCTCCAGCAGGCAGGGACTGGTACGGTGTCACCACGGCACTGCTGGTGTCACCCTCCTCGCTGATGTAACGGTGGTGCCAGTGGGGAAGAGTCGGGCCTTTGCTCGTTACCTCTGCCCGGCTCAGCGGGTTATTAATCACGACGCCGAGCCCTGCCAATAAAGCTTTCCCTCAGCAGAGGGAGTTGTTTCTCAAGGTAATAAGACAGCATTATCTGATTGCATTTTTGTCAGGTATGTCCTATTTATTACCTTACCTGTAATCTAATTTGTAATGTATTTCCCTGATATTTTCTATATTTCTCCCCTATATTTTGTAGTAACATTGGCTGAAAGTCTGACCTAGAAGAAAGATGAGGTTTTTAATCCAGCTTTGAATGATAACACCAAGGTGCCTTTATCTGGAAAAGCTCTCCTAGCATGGAGAGAGGTCTGGCAGGAAAAGCTCAGCACCCTCCGTAAACATGTCAGGGGGATGCTGTGTTCGAGCAGCTGAGGTTTCTTCATTCCAGCCAGGAAAACACCAGCAGCTACCTTCTACTTGTGGCAAGATGATCTTTTTGGTCAGAAAGCCCTTCCTGCTCCAAAGGGGTTAGAGGGAGGTATGTGAGAGGCAGCAACCAGCCTGTGCCAATAGTTGGGGCAGGCACAAGGTAAGAAGACAACGATGTGAAAAGCCACCATTGATGTGCCTCAGCTGCTGAAAGTTGCTCAGGTGCCTCACCTTAGCTTTCAGAAGAAAGCATAAAACACCAGTTTGGGGAAGAGAACACTACCTGCATGTCCCCTTCTCGGCTGGGGAGAGACGTCTCACAGTGGCAGAGCTGGAGCGTGGTGGTCCAGCTACCCCAAGCCCAGGTCTGAGGCAGGTTAATTGGCGTGCCAAACCATGCACGCCATGGGAAGAGGTGCCATTTTCAGACTGGCGCAGGCCTCCCATGCAGCGCTGGGCTGGCAGCTCACCACGGCGTGAGGGCTTTCCGCTCTCTTCCCACCTGGTTAGTCCTGCTCCTGCTTGGCTGAGTCGCTGCCATTGTTGGAAAACAAAGTTCAGCCTAAGGCTGCCTGCTGGACCGGGATTTCATCGTTCTGGCAAAGGCATTTCAAAGTCAGAGGGCCTTAAAACAAAGAAGGAGAAATGTCCCTTTTTCTGGATGCTAATGAAATTTTTATCTGGGCATCTTTCTGTGAATGTTGGGCCTGAGAGGCATGGATTATATGTTAGGGGAGAAGGGCTTACTGAGCCCTGGAAATAAATCAGAGGAGGACAGAGGATGAAGATCACAAATGATAAATTAGCAAGTGACAGAAAACAACTGCAGGAAATAATAAAACCAGGAGGAGTGTGTGGGAAATGCACAGGAGAGGTTGTTTACAACATGTGCATCGGACTTTCCAGCATTTGACATCTTATCTCCAATTCATTCCATATGTTACTTTATGCATGGATTCCTTTTTTTATGGGGTTTGTTCTATAGTTTTTGCACTAACATGAATGACTCACATCTGCTCCAATGCTTAATTTATTCTCTAATGTCTTCTGCAAGGGATTGCTCAGCTCCTGCAATACTTGTCAGTGGCAGAATTGGAAGAGCAGCGAGTCAGGCAGGTGAGCAGGGACAGTTGAGTGAGGAGTCCTACTCCGGGTTGGTTTTGTGTTTGGTTTTTTTTTTTCCCCCGCTTGGCAATGTCTGTAATTCCCACTTTGGCTGCCCTGCGTGGATGGGCTCGCTGTGCCGGGGCTGCGCGCAGAGCCAGCAGGGAACACCCCACGGGACAGGGATACAGCGAGGGCAGTTCCTGCAGGACCACGGCCTGGCACCGAGCTGCTGCCGGCATACCAGCAGCGGCCCTGCTCTGCGTTGATGATTATGATTTTATTTTTTAAGTGCTCTTGACAGCTCCGGAGACTCACATCTTCTCTTCCAAATCCAGTAATTAAATTCCACCTACCTGAATTCCCCCTGCTGTTTCAATTGGATAAATTAATCTTCCCGTCATGTCTGAGCCTCCTCTGTGTGTTGCTGCACGGTGGCCTGCCCTAGCCCTGGAGCCGGACGAGGACCGGCATGGGAACCGGGACGGCCCAACTTCGCAGCGGCGCTGCCCGGCCCCGCGCAACCTTTCGCTCGGCTCGGGGGCGCCGGGAAGTGGCCGGGACCCACGCACGGTGCGTGGGAGGGGAGAGCGATGGGCGTCTCCGGTTACGCACCCTCCCAACCGCTGTGCTCGGTGTCCCCCCCCCCGGGTGCCCGCATTCCCCCC
>VXBL01000623.1:141538-181343 GCA_013400195.1 Aramus guarauna
GGGGGGGGGGGTATTTTTAGAGCCATCGGGACCGGTGCTGGTTGAGGTGCTCGAGCCTGCCTGCCCCTGGCTGGTAGGACATCTGCACTGACTGCTGTGTTTTTGGGAAGTGTTTGTGGAGCAGCGTGTCTGCTCCTCGGCAGGTCGTCTCCGTCCACAGGGTTTCTGCTCCCCACCCTTCCTTCCACGAGGTGTTGTGGCTTTTGCTTGCCCTGGTGTGCCTGTCAAAGCCTGAACGTAACCCCTGAGCCGTCTGCGTGGCCATCATCTTCTCGGCTCTGTTTGAAGGCACACCGTGGCTGGTGCCAAGGGCTGGGGGAGCAAGGGCAGGTAGAGGCATGCCTGTGCCTGGGAGGAGGGGGCTGCTGAGGGATGCAGGAGGAGGTGAGGGTGGAGAAACAAGTCAGTGGATGCCCAGCATTAAGGGAAACAGCATCACCCGTTTGGGGCTCAACTGCACATGCTTTCAGGACCATCCAGGCAACAAAAGGGTTTTGTTTCATCCCCAGTTACACAGACCCGTGCAGGGGTGGTGCAAGAGACTTATTTCCATCCATGGGGAGCCTCCCTGCTGCTTCCACTCCCCACCTCCCCTGCTTCCCACTAGGAAGCCCGGCTGGAGACGTGGTTCCTCTGCAAGGAGACTCCCTTCCCCCTGTATCTGGGGGCCATCGGGCGCTGCAGTGGTATATCCAAACCTGTGGGCAGGAAAGCCGCGTAAGCCCTATCTCAGCCATATCCCTCCTTTCCTCTCCTGCCTGGCTGGAGTTTAACAGCATCTCATTTCCCTCCGGCTGGGAAGACTGGCTCTTCATTTCTTTGCAGCTACTGTCAGCAGCAAACGCGACCTCATTTGTATTATCCTGCATCTGATCCCACCTAATCCTTAATGCAGGGCGCCGCCGGCAAGGGGAGCCTGTCGCTGCGGGAGCAAGGAGGATCAAAGGCAGGCAGGATGGGCCGTGGTCCAGCTGGGCAATGGGGCTGCCTAAAAATGGGGCCGGCATCTATTCCTCACTCCTTGCGTTGTGTGGGGTGCTTCCCCTCTCACCCCCATGGCTTTCTGAGAGCAAGGAGCTTTGCCTTCAGTAGATATTGCACCGCTTCTGGTGGAGCTAATGTGCTTACCCAGCGTGAAATGCTCTTCGCTGAAGAGAGCATCAGGCTGTTTTGGTGCTGAATCTCTGAGTTTGGAGGTCCTGGAGGTGTTGCCTATCAGCTTGTTTCTGGTAGATAGGTAGGCGAGCCTTTGGTGGTGGCATCTCCATGCTGCGATGGCCAACGAATGGAGCGTGTGTTGACTTGCCACCCAACTGTTCTGTGAGAAGCTGTTCCATGCCCACAGCTACCACCCCCCTCCCAGCTGAGTGCTGCCAAAGCATCAAGAGCCGACAGATTTAGGGGGGGTTATTTCCGCCTTGATACGCGTGATGCCTCCTCTCATTGTCTGCTAATACAAAATGCTGTCTACAAGAGGCTTTGCTGTCTGCATTGACGAGGACGAGGTCTGGGGGTTTGATGTGTTGGGGCGCATGACAAGGCTTGCCGCCTCCAGATGTGGGTTAGCCGTGGGGTGCGGAGTCGTGGTGGAGCCAGGCAGGAGCATGCCGGGAGCCAGTAGCCGTACTGCCTTGCCGTAGCAGAGGAAGCATAGAATCATAGAATGGTTTTGGTTGGAAAAAAAACTTTAAGATCATCAAGTCCAACCATCAAACATCTTCCAGCACCAGCCAAGGGGGCTAGTTCATGCCCAAGCAGCAGCTGTCCACCAAGACTCTCATGCTACGTTTTCATGACTGATGACTCCAAAAATCCTCTTGTCCTTATTGCGGTGAAACGTGTGTATGTGTGAGAGAGAATCAGTGCCAAACGCAGATTTTATTTTTTTTCCAATAATAACAACAAAGCTCGGTGTCTGGTTGCTGGTTTCCATCCAGATCTCCACGTTCTCAGGAGATGTTTTGAGTTTGCTGCATCAGGTGACTTAGCAGTGGGTTTGTTTTTATTTTTATTCTGAGTGGGGTTTTTTCAATTTCTTGGGGTTTTTTTTATTATTATTTTTTTTTATTTTTTTTTTTTTTGGCTTCTGGAAGATGTGCTGAAATATTGATCAGATGTTGCCAATGTGTTAGGGAAGGGGGGAAGGGAAGGCTGGTGCCGTGTCTCCAGGCTGTGACACAGCAGTGCTTTTTGTACCAGCGTCCTCTCGGCTGCGAGAGCTCCCGTGATGGGCCGCTGGCGGTAACGCAGCCGTCCTCCGCGTTGTGGAGGGAGGCTAGACCCCCCGGTGTGGCGTACAGCTATTGCAGAGAAGTGGCCAGAAAGCCTCTGGGTCCCCGTTTGTCTTTTCTTCTGCAGCTGGCGTTAGGTGCGGCAGGCCAGAGAGCTCCGGCTTGGGGACGCCGGTGCGGAAGCTCCATCTTTGCTCTCCTCCCTGAGCCGGCGTGCGCGTTTGCCGGTCTGACACTTGTGCTGCGAAGCCAAGGGAGGCCAGAGAGGAGGCGGCAGCGTTACGGAGCAGCGGAGACCTTGCAAACCGTGCCTCTGCCTGGTTTCCTTCTGAGGGGTTTGAGGTGCTCGTGGACAGAGCGGCTGGAGCGGAGCTGGTGGGTTGCTACATCCCGGAGTGGGTTGCTTTTCCTTCTCCTCCAGTAAAACCATGGTGGCGTGGAGCGACGCTGTTGCTGTCGTGATTTGTTTCGAGCCCAGTTGCACCTTTGGGTTTGTTTCCCCCTCACCCTCCGTGTTCCTTTTTGCAGCTCTGATCTTCCTAGTGATGCGGGGAGCTGTGCTCGTGCCTTCGCGTGAGCAGGGCAGGAGCGGGCGGTGGGGTGTGCGTCTCCAGGCTCGTTTGCCTGCTGCTCTTTTTGGGAGGGACAACGCTGCTTATCCCCGTCCCTCCAGGGAAGGAGGTGGCTTTTGCAGTGGCAGAAGGAGTCTTTGCTCCAGAAGACGTGATTTATTTATTTTTTTCCTCAGCACCGTCTCCTCTCTCTCTGTGGGGATGATTTTGGGGGGAAATACCCCCTAAAATACTGCTCAGGCCTCAATACGAGCTTTGGCCCCTGCTGCCAACTCTGTGTTGTCCTCGGGGCTGTCCCTGCTGCCTGGCTGGACCTGGTGTGTCCCATGCCCCTGCGTTGGGAGGAGGACAGACCCTGAGATCAGCCTGTGGTCTGCCTGGCTGGCCAGGTCACACCAGCCGTGCCCTGCCTCTGGTCTCCCCGTCCATCCCCAGCTCAGCCCGCACCATCCCAAGGCTCAGCACCTTTCCGGAGGCTCCTGCGGCGCCTGCGCTTTCGGCCGGCAGGGACCCACGGTCTCTCTTCAACAGATTTATTTATTTTCTAACTCACCACACCTTGCTACAGCGCATTTCTCACTAGCCGGGGTTGGGTTTTTTTTATCCCTATTCCTGAGCCGAGATAGGAGCAGGTTGGGCTGACACATATGCCCTAAATTATGCTGCCGTATCTCCAGTGCTGTCAGTCACCTTGTTCCCAGGCTCAGGATCTTGCAGACGCTCCAGCAGCGGGTACCTAAGGATCAAAGGTTTAGATCAGTTCTTGCTGTCACAAATGTTTTATATCTAATTCCTCCTTGAGGAGAGTTGGGGGGAGGATGGGCTGGCGCCTGGGTAGTACATGCGCCCTGGAGCATCGTTGCCGTGACCTGAGCTTCATCTCCCTCCGCCTGCGTGTTGAGGACTGGTTTGGCCTTAGAGAAACGCCTGTCTCTCTGCAAAATGTGCGTGTGTGAGATGAGGAGGTGGGTCACATTGAAGCCCCGGTGCTTTTTTGTTGGTGGGAATGCGGCTGACAGGCGGGCACTGATGGGTCCTGCGCTCTGGCTGTGCACGGAGGGTTTGCAGGGTGCCCCACGGATGGGTGCCCCACGGATGGGTGCCCCACGGATGGGTGCCCCACAGGTTGGTACCCCACAGATGGGTGGTACCCCACAGCCTGTGCTGCCCCTGCCGGCTGCAGAAAACCCACCCCTGGCTCCTCCATCCTCTCGATACGGAGTAGAGCAGCCCGCGTGTTTTCTGGTGGTGCTTTTAAATATGTTGGAGAGGTCGTGCTCCGACCGAGATTTTTCTCTGCCAGTCCCAAGGTAGCTGCTTGGCGTGGCTTGGGCTTGGCTGGCCCACAGCACGTCACTGCATGGTGTGCATCCACCAGGAAAGCTCTCCAAGAGGCCTTAGGGCATTTTGGTTAGTCATCAGCAAGGGGTTTCCTCCACTTTTTCCCACTCTGCAAAGAGTGAGAGGTGGGAAGAGGAAAAAAAAGCCCTTGTGCTGGAGCTGCTCGGAGCGGGTGATGCTCCCTGGGAAGCCTCTCACCAAGCAGGAGCCTCGTGAGTTAATTGTAGGAGCAGGGAAACCGAGGCACGGCTGGGGGCGAGGCCGGGGCTTTTCCAGAGCTGGAAATCAATCACAGCAGCAGAGAGACTGACGGCATTTCTTGTCCTTGCCGAGCTGCTTCCTCGGAGCAGGTTGTGCCTTGGCGTGCCCCTTTGTAAATCTCTGCCCCTCAGAAGCAGTAGTTAGCTGACCGAGGGGGGGCGAAAGGCAAGCTGGTGGCTTCCTGCAGATGACTAAAGCCGTGCGCGTAACTGCCTTATGTACTTGCAATGATTTTATTTTGCTTGAATATCTATTTTTCTAATCTTTGTGGGTTTTTTCCCCCCCTGTTAGAATAAACCAAGGTAAGATAAAGGCTGAGCTTTCCCTTCCTTGGAGGCACTTTTCCCTTCATGTTAATGTGCTGCTGTTATCCATCACCCCTCGTTGCTGCTCGGTTTGGAAGGGCGGCTGCTCGGGGAAGGGTAGTAGCATTAGTTTCTAAAGCTGTGTAAAGATCCCCATGGAAGCAATTACCAGATGGATTACCCCTGGCTTTGCTGCTGCGAAAAGGCCGTGTCGGGTCGAGGATGCCGAGTGTATTAACAGCACGATCCCTTCCTTGCTCGGGAAGTGTGGTTCGGATTAGCCGCCTGCTTTTTAAAGGGCCGGGTTCAGAGCAGGACTCGGGCTGCTGGCTCTTTTACCCTTCCCTCCCTGCTCCCTTTCCCCCCCACGCACCCCATCCCGGGCTGTCCTCTGGCACGTGGGACCCGCAGCCCCGTGGGGCAGGGGAGACCTTCTCTGACCTCTGAGATGCTCCAGCTCTGTGGTTCAGTAGGAGCTTTGGCTTTTACGCAGAAGGACGAGCACAGCTCGGCTGGAGACCGAGTGCGGCTTTGGGCTCCTAAGTACTAAATCATCCGCTCTCCTGCTGAAGCTTGGGAAGGCTGGCTTGACCTTCATGGCTGGGAAGCAGCTCATGTCCGTCCTGAAAAGGCACAGAAGGAAAACAAACCACCGTCTGTCCACGCAGGAGCTCCCTTTCACCGCTCCCTTCACCCGCCGCGGGTTTGGGCTCTTCCCAAATGCATTTGACCTCTGATGATCCTGGGAATGAGCTGAACCCGGCTGGCGCGGGGGCACACGGGATGCTGCCTTGCTTTCTTTCCCAATTAGGGGCTGCCCGCCGTGCTCCGGTTAGTGCGGCACAAGAGCTGCAGAGATGCTCTCTGCCATCTCCGGGGAGCCCCGAGAGGGGTGCCGAAGGGACCTCCTCCGCCAAGGGGAAAAGGTGCTCGGGGCAGCTGGCGTCAGCGAAAGATGGAGGGGTTGCGTGGGAGCTGCGGGTCTCCCGCCGCTGGTGGGAGCAGCGGTGGGGGCACCAGTGGGGGGCTGTTGCCGCCAACCTGGGGGGCTCACGACAGAGCAGAGCTGCTGCCACACCAGCGGTTTTCTACCTTTTTTGTTGTGGGTTTGGTTTTGTTTTTTTTTTTTAAACCTGAAAATTTTAAAAAAAAAAAAAAAAAAAATTCTCACTGGAAGCAGAGACTCTCTTGTTAACTCTTAAAAGCTATTTGGTCTTGTTTGCTGTCCAGAATTGCTGTTTGCAGACCCAACAGAAGAGTTCACAGGCACCAATGGGCTCAGCCTGACCTCGCTCATCCTTTCCCGGGGGGCTGTGGAGGAGCCCAGACCGTTTTTGATGGGGGGCTTGGGAAGACTGATGCAGCCCGAGCACCAGGAGCTGAGTGTGGTCGGTGGATGCGAGCAGTCCTGCAGCATCCCAGGGGAGCTGCGGGCAGGGGGAGGACGACGCGACCAAAAACCCTCTCCATCCTCCCGCTTGGCTCCCGGCGCAGACAGAGCTGGGTCTTCTCTTTTCTCCAGTCAGCAGCTTGGTTTGTGCTGACCTCCTAAATATTCAGCTCATTATACAGTAAAACGTATAAATAAAACAGAAGCAGGCAGCAATATTCTCCAGGAGGATATAATCGGCTTCCTTTCCTTTTTAATTATACAGGATTTGTCTTCATGCGTCAGGCTATCCTATGGGCTAATTTATTATTTTAAAGAATTAGAGTCTGTGTTCTTTACACAGTGAGGCACTCCTATACAGCTGCGTGCGTGCGTGCGTGCACCTGATTTTGGGGGCACAAGAAGCAACAGCATCTTTCCAAGTGGGAGCGCGGGGAATTTTGTAGCTGGATGTTGTTTCTAGAGGTCAGTGCCCGGGATTCTGCGCTCCGCTCTCTCCTCACAGGGAAGCAGGAAGGTTCTGGGCGTGCTGGAGATGATGGGGATCACCACGGGGATTCCTCGGGATCCGGCTGGGGCGTGCGATGCCGGCCGGCGGCGTGCATTGCCTTTCCTGCCGTGGAGGCAGGAGAGCGGATTGATGCTACAGCCAGGGGATAGGAGCATCGTCCGTGCGTGAGGCTCGGGCCCGGGCTGCCTGCGGGAGGTGGGGGTCTGTTTTAGCCGGGCACCGCTGCCGGCACGGCGAGTGCTTGCTGATAAGCACCAACTCTGAGCTGACTTGCTTTCCCCTAAGGGAAGCCCTGGAAACAAAATTTGGCCTTTCATCAAAGCAATGAATCTGTCATCTTTCTCTCCTTGCAACTTGGTGTCCCCTGCTCCTGATTTACAAATAAATTCCCTATTTTGGTGGCTGCCCTGGCCATCTGTTTTAAAATTAAAGCTTTGGTGCCCTTCCTGGAAAAAGCATCAATAATTCTCCAGCAGCTTTTCACGTCATTGTGTTTGGCTGGAGACTTTGGCCGATTTAAACCTCTGGAGGGTATTTTGGACCCCATATATCATTTACCGCAGATACGGACAAGAAGATACGCAAAGAGCTGGTTCTAGCTGTGATCGGCTTAATGACGGCCCAGCAGCCCTAGCCTTGGGACGGCTCCTTGCGCTGAACCAGTGGCCAACAGCGTGTGCTGATGGTAGTTGAGCATGGGCATGATCAGAGGAAGACACTGGAGACCCTACTCCAGAGCCCGCATGGGGATGTTTCCATCCAGGCAGTAGTTGCAGCTGGAGTTCCTGAAGGTCAAGTTTTCTTCCACGACCACTTTCCAGCCTTGGTCAGTCCTGTTGCCTGATGCAGTAAGTGTTTTAATCGTGTAAATGAGTGTGCGCAACACAGGAGTGATCTAGTCACTGCCCACGCGGGGAGTGGGCGCGGGAGGGTGCGTGGTGGTTTGGGGGGAGATGGGTAAAGGAAAGGGGGCAGTGGGCAGGGAGGGCAGCAAAGGTGGTGTTGGCCTCAGGGCCGAGTGAGAAAGTGAGTCGCTTGCGGGAAGGTCCTCAGGGACTAGTGTTCCCTGCTGAGCTAGCAGAGGAGGCGGCGATGCTCCGTCCTTTGAAGATGGAGCAGCGTGCCTGTGGATGTGCACAAGCAGGGAAAGGTCACTGGCAGCGAGAAGCTTAATGGTGAACGCTCGGAGCTTCTCCAGGGACCCCAGCTGCAGGACAGGCTTTGCTGGAGAAGTGCTTTGCTTTAATTAGGGATCCGTATTAATATTTGATTTGATTATTTTTTTTTATTTTTTTTTTTGTTCGTTCTTCCCCCAGCCAGCGCAGACTCAGACCTGCAAGTCACCCTTGAGAGGCAGTAAATTGCCTCCAAGCAGTGGGAGAGGCCGGTCATCCCCGGGGCAGGGTGGGATCCTGGCAGCCATGGGTCTGCCGCGCGTGCCCGCGGGGTCCCGGAGGAGCTGCCACCAAGGTGCGCCTGCCTGTTGTGCCCAGGTACCGATGCAAGAAGAAGAGGAGCTTCACAGCCCTCAGATGAAGGAACTGGAGCTAAAATCCCCATGGGGCAGAAGACTAATTACGGGCGGATGATAGCCGGGGCCCAGAGCTACCTCCGTTTCGGATGCGCGGTTGGTGTCAGCACAAAGCTGGAGAAGGCTGCACTGAGCCAATGAAGCGCTTAAGCAAGACCTTAACTTCAAGCACTTAAACAGGGATTTCTGTGGGCTCCTCCAAGTCGCTTAAGTTTGTATTTAAGTGCTTGATTGGCTTGGGGGCTGTGCAGTTTGGGGAAGGGGCGTAAGAGGAAGGAGATGCGGGACGCGACCCTTCCAGGGTCCGTGCTGGTGTGCTGCTGAGCGGTACCTGTAGCACGGAGGATGCGCTGCAGGATGGGGACGAAGCCTGCTCTCCAGAAACTCACAGCCTGATTTAGGCACCGCCACGCGCTCTTCGGACAGGGCAGGGAGCGTGGCGCTGGTGCTCTGTGTCCCCCTTGGAATTTGGGGATGAGGCCATCGGGATGCACCGCACCGCACGCCTGGGGCTGAAACAAGCTGCTGGGCTCTGGTGTGGGAAAAACGACAACAAAGCTCGACTCGGGGATCTCGTACCTTGATGCTTCACCCGGGCTCTTTGGGGAGGCAGGGAAGAGGATGGAGACAGCGTGGGGCTGCCCCTCTTCTTTCCTCTCTGGGGCTTTTGTCCCTCTTAGTGCGTGCGCTGGCACCGGGGGACGAGGAGGGATGAGCCCTACCCTGTTTGAAGTATTATAATCCTTTCAGATGGCATTAGTGCCTGGGCCAGTAACAGCTCTATAATTGAACCTCCTGCTTGCAGGGGCCCCGTGCTTCAGCGAGATGTTTAAATCTCATTTGTATAATGCCTGGTTGCAATTCCTCCTGAAAGATTGCCCTCCGCCTCCAGTGCCCCCGAGCTGTGCCGAACACGCGCGCGTGCTCCGACCCTCCGCAGGCGGAGGAGTGACTGAGCAGGGCCAGGCAGCGACGTGCCATGGGGCATCCGAGTTTCTAGAGTTTTTGCTTGTGCTAGGCTGATGTACTTTTTTTTTATTTCCCCTTCCCCTTCTTTACCAGGAAAGGCAGGATGGAGGCTCAGCAGCAAGCGCTCGGGCAGACATTATATAGGGATGAGATTTTTCCAGGGAAAGCTGAGTGTGAGGGGGGCCGAGAGGCCACAAAGGCACATTTGGCCCCTGCCAGACCCCCTTGGGGTCATCGTTGTACTTGCACAGGCAAAACCCCTTTGCCTGGCCAAAGACTGGGGCTCCCCGGCAAACCCCGGCAGCTCTGCTGCTGTTTGGTGCCTCCTGGGAGGATGTGCACGGTGCTGGTCCGATCCACCTGGGTCTAATGGCAACGGCTCAGCAGCCCCAAAAGGAAAATGGCATTTATTTTAGCAAAGGTTTAAGTTCTCTATTTTAAACCACTGCCACAAAAGGAGAAAGTGAATCAGAGTCCACTTTTGGCTCGTGCTACCCGTTCCTTTCCCTCCTGGGTAGCTGGAAGCTGGCCCTGGGCACCAGCGTGACCTGCCCGTCCCCGGTCACCGCTGGCTCCCCTTGGGCCAGACTTGTCACCCCAAATACCCCTTCCCCGCCGGGCCGCCTCACCGCGGCCAAGGGGCTGCCGCAACGTGCCGGCCCCCTGCCCGGCGTCCAGCTCTGGCCGCCCGCCCGTGGAGGCGAGGGGTGCCGGGGGCTGCCTGCGGGTGCAGGCGGGGGGTGCAGAGCATCCCCGCGGGCCCGCAGCAGCCAGATGGGTTGCTCCTTCCTCCTTCCCGCTCCAGCGATCCCTGCTGTACTGTAATCACACAATTATTATGCCATTAAAATGTCATATTCGCAGAAATCCACATAAACAAGGCATTAGCAGTTGCCTGAAAATTGTAGTTTTACTGCTAATGACCCGCTCTCCCCCTTGCAGCACCACTCCTTTTTTTTTTTAAATACTATTTTTTCCCTTCTTTTTTTTTTTCCCTCGTTTCTGAGCTGTGATTTAAGAGGCAGATGACGAATTACATCTTTGCACTGAGACGCTTTTGATCTTTAATGTACAGTTGCGGTGAAAAGCTGCCTCCGTGCTTGCTCTGGGGTTTTGCTGTTTGCCCTTGGCTGGCAAGATGGCGGGTGGTTTTGGGGGGGTGCCTTTAGCGGGTGGTTTTTTTGGGGGTGTGCAAGCTGGTGAAGGAGAAGGAGAAGGCTCTTGGCGAGGTGCTGGCATGAAATGGGAGCTCCTCTCTGCAATGGGTTTTGTCGGTGTCTCTTGTGGGCCCCCCCGGGACCCCCCAATGCGGTGTCGGCGGAAGGGGCGGCTCTTGTTTTCCAGATACCCCTGGGGTATTTGTGTCCTCTCTTTCCTGCAGACTCGTTGAGTCTCTCAAACTCTTTTTAAGCATTGACTATGTTTCCTATAATTAATACCAGCCATTAAACTGCAATGTTGAAAGAGAAATTACCTAATTCGAAGAAAAAAAATGAAAATTTATTACTAGTACATGAGAGTAAATGAATATGAAACTTGGAGAGAGGAGCCGTGTAGAAGATAAATAGAAAGGCAAGTGGAGTATTGACTTGATCCTTTTCTAGTGCAGGGTAATTTGGCTTCTAAAGTGAGTTAGATCATAATAAATTAAATTTAGATTTCTGCACATCAGTTAAATAACTCCCAAGACAGAATTCTGGTGTGAGGAAGAGGTGATAATACGTGGTGGAAATATTATAATGAAGACCTTACCCAGTAACCTGTAACTGATGTGCTGTCCCTGGGCGAGCGAGGGGGATTTCTGCTTCCCTCTTAACTCGCTCTCCCCGTCCCTGCTCCGGCGCCGAGAAGCGGGTGAGTCCTCCTGCCTCCCACTGCTCGCGTAGCCGGGAGCTTTCCGTCCGAGAACGCCGCCTCGCTTGCCCTCGCCGCTTCGCGCAGGTATTCTTGTGCAGAGGCCGGCGTGCGCGTCTGTCTGAGCGTCCTGCTCCGATTTCAGTGAGTCTGGCGGGGACTTCTGGGTGGAAAACAGAGGAACGCCCGGAAGGTTTGGACAGGAGGCGTGGACTGAAAGCAAATGACCAAACCTGGGACAGGAGGTGTGGACTGAAAGCAAATGACCAAACCTGGATATTTACTTCTAAAATATTTACTGAGAAAGTTAACTCAATCCCTGGGCTTGTTTTCTGGCCAGACAGTGGTTAGAATAACTCTTAAATTTCAATCTGGCATCTTTTTGCTCTTGATCTCAGATGCGTATTTAGGTACCCAATATTTAGGAACCATCCTACTGATAGCTTTCCTCAACCCAGAAAGGAGAGCCTGGGTGAATCAAGGTGGGCTGACGTCTTTCAGGCGGAGATTTCCCGGGGATAATAGTTATTCACTGTGGTGTGAACCAAGGATGCAGCCGTTGGATACGAGGTATATCCGGGGCAGGATGAGAAGCCAATACTATGAGATAAGGCACTGGTATCTGTTTACCGCTGGGATCCCCCCGTAACGGGAAATCAGGGGGGGAATAGATGGCTGCTGGGGAAATGCCGTCCCAGACCTCGAAGCCCATTCCAGGACCCTCCTGCGTGCCGACCCCCTGCTTCTGGCCCGGCCAGAGCCTCGCTGCCCTTGCAGCACGGGCAGAAGCTCCAGCTCTCCTGCAGCCACGGCTGCCTGCGGGAACCTGCCAGCCCTCCCGCTCGAGCCGTCAGATGCTTGTCCAGCTGCACCTTTCTAGCTGATCCAAGGCTATCGGGTTTAACTGACGTTAAAAAAAAAAAATATATATATTTGTGTGTATATACATATATACACATCAAACAGCCTGAAGTGCTACGCGGCCGCTTTCAAAAGCCATTTCGCTTCTTGTTAAGTTTAGTAAACCCAACTTTTGCTTTTCTTCACAGCGTTAAAATTTAGGGACTGCAACTGCGTGGCGGTTGTTTTAACGGCGCCAGGCCCCCTGGGGTCATCATGAAATCTCATAAACGTCAGGCTGTCGGTGGCTCCGCGATGCAATCGGCTCACTTTCCCCTGATCTTTTACTGCGGCGGTAAATCACGTTTTGCAAGATGCCTTAGAAAAAAACATAAACAATATTTATCATCCTGTGTACATTGGTGCTCCCAAAAGCCCGCAGGCGAGTTACGTACATCCTCCTCATAAACCTCCTGCGGTGACCTTACTGGTTTCATAACTTTCTCCCGGCCTTGAGTAACCTTCTCCTGGCCTGAATACCTTTCTGCCGGTACGGCTGGTGGTTCGGGGGCTTCTTCTGATCTTCCCTGCACTGGGTAAGTGCTGGAGCAGCTCCCGAAAAGGCCGTGGGGTCACACCAGGGGAGGATGGATACGACCCCATATCTGGAAATCCCTGCAGCCCTGTGGTCTGTTGGCTTTTTTGGGGTGCTCCTGTCGCTGTGACCTGGGGGGTGTGGGTCACCGCGTGACTGGAGGTGCCCGGCTTGGTCCCGCAGTGGTTCGCTCGCAGGAGCTGCTGCTCCCTCCTCCCCTTCCTACGACTCGAGAAAACGCGCTGCCAGATGCGAGTAAAATCAATTATGGGATAAAAATCGCCCGTTTCAAAAGCTTCATTTTGTGCTATTAGCAGGCAAAATCGGCTTTGAGATGGTGTGAACTGAGGAGGGGAAAGAAAAAAAGAAAAGGAGAAGAAAAGATCAATTATTGGATAAGATCACAATTTTCTTTGGGGCTGAGATGTCTGTAAATGTTTGCATCTCTCCGTGTTACATGTAGGCTGAGATCAAAGAGGTTGTGCTGCTGGAACGATGAGATCTTATCGGCGCTGCATTGTGCTCCCCGCTCCGGCAGCGCGCTGCTGAGGGATGCTGAAACCCCCCGACAGCACCGCGCTGCTGAGGGATGCTGAAACCCGCTGATGGCTGTCGGGTAGCCCCGAAATGCAGCTCCCCCATCCTTTTGGAGGTGGGGACCGCACAGACACGTGCTTGCCCGCTCTTCTCCCTGCTTTAGGGCTGAAGCGCTTGGTGGGAGACATGTGGTGGCAGACATGGACGAAAATCAGGCGGGGAGGACCACGTCCCCCTTCTGCTGGGGTCCCGTTGCTGGAGCCAGCCCTGGGGCCAGGTTGTGAAAATGTGGGGTTGTGCTTGATGAAACTGCTCCTGTCTGATGGCCCTTTCCCGCCCGAAGGGCTACAGGGTGAGGAGGCATGTGGTGTAAAATACCTTTGGTTTTTTTGGCTGGAGAGAAATTAAAACCCTAACAAGACCTTTGCGCTTTTGTATTTCTGGAGGCCATGCTGTTTGAGAGGGGGATCTACCAGAGACCTCAATGTGGTTTCAAATTGGTAGCTCTAAATTCAAACTGGCAGGCTCTCTTTGACATGCTGTTTCAAGACCTAGGAGAAAAAACAGAACCTGAAGACCTAATGAGGCTCCTCGTTAGCTTGCTCTTGTGATGCTTGCCCATGCCATGGGGCCGACTGACCTCCGTCGGGGCTCGGGAGGACCTCCGGAGCGGGGTCAGGTGTCCTCTGGTCTCTCCTCTCTCTAACGGGGCTGACTTTGTGCGCGCAGGGCTCGGACGTGGACTGGGACGACCTTTGGGATCAGTTTGAAGAGCGGAGGTACCTGAGTGCCCGGAGGTGGAAGGGCGGCGAGGACCCGTACCGGCTCCATGCCTTTAACCAGCGGGAGAGCGAGAGGATCCCCAGTGACCGTGCTGTCCGCGACACCCGCCATCACAGGTTCTGCCCCCCCACCCCCCCTGATTTCTCCTGGTCTTCCTCAAGAAACTTTGTTATATGTGTGGATAGTCCAGTTCCTCTTCAGGGCTGTGGTTTTGGGCTGCTAGGTGGTTCTGGGCTCTTCACTCACGCTTGGGATTGGTTCTGCCTGGGTTGTATTTTTAGGATTGAATCTTTCACTTTACTTGATTTCTTGGCACGTCTGGCAGTCTTAAACCTATTAATTAAAACCTGTATAAATTATTCCAGGACTACAGGGAAAAAGAAAGAAAGAAAAAGCCTTTTTCTTTTCCTTCAGAAAAGTAACGGGTGTGCGGGAGCGCATCTCCACGATGGGTGAGGTCTTCACTGGTGCTGGGAACTCTCGCTCTGCAGAGGATGCAACGAGGCAGCACGAGGCGGATAAAATAACTGTTGAGCGCTTATTTTGCTCTGCAGAGAGAGCAGTTAACGTGGGGAATAAGGGACTATTACTGAGGGAGGTAAGAACTTCTAGGGGTACTAGCAGCTCCAGCACCTTTGGGGTCAGAAATATCCTTCGGCTCCCAAAGGACCTCTGGAGGGAGGCAGTGAGGATCGCAGCGAGGGTTGCCTTGCGGGACCCGCGCTCCCTTGCTGCTCTCGGTGTGGGAAGAGCAGGGTGGGAGTTCTGGTGCACCCTCGCTTGCCGTGAGCGCAGCTGTACCCTCCCTCCAGCCGCCTCTCCTAACTCATCGGGGAAAAGCTGCCCTTCGCAGCTGCAGGTTGTCGATGGTCGGTGGGGTTAATTGTTAGTCTGCTGGATGGAGTGAGGCCAGGGTGTCCTGCTGGGGTAGGAAACACCCCTGAGGTTCCCTCGATGCAGTTTTCCCCCTTGTTCTCTGAGGGCAGAGCATATGCCTGGCCGCCGGCGGCGGTCCCCAGCCCACAGCCAGTGCGAGCCCTTCCCGAGGAGCGGTGCCTGGCGCTACGTCCCAGCCCAGTGGCAGCAGCCGTCCTCTCCTGCCTTCTCCTGGGAGCCCCGGAGCCCGCGCTGCCCAGCCTGCGCCTTGCTCCCGGGTCAGAGCAGCTCAGCTCCCGACATCTGACCCGACTCTGAATTTCCCCTCTTCCACTCCAAATGCAGCACTTAGGCTGGAATGCTGAAACAGCACCAGTTCTCCAGCCCTATAGCAAGCAATGAGGGGGGTTTATTTATGTATTTTTTTTAGCTCCTTCTCGTAGCAAGGACCAGATGCTCCTTTCTCTGGAGAGGAGCTGTCAGCCCTGACGGACGCCTGTTATAGCTGAGCAGAGAGCAAATGTGCTGTTCCTGGAGAGAATTAATGCCAGGGATATTAACCATCTGCCCTATTAAAAGGGAAGATCGACTCGGCTGCCCCCTCGCCGTACCCCCGCTGTGCGGTGGCAGCCACCTTGTTCCCGGGCAGGCGGATGCGGCGCTGAGTGCTCCTGCGAAAGAAAAGTTCTCATTAAGGAGGAAGCGAGGGCACAGCACGTGGGAGGGGCTGGGGCTAATTGCATTTGCTTCCAATTTCCTTAACCCGGTAATTGGATTCTGATTTATTGAATATGTCTGAACAATGCTGCGGATGATGCACCATTAGCCGAGCATTAGAGCGGCCACAGAGGAAATGGGGCTGCCGGGAGATCTGGGGGAGCCAGCCACTGATGGGGGGATGGAGGAAGGAGAAGGGTCTGGGCATGGTGGTCGACAGGAAGAGGAAGGCGGAGAGTTTGCAAAGCCCTCTCTGGAAAGAAATCCTTGCTTGTGGTGCAGGTGTCCAGGGAGCTGCCGCAGGCGATGCTCTGGCAGTACTGTGCAACCTGGGAGCGGGTCCTAAATTGCACAGCGGAGCTGGGTGGGAAAGCGTGGATGAGCACAGCCGGCTCTTGGAGCAGGGAGAAATTGCTGGTGGCTGGGCAAGAAGAGCACGTAAAGGGAGTCCAGCATGGGGTTGACTAGGAGAGGTCCCTCCTGTGAAGGGATGGGCAGAGTGCCACCCACAGATGGGGCTAGCATGAGAGACAGGAAACCCCCAGGGCTCACGTGTGACCTGTCGGAGGCTGTGCTTAGAGAGAGACTTAGTTTCGATGGCAAATCTGGTTTAGGCTGCTTTGTGTGATCCAGACTGAAAGTGCTCAGGCTTTCTTGTATGGCAGCGAAGCCAAAGGGCTGGACCTCAGTTCTGCTCCAGCTGACCTTGGGGGGAGGTACATCCTCACACGGGCGTCACACCAAGGAGTGCCAAGGCACTCCTGCCTGGCTCATGTGAGGGGTTAGGAGGCTTTGGAGAGGGTCTCACCCACCTTTTCAGCTTATCCCCATGGGCAAGTAGGTTCTCCTTGAGCCTCTCAGCCAGATATTGTTGCCTGAAGCAGCTTGCTCTGCTCTCCAACCAGGTTTTTGGTGTGTTTGCTCTCCATCTCTTACCCCTCTGTTTGGCGGATGGCAGCACCCAGACTCACGGACCTGCAGACCACGGTAATGCCCAGAGACTGGCACCTCGTAGTCCCAATACTAGCGCACAGGACATGGGAGCGCTGCCCCTTACAGCCTCTCTGTAGGGTGTTTTTCACCAAGATGTTTGCAGATTTCCTGGAGTTTTCTTTGCTAATCCAGCCAAGCATCTGGACTTGCCAATGATAGCTGAATATACAAAATCTGGCAAGGGCTGAGCAGCAAGCTCCTTGCCAGAAGGTCATGGAGAAGGCAAATACTTTCAGTGGGGTGGGATGTGGCACTGACAGCCAGTTGCTTAGCAATGTTTGCTGGATTGATTGTGTTTTTAAATTGCAACCAGTGGAATGATTTCAGATGGAGAGGAATCAGAGCGCTCCCAGGAATTGTAACTGGAGAAACCATGGTGGCTCCCCTTGCCTGTCTCCAGCCAGCACGGGGCTGTGAGCTCATGCGTGGTTTGTGGGTGATTTCAGCCCGGGAAATGTCAGGGCTTCTGCGGACTATGTCGTGTCCCGCGGACTACGTCGTGTCCCTTGGCCTGCGAGATCTCACAGCTGGAGCATTAATGCTGGTGACCTGCCTGCATTTTGCTGCCATTAACTGCGTTTGTGGTTACACATTGACTAAGTCCTTGGACCACGTAAAAGGATGTCTTTCTCCGGGAGAGGACCTTGTATGGTCCCATGGTGGTATATCCCATCCCCAGCAAGGGTCAAGGTTAAAAAACCCCCCAGACCACCGCAGCAGGATGGACACGGATCTAGGTGGAACATTCACGTCATGCATAGCCAGCTGATGCTGCTGGAGTGGGTGGCTAGTCCCCCTCCGCCGCGGTAGCCACACGCCATTGGGATTACCTCATCACCACGTCCCACCTCCCGCGACTCCCACCGGCAAACCGCAGGACCAAAACGGCAGCGCGTGAGTCAGCGCCAGGCTCGCCTGCACGGGGAGAGGAGCGGAGGTTTCCAGTACTGCTCAGCGGCTTGGAAAGCTGACAGGGAGGATGCGTCACCCCCAGCCAGAAGATTTCGCTGTGATGGCTCCTGGGCTTTTTCCATCTGCGGCAGACAGCTCCCGGGGAGGCCGGTATTTGCCACACGGTTGCTCCATATGCTGCTGGGGCTGACCTCCGCCTCCCAAACGCTCCGTTAGGTTTAATAGATAGGCAGATGCTGTTGTGGCTGCCAGGCTAGACTGGGACCGTGAGTTGCGGCCACCGCCAACTTGAGCTGGGGTTTGTGCTCACTGACGGGGCCGAATCAGAGAGGTGGAAGTGGGGACGAGGAGAGCAGACGAGAGGGTAGCAGCTGCAGGAGGGGTAAGAGCCTCCAGCAGACTTGTCTAGCTATTGCAAATCACATCAGCCAGCCTCAGGCATCCCCCGCTGCCTGTTTTCCTCTGTTCGCCTTGGTTCTTACCTCCGCAGTGCTGATACGAGTTTAGTAGTGCTTTCTCGAGAGCTGGTAGAGCAACGAGGCCAGGGATGGAGCCCTCTCAAATCCTGGCATAAGGCAATAATCCTCTGAGTTCTTGAAGCTCCCTCCCTCCCTGAGACCAGAGTGCTTTACAAGAGGCCCTACACCTACCCAGCTAAGCCCGAATTTTACAGCTGCTCGAGGGGTTGCACTTGTGTCCGTATGTGCGTGTCTGAGAGAGAGAAAGCAGCTGCAAAACCCAAGTTGAGATTCAAATGGGAGGCTGGCAGGGATACTGGCAGATAGGAAGATCTGTAGGCGTTGCATCCTCTGCTGAAGACGAGAGCATCCTGGCAGCCCGGTGACCTGGTCATGCCAGCTTGTGGCCCCCAGAAAAGCTCTGCCCGTGTAGTCTGTCCTGTTCCCTTTAGAGGGAACAGCACACGCTGTAAGACTTCCTCCAGGTTTCCTCACTCACACCGCAGTGCGGTGACAGCTGGAGAGTGTCCCTTGGGTGGGAGAGCTGCCCAGGGCTGGTGGCTCTGCTCCTAGGGACGGTTTGTGAGGGGTGGGAAGAGGTGATGCCCGTGATGTTCCCCTGGGCAGAGACCTGTTGTCTGGAGTTCTCAAGGCCCAGAAAAGTCAGGATTTCAGCCCTGAAGCACTACGCGCCGCAGTGTTATTTTGACCCGTTAATTGCAGCGTGCATCCCAAGGGTGCAGAGGCTGCACGTTCGGCGTTACGTTGGAGCAGCTCTAGTTGGGATAGTTGAAAATACCCGACTGTGCTGTGCATGGGGGTGACCGGGAGAAACACGCTGTCCCGAGGGCGGTCCTGCCTCTGCCAGGTGTGGTACCTGCGTACGCAGGCACGTGGGGCTGAGCGTGCACCTCTGCCGCTGCACACCTGCCACGCGTCCCGTGTGAACGCGTTTGGCGCGCGGCACGTGACGGCGTGCGTCCGCGTGCGGATTGCGTGAGGGCAGCTGTACCGCGTGCAGGTTTTGAAGTGGCTCCGTTTTTGGCTGAGTAGATGATTGCATCTCAGGAGTGGCAAGCAGTCAAGTGCACTGAGAATATTGTAGTGTCTTCTTGGGAGTGAGAAGTCGAAGAGGAGAAAAGTAGATTTTGACAGCGTTGCCTTTGGCTTAGCGTGTTTATGATCCCCTTGGACTTCTCACATTACCTTGTCTTCCTTCAACTTTGTTGCCCGCTAGATCAAAACCACTTTGAGATTCATCGAGGTGAACACTGGGTCTCAGCAGCTAGAAATGAATTTTTTACCCCACACAGGGATTGAGGCATCTTATCTTTCTTGTCTGGTTTCCTGATCGTCGCCAAAGGAGGAACTTAATGTCTGGAGAATGACGGGTGTGGAAAAGCCCATCTTATTCCACAGGCTGGACAGAGGTGGGGCTCTGCTCCGCTGTCCTCAGCGGTACCTGAACATTAGACCTGCAGAAGCAGGTAGGTACCTAGCAGGTGGCCAAACCCCCTTTGAATTTGAGGGAAGGTTTGCCGGGATGTCACCTGGACGGACCTCAAACAGTTGAGAGTGGCACCGAACCTAGAGGTTTTCCTGGTCTGCTCTTGCCTTTCCCTCTGCTGACTCCGTACGTTTCTCACTGCGGCCTCTGGGTTGTAGCTGAGCTAATCCAGTCTCCTGCGTAATGCAGACTGAGTCCTGAGGGATTCTGTTCTTTTTAAAATTTGCTTATGCAGGCAGTGTCTTTTGAGTTGCTGACTCCAGATGCGCTGTGTAGTAGACCAGGGCATGACGTGGTGCGAGTACAGGTGCGTGCGCACGTGGTCTCCCTGCGCCTGATGCTGCCGGGTGCATCTGCCCAGGGCAGAGGGGTGGTGGGACAGCTCAGGCATGCCTGAGCAGAGGTGCCTTGAGTGCGGTAGGAGGTGGATGGACCTCTGTCCGTGAGGATGGCTGGAGCCGTACAGTCTGAGATGTGAAGGAGGGAGGCCGGTGAGGAGGATGGGCGAGAGGGACTGCTCAAATGCTGCCACATCTCCAGAGCTGGCGTTGCTGAAAGCTGGAGGAGGTGTCCTCGTGCGGCCACGTGCACGTGCTGCTGGCTTTGCTCTGTCCTCACCCTCTTGTGTGGGCTGGGGGTCCTTGTGTGGGTGCTGCCCCGTGAGAAGTGCCGGATGCCCTGGGGAGAGCGGGCTGTCAGCACCTTGTGTGGCTGAGGGTGGCTGGATGCAAGGGGGTACGGGTCTCTTCTTGCTTTCGGGGTTCATTATTAGCTGCTGTGTGACTGCCAGTAATGTCCCAAAGAGTTTTTCTGTCCCTTGATCTGTTATTCCAGCTGTTACGCTCTTCTTGGGGCAAAGCCAGGGCATTTGTGATTTCATTACAAAATAAGATTTATCACGTTTGGACAAAGTACCGTATGCACAAGGGCTGTCCCTGGATCTCTTGTCTGCAGAGCATATTCTGAGGCTGAATTAGCTGGGTGAGAGAAGATCTGAGATCCCCCTGCCTTTGGTCTTGGTCTCCTTGTTTCTAATGACAGGCAAGAGCACAGCGTGACCTTGCCAGTGAGCAGTTACACGAATGAATAGTGGAAAACACACCTGAGATGAAGGCAGCTCCATCAGGAAACAGCACGATTGCTTTTGTCTCTTGGACACCAGACCCCAAGAGGTTAGAGCTGGACAGTGTGTTTTTCCATCACCTCCTTAGGCTGTGATCTCTGGGGATGAATATATGAGAACAGACCATCAATCAGGGCAGGGGCTGGTGTGTGTCTTGGGGATAAACTGGAACTGCCTGAAGTGGCCATGGTTTTGTTTCTGTCATCGATCGGCTGGCTTTGGGGGCCCAAGTTTGAAACTTTCACAGTCTGGGCAACGTCTTGAGAGAGAATTGCTTGTGCCTTCTCTTCCGTGCAACCTAGTAACCCTTTGGCAGCGGTAGAAACAGCTAGCACAGGTTGGTTATGTCAGGAAAGTGCCTTCATATGTTTTGTAGCTTCCCGTAATGTAGTTTGGCAGCTGAAAGTCAGTGAAAGAGATGGCTTTGGGCAGCCAGCTCGCCAACCACTGATCAACCAGCCAGCCATACCATCTATGTAAGAGGGGATTGTCATGTGCTGGGATTTATTTTATTTTTTAGAGAACTGTCATTCTTATCTCTTCTCATCATAGTTACCCTGTTTTCAAGCTCTTCAGCCCTCCAGGAATTCAGAACTTTGCTATACAAGTTGGTTACAAGCACAGTCAGCTGGGAAAATTTGCTGCCTGCTAACAAAAGACACAGCATGGAGCTCCCTTTATCAAAACCCACCACCTATAACTTTGTGCTAGAGTTTACACCTGCTGTCACTCACAGTTTGGACCCGTGTGTTAACGGAGAGATGAGGCTTTTGAAGGACTGAAGCGTGAAGCCCAAAGTCCGTGTGAACAACAAGCAGGAGTCTGTGCTGCTGCTTGGGCAACGTTGATATGTTTGGTGGCCTCAGGTCATTCCTGGTGGGACAGCAGTGAGGGGAGTTCTCTTGCCTCCTCTTTTGGGGTTCATCACCTAAAAGCGATGCATTTAACTACCACACTCGTGTATCTTTTCTGGCTTGACATCACAAGTCTTTGCGAGTGGTGGGGTTGCTTAGACTCCAGCGCAGTCCCCGCAGCGTTTCAGCATCAGTTTTTCGTGCTGCTTGGGCTCTGCAGCTGTTTTTCTGCCCTGCTTCCCACTGTGCATCCTCTGCAGTGCATCCAGTGCAAGATGCGGTACACTGCATCCATCCAAGACTGCTGTAAAGATGGAGTCTCCTCGTGTCAGCTGGCCAGAGCCACATCAGCAACGGAGGAAAGCCTTAATGGCTGGGCTGTAGGCAGCACCCTGTGTTTTCCCTATGTTTCTGTGTGCTTCTTAGTCCCTGGTATTTCAGAATATGGTGTGAAGACAGAACTCCACGTTTTTTTCCTTTACATTTGTGTAAATCCAGAACCACTTCACTTCTTCCAGTAGAGAGGTTCTTGGTTTATGTGCATTTCCCCGAGAGAATAGGACCCATCATTTGCAGTGTTTCCTGCTAGGGATGCCCGAACTCCCTGGAGGACTGACCGTGACCATCTGCTTTGCCTTTCCTCACAGAAGAGAGGAAGGTCCTGGCTAAATCCTGCCTAGACCGCAGGGCTGCGATCTGTCCGGACCTCTGCTCAGAGAACATTGTGGGGAAAAATGGCAAAAAATAAGTGGCCCTGACTCCTTGTTTCAAGCTGAAACTGAAATCCTAAACTTTTGTCTTTCCTAAGGTTTGAGAAAACTCAAAAATCCCACTCCCACTCAGAGACAAAAATCCCATAGAGTCTCCACTCCATGACATTGCCTGAAAGTGGAGAAAAATATTCATTGGACCATTTTAGTGCGGAAAAACCCCCAGTGTTTCATGTTCTCCTGCTTCTGCTGGAGTTGGCATCTTGCACAGATGTGGGGACACCTGGTAAGAAGTTGATAAGGCACCTCTCTCCGACAGCTGCACCTGCTGCTTCTGGAGAGCTCACACAAGAAGTGTGACAGGTCTCTCTGGGGACTCACCGGCTGAAAACTGGGCTGGAAATGCACAGTCCTGGGAAATGGCTGGTGTGTGTCCAAGTCCCCATCCTGGGAATGCCTGTGGCCACCCCAATGCGTGACAGTATCTGTGATATTTGCTGCCCCATGTTTGTTGTCTGGTGGCCCATGGGGCAGTTTGCCGGGAGGTGGAGGGCTTGAGGAGCAAGCCAGCCAGACCTGATGGCTTCTGGGACGAGCTGGTGGCTTCAGGGGACAAAAGTTGATGAATGTGATGATTTTTTTTTTCAAATAGCTCTTTCTATTTAATGCCCTTTTCTGAAGTGTTTTGGGTTTTTAATGGGAGGAGAAGGAAGTAGTGATGAAAAGGGGCTGCATGAAATGGGATTATGGTGGGCTTGAGGACTGAGAGAGGTTGCAGCTCCCCTGAGGTGGCTGCCTGGGGACTGGGCTGGGGACTGGGCTGGGGACTGGGCTGGGGACTGTCCCTGGCCAATGCTGCTGGCCAGACCATCATCCCAACATCCACTTGCCATGAAGAGCCTGGTTCTTCCCTCCTCAGATGTGATGGGACTTCTGCCATGGTCCTGTTGGCCCTGTGGGTGCTTGTCCTGGGGGTTAGTATATTCCCCAGGCCCCACCGACATCTGAACCACCTGGTGTGACTTGTGTAGAACTCCCTGGGCAGGAGAGAGGCTGGGGGAGCCCTAGATCCCAGCCCAACCCTGGCTTTTGCTCTGATGTCCGAGGCAGCCTGCGATGCCACTCTCCCCTCCAGCCCCTGCGTGATCACTCCCTGGAGCTGGAGGTGGTGGGTCAGGTCAGTCAACATCACCTCCTTGGCAGAGATGGATGTAATCATTACCTTCAGGCTACCTGCGTCACAGCAAACGGACGGCCACGCTGTTGGTTTCAGAGGTGCTATGTCTTCCTCACCCTGGCAGCGCAGTGGCACCGCTCAGGTTTTCGGACCACAGCTCAACTGATCCCAGGTTGTGAACCGTGCCCTGGAGTCACGGGCTCTGGTGCTGGATGTTCACAGCCACCAAGGGGACAGGATCTGAAGTGCCGTGAGATGCTGCGGTTTTGTATCTCCAGGGGCTGCCTCGAGAAAGGCAGGCTGAGGGGCTCTAGTTAAAAGTGGTACTGGGAAGGGATGCTGGTGCAGGAGCGGGGGAGGCTGGTGTTTCTTCAGGAGCAGGGTTGGTTGTGTCTCAAACATGGATGCTGTAGGGAAATGGCAAACGATGGTGCTTGTTCTGCAGCCATGGATTTGCAGTCCTATTCCTCCCCCTCCTTTTTCTTGAGTGAGAAGGATGAGGGCGACTCTTGGGAAGGAGTTGAGGAGCAAGCTAGACTGTACGAGGAGTGGATGGAAATGCACAGGCGGGTGTTTTGAATGCAGGAGGATGTGTCAGTTAAGTGGCTGTGTTACTCATTTTTTTTCTGGAGGGCAAAGCTAGTTATATCTGAAAGAGCTGTGCTAGGAGCGTGA
This sequence comes from Aramus guarauna, assembly GCA_013400195.1. Lineage (NCBI taxonomy): Eukaryota > Metazoa > Chordata > Aves > Gruiformes > Aramidae > Aramus > Aramus guarauna. Next base: position 165,261 of record VXBL01000623.1, read on the forward strand.
GTTATGGCACCTGTCTGCGCAGCAAGCAGAAACGATTCCTGAGCTGTGTTCTCGGTTAAAAGGTGTCTGCAGGACAAAGGGGACCAGCAGCACGGGTACCGGGGGAGCCCAGAGGACCTCGGTGTCTCGGAGCCCGGCTAAAGGCAGCGAGGGTGACTCTGGACTGTTCCAGCAAACACCGTGGTGCAACATTAAATTTCCTACGTGCTGTGTTTTGTTTCTCCAAGTTGTCCCTTGTCCTAGCCCCACAGTGCCTCACGGGGTAGGAGAAGCATCCTCCTGGGACAGGCGTCCTCCCAAGAAGGGTCCGAGGAGCTCACTCAGGCAGAGACACAGCCTCATCCCAGCTGTGTCTTCCTTGGAGGGGAACACCTTTATTTTGTTTGGACTAATGTTTTGCTTGACAAAAATTGCTGTTTCAGAGAGAAAAAAATGCTGAAAAGAGTTTTTCCTCCCGTTCCGAGTGATAGATTTCCTTCACCTAAGTTATTTTGGTTTTGTTTCCCCGTGAGACAGTTTTGATTTCATTTTGGAAATTCCCCACCCACCATTGCATTTTGCCAGGAAAAATGCATGCACAAAATAGTTCTGGGTCGATCTGAAATGACCTTTCCCTCGTCCTTTTCCAGTTCCTCCGTTTACCCTGCTTGCATCCCAGCCCTGTCCTTAGCAGCCTCCTGGAGAGATGTGGTGGGCTGTAACCCCGGTGAGGGCTGCTGTGCAAGCACTGGGGGGACCTTCTTCACCACAGTCCCCATGCGAATTTGCTTCAGCGGTCGGTTCCCCCCAAGAGAACGCGTTTGTTGTTGGGATAAAAGGGTTGGGGGAGCCCTTGGGGTTTCCGTCTTGTTGTGCAGACCGGAGCATCGGAGCAACGACGGAAGAAAATGCCCCAGGGCTGGCGGTGGTGCCTGGGAAGAAGGGGCTTGGGCTGGTGCTCCGGGGCCGCACATGCGGCTGTGAAGCTCTTGGCTGAGTCGCAGTGCCTTGCCTTGAAGCATCCCCTGTACCTGAGGGCACAGAATGGGATGAGCAGAATATGCACGGTCTTTGGAGCAGGGTTTTGCTGCTGTTAATATTCTAAGAGAGGTTACCTTGTGTTGAGAAGTAGCTGCTGGTTAGATGTACTGCTAGCCCTGAGTTGAGATGCTGTGTATCCATCAATACCACGTGTCTCTCTCCAGCCTCCAGTCCCTCGCTCGGTCCCTTGGGAAATGGCAGAGCTAGTACTGCCAGGGCTAATTATTCCTCAAGACAGAAGACATGTGATAAAATATTAACCTTTTTCAAAAACAGAGCCCCTGTTAATTAGCTTCACTTTTGTGACACATTCACACAGAGATAAAAGCTTGCTCCCCAGATATCTGTCTGTGGCACGGTGATCTTTTTGTGTGTCCTGGTTGTGATGGGGAACTGGGAGAGGGGAGAGCTGGGAATTTAATAAAAGAGGGTGACCTGCCAGTCGCTGCACCCTGAGGACGAACCGCTCCATTTCAAGGTGAGCTGTGTCCAGGCACGGGCGCTGCTGCTTTTGTTCAAGAGGCTGAATCTGGAAGCAGAGACCGAGCAGGTGGTGGGGTCCCACAGCTGGGTTACGTCCATGTTGTCAGTGCCACATCTCTGGAGCCTGAATTTGGGGGCTATGTGGGTGGACAGGGCTCAGTAGAGCTGAGTGAATTACCATGTTTCAGTTCTTTGAGAAAAAGAAAAGCCAGGCGTTAGCAATTTCAGGATAAACCAAAAGCAAAGCTCTCAGTGAACCTAAAAGTAAAAATACAGGAAAACTTAAGGCCAAGGAGATCTGTTGTTCTCATCCTGAAAAGGAAAAAATTTCATTTAGATCTCAAATGTTTTTGACACATCTAGTCATCTAAAAGTGACAGGCTGTATTTAAAAGCAAGTGGTTTTGAGTATCAGATGAAAAGTACATGTTGGGCTCCTCTGGAACAAATGATGTGCTGGAGTGGAAGTGATGCTGTGATGCGCGTCGGTGGCTATAGGAACCGCCGACGGAAGGATGCGGCACTGCTGTGGTGGTCACTGTGCAGGGGGGAGGGCTTCTTCCCACTGCAGGGAGGGGAGGGATGGGGATCTCCGATAGACCAGGATTGACCTCAGGATGGATGTGCCAACACTGGTCAATCCATGGAGGCATGGGGTCTGCTCTTTGAACTCCGTGAGCCCCTTTCTCTGCAAGGGACAGAGAGGTTCCTGGGTTTTTACAGGGAAGAGAAAACCTGCTTGTCTTAGTGCCCTTCACAGCAAGCGGTATGGCACCCAGATAAACCATACCAGATCCTACTGATGACTTCATGATGGACTTCGCGTCATCACCAAGTGCTCCAGTGTTCCCGGGGTGCCATCGATCACTCTTCGCTAAAGCCATCCTCTGCCTTTGACCGCTATAACGTATTGACCACTCGTCTTACAGTTATTACATGCCATCGATTACTTTGATAACTTGCTCCAAGTAATTTTGACAGAATGAAGTTGTTTGTTTAACTTCCATGCTTGTCTCAGTGTTTCTATTGACCCGATATGTTTGCGTAGGCTGAAATCGAAGTTGAGTATTAGTAAGCGATGGAACTAATTCTCTGAGGCTTGCTACTAGTGATAATTAAGGCCAAGAGACAGTTTCTTCCATCAAACTCTTGTTTGTTTTTTCAGCTACCCAGCACCTTAAAGTCCTCCTCCATCAGCTGTAGCGAAAGAGTGATCACAGGCAATGTTTCGGGGCCATTTGGCTGGATTTTTGCTGTTAGATCCCTGTACGCTTAAAGTGTTTTTGAGCTATCACAGCACAGAGTTGGGTTTGTGCTTCTCCAGTTATGACTAAGGAGGTGCTGTGAGGATGGGCATTTTCTCTGCTTTGATCTACCACATGGTGCCAGGAAATTTTGGTCACAAAGCGTCCTCCCTAATGAATCTTTATGTCTGTGGTTCTCACTCTCTGACAAATAATTTGAGGTTGTCTTGGCTTCTAAAGCTCTTTGTTATAGAATTGGTGCCTTTCCAGGAAGGTGCAAGGTGCAGATTTTGCTTTTACTTTCACCAGGTGAAAAGCTTTTATGGCAGCTCTGGTATTTCAATAAAACTGTCATCAGAATTTTGGCCAATTTTAAAATTCTACTGAAAACAAAGAAGGTTCTTGTTTGTTGGTTTCTTTTTTTTTTTTTTCCTTTCACTTTTCTTGGCTCCTTTTTTCTTTTTGCCTGAGTTATGAGGAAGGAAGGGTGGGGGAAGTCAAGAAGCAAGATAGACCCTGAGTCTGTGAGGAGGGCCCTCGAAGTCTGAATTATTCATGATCTGCTTTGAAAATCAAGACACACAATCTGCTTTAACTTGTTTTTAAATGCAGCCGTGCTATTCTCTCCTTCCTTTTTAGTATGTTCTCTTTTTCCCCCCCTCCCCTTTTCCAAAGACAAAAATCTAGCAAATTTTTAATAAATTATAAATGCATCATCTCATCAGTTATGAGGTTTGCAGGCAGAAGCACATCATGTGCACAGAAGGTTATTTTTGCCTTCTTGCATTTCTCCCTTTCTTCAAATTTAGCCGTTTGATTAATTTTTTAGATATCTATCTTGCTGGGAAAAGAAAGAAAGAAAGAGACCGAAAGAGGCAGTGAGTTAGAGGAAATACTAATTGTGCACTAGCCAAATATAGCACTGTTTCAGTTTCCAGAAGCTGTGTAGAAAAATGTCCTTCTTGGTCAACCCAAGAATTTTGACCTTCTCAGGTCAACCTGCAGTTGAGTTGAACCTGGGTTCCCGTTTGCAAGGTCCCTGCCCTGGTGGGCAGCGTGCGTGGTGGTCACTGCAAAGGCTTGGAGCTGCTTGCCTTCACACAGGCGCTGGCTGTGACCATCGCACTCATGGTAGCCCGCTGGCTTCGGAAAATCACGGAGGCGGAGAAGACCTCTTTCATTGGCAGCTGCATCTTCTCCTGCCCTTGGGAGGCCTGTTCTCTTTTGCCTGTTTTCTAGTGGTTTTGCTAACGTGCTGGGAAGGGGAGAGGTTGGGACTTGGACAGGTTCCTCTGGGAGTCTAATTTACAGCCAGCACTGGTTCAGCGCCCTGGCAGCATTTTCCTGACGGACTTCCTTACAGTTTTATCCAATTACATCCAGGTAAAGCTTGCTAAATAATTCCTTGACAGCTCTGACGCCAACCACCATTGAATATTTGTTGCAGATGTGCCTCCTCACCCTCACTGAGGCCCTTGCACATCCCCAAGTCATCTGCTCAACCGGGGATTCCTCTCTTTGGATCGCCCCCATTTCTCCCAGCCCCAGCAGCCACTGACGCTGTTGCGTGCCACTCTGGGGATTTTTCAGTCCCTTTTTGGGAATGCAAACCTGGGGTGCGTGCCAGACCAGCACAGAGAAATCCTACTGACCTTTGTCAAGGGTATTTTTTCACTTTGGCAAGCCAAACTTGAGCTGGCGTTCCCTGCCATCACGTGGCACCGCCAGCCGACATCTGACTCCTCGTCCCTTCTTGATTCCTTTTGTCATGGCTGCTTTCCGGATTCCTCTGCCATCAAAGCTCTTGGCGTTACGGAGGAAACCCCAGAGCTTTCTCAGTAGGTCTTTGTCCCAGACCCAACCCCAAGTAGATGTGCAGACAGCCTGCTCGCTGCTAGCAGGCGTGCCCTGGCACGGCCCCGGGTGCCAGCCGGCGCACGCGGTGCGTGGTGGTGCTGGAGATGTGCGGCAAGGCAGACCATGGTCAGCCCTCTGTTTGGCAGCCTCATCCTGATTGAGGGAGTGCAAAGGATACCCATAGAAGGAGGAGGGAGATGATGGCGTATCTTGGGAAGACAAAAATAGGATTTTGAAGTTCTCTTAAAGCTGGGTGGCAAAGGGCTTTGGGGTACCCTGCAAGAAGGATGGCTTGGGGAGAGCCAAGAGAAACTGAGGATGGTGACAGGAGGTGAATGTCATGAAGAAGGCCATGCTGACCCCTCTGTGTGCACCAGTTGTGCAAATACTGAATTGTCATATCCTATTTATACTACTGTATGAGACTGACGTATTGACTGTAACATGAAAAGTACTTCTTGGATTTTCCATCTCTGGAGGGCGTGAAGTAATGATTTTTTTGAAAGGTAATCTGCAATCAGACACAAGTCACTGGGCTTAATGCATGGTAACTGAGAAATGCGTGGATAACTGGGAGAAACGTTACAGAGACTGTGTTACCCAGAGGCCAGGTGAGACAGTGCACAGTCCTGTCCAGCAGCGTGCTCTATGAACTCATTAGCTTCCATATGAGTTGGCACCTACATTGCTATATAGCTCTAAATCGCAACAGGTCCAGCATCCCTATTTTTAGAGTATTTTTGTGGAAGTCACCTGTAATTTTGCTTCAGGTTGAAGACAGTGTTTAGGCACGATGGTTTCCCACTGGCTGGGGACTATGCCACCCTGAGAGGTATTGACTAAGATGTCTGTATGTCCTGCCATCCCTGCAGGCACGTAGAGCCCAGGCATGTTCGGTACTGGCCATGGCAAGGCAGTTGGGGCTCTAATCCCTTCCTTCCCACCAGCATCTGTTTGCTTGCCTGTGGTGAGTGACTTCTTCCCTCACTAGGGCGGTAGTTTTCGTTTTCCTCTGAAGGAGTCATTTTTCACACTTGGTTTGTTGTCAAGACTTGTTCCAGTTTCCTCTGGGGTCCTGGAGGGAGGAATCGCAGTGACTACACCAAGGATGCCTGGCCACAATAGTTAGGTGAAGCAGCTCAACCCAGAAAGAGCTGAGCTGATTTTCATGATAAGAAATAAAAATGTTAAAAGAAAGCTCTCCTTGTTTTTCTTTCCTGGACTGCCACCCATTTCCAGAAGCGGACTGGCTCCTGTCCCTGTGGTAAGGTACAGACATGTTTTCAGCTTCTCTGGTCTTTCTCCTCCACTTTCCCTGCCGCTCTGTCTCTCCAGCTGGGGGTGAGGTGACAGCAAGGTCCCTGGGAGGTAGTGGCTGACTGACTGGCATGGAGCCTGAGCAAAGCTGTAGAGGCTTCTCCCAAGCATGGATGACTTGGTCCAGACCAAGGCCAGGCTGGAGCAGATGCTTGCTCCGGTCCTGACTGGTTGAGTCCCTTCAGCGGTGTGCACCAGGCTGGCAAGATGTCTTCTTCCAGCATGGGTATGAGCTGAGAGCTTTGACATTAGTATTAATTCTTTCTTGTAGTTGCTGTGGAGATTTGTGTAATTTAGTTAATTTTTCTCTGTGAGCTAAAAGGACTTTTATAAAGTTTTTTCCCCTTTCTCCACCAAGTTCTTCTCTGCTTCTTGTGGAGTACCAAGTCACATGCAGCTCATGGTAGTTGCACTGCTATGACGTGACTCTTGCACTTGTCTTCACTCAAGAGAGCCATCAAGCTTGGAGAGCTAGTCAGACTCAAGGAATGTTATCTGAAACCCAAACCACTTGTAGGTTTGTCCATCAGTGGTGGTGTGAACCCATACTGTTTCTGATGGCAGGTCCCAGTCCTCTGGGTCGATGTGAGAGGGAGAACCCTGTGAGTGCAGTGCGGATGCAAACCCAAATGCTCTTGGTTTAGATGTGTGGTGACGAGACTGCTCTCCCACACGTTTCAAGGAGAAACGAGAGGAGCCAGGAAGGAGTTGAAAGTAGCTCTGTCTGATGCGGCTGGCTGTTCGAAATAAATATGCAGAGCGCGCTTTGGAAGTGGTGAGCTGTGTTGAGGGAGAGTTTGGACTTCACAGAAAACGTTAAAAATTCAAAGCAGAGCTGTTGGCAAGTGATGGCCGTCGAAGCAGAGAAGAGGAATAAGCAGAAACCTGGCAGGGAAAGCTGGGGGAGCGGGATGAGGATAATCATCTCTTGAAGGAAGTTAATGAGGCACAGGAGAGGGTGGACTTGAGAGGTGGGTTTCAGGAGACACGGCGCAGCTCTATGGGCATGCGATGGTGGATGTCAAGGAGAAAAAACACTCTGGATGAGCCCGGGAGTGGACCAGGAGGGGTTGAAGAACAGGGTCCATCTCTGTTCACACAGTCAGTCTTTACCATGTTCGTTGTGGTGTTCCAAGGTGGGCTTTGGTTTGGTGAGGGGCACAATAAGCTAAGTCTGCCATTTCAAATGTAAAACGGGTTGAAATGCCCTGGGGGGGGAATTTGAAATGCTCCATCAGGAGGACCTCTAGGGATGCAGAGGCAGCTGTGTGCAGAGGCCACCATGGTGTGGGACCCCATCGCTCACCAGGACCACAAGGGTCGAAGCAACCCAAGAAAAAAAGTCTTCAGAGTGAGGGACTTCGGAGGCCTGTGAGGAACACTGGAGTCTCCAAAGTTTGGGACTTTGCGGGAGGGCTTTATGATTCTTGCGATGAGTGCGGTGCTCCGGCCATCTGCTCCCTGTGCCCGCAAACGAGTGCGCCGTGATTCATCCCTGAGCTGTTAACGGCGTATTGGGAACATGGAGCTGAGATGTTGCTCCTTCCGCCCTAAAGCAAGTACGGCCAGCAGCCGGTCCAGACTGGTGTTTTCCACGGGTGATGCCTGAGGTGTCTGCAGCCAGAATGCCCCTCCCATAACTTTCTGATTCTGAAATTATTTCAAATTTGAATGGGAAATACCCTTAAAACAGAAAAGTGAAACTTCCCATTGAATGAAAGTTTGACTTGTGGGTTTGCAGGAGGAAATAATAATTGTTTCTCCAGCTGGATGCTCTCTGTGGTGTTTTTAGGGCAGGCCAGCCTAGCTTCTGTCTTCTTTTGTCCCCCCAGATGCTGTGAGCTGGCGGAGCAGCCCATGTTGCAGTAAGTTCAGCCTGGCAGCATTCCTGCTAGCGCTTGCTGTGCTAAGATTGCTCCCCAGTCCTGCTGCAAGGTTTCAAAGCAAGAAACTTTAAATTACTTCAGCCAGTGAGTTTCAACACGCTGCAAATATAAGCAATGCAGTTATTACTTTTTTTTAATTTTTTTTTTTTTTTTTAACAACCTAAAAAAAACCTCTCAAACTTTCATTGGTTTCCTGTTGTGGGTGTTGTTTTTGTTTTTGTTGTTTTTTTCTTTTTTCTTGTTGGCAATTGGGTGACCTATGAAATACCATAAGCAGCACAAAACATTTATCCAGTGACAGCCTGAGGTAGCACAGGCAGCTCTTAGCGGGTTTATTTTCATTATTACAGCAATTTTAGGGCTGCATGCTGCAATTTTCACTTGCAGTGAGGTATTAAATTGAAATTACCCCAGATGTAATTGTCACACAAAATAATTCTGGACATGCTGGATTTAATGCTTTTCCAAGCTGTGGTTTTTATTACCCAAGCAAGTGCCAAAAAAACACTTGTAGTCAACAACTTAAACTGAAATCTGCCTTCTGGGGAGCCAGGACGTTTAGCTGCAGTTCCGCTGGGGGAGGAAGGAAAAAAGAGTAAGGGACCAAGTGGAGGAAGCTTTGGGAGGGCTCCCAAAAGAAGGGCCCAGGGCTAAAATCCTGGGCAAGGGCAGAGCTGGGGCCGCACAGGGACCCCGGAGGAGCCCTGGCAGATGCAGCAGCTCAGCCTAACCCTTTTTCAAGGCTGTTTTTTTGGGAGGTGAGTCCCAACCTGCGGTGCGGTGCTGGTGACAGAGGCGAAGCGAGGCTGGGGGTGCTGCCGGGTCCCTCCCTGCCGCGTAGCGGCTGCACGGCCGCCGGTCCCGTCTCTGGGATGCGACGAGCTTCATTAGGCGGAAGTCAGGAGCAAGTCGCGGGTCTAGACCGAGCTGTGGAGGTGCTCGTACGGGACATTTCGGTGTTTCCCACACGCACGCTGTCTAGGTAGGCTGATCTGGTGTACAGACATCGGGAGTTTTAAAAACAAGTTGTTGCCATGCACGAGGAGCAGGCTCAGCCAGCGTGAGATATCCCCGGCACTCCCACTGGTGGGTGATACGGCACGCATCACCGCGGCTTTATTTATTAGCTCCTTAACTATTGTAATAACGTAAGTAAAGTATGGATGACTTTGTATTTTCTACCCTCTCTCATTCTTTTCCAGAAATAGCTTCCCTCGCTCGCTCCACACAGCCCCTCCTGCTGCTGCACTGGAGGTGGGTGGAAGGACGCACATCTGGAACGGTTAGGAGATAGCGGTGTATGAAGAGCACAGGGAGAGCAATCCTTGGAGCCTGTTCCTGCAGCTCCACAAAGCCAACGAGAGCTGAGCCTGAGTGCGGGAAACCAGGCGCCGAGCGGCAGCGCTAGCTTGTTTCTTATCGTGTCAGGTTGGGAAAACTCAAGTTGGTTACTGGATGATGCAACGGGCCACAGTGACCCGGCTGAGCAGCTCGGGGCACGACCTGGTGCTGTTTAGTAATTCAGAAACCCTCTGCTTTTAGCATCCCTGAGATGTAGCTTTGATGAATGAGGGTGTTGTCATGCGGGGCAATGTCACTGAATTTTCTCCTGCATGCGGAGTGGCTGTGTAATTTTGTCATCCTTTGAGGATGGACCTAGAATTAGAATGGGTTGAGTGATGAATTTCTGGGGTTGGTGACTACACTGAAAGAACAGGGTGGTAATGAGAAATTTGCTTTGGTCAAGTTGAGGCAGGATTTGGGAAAGGTTTTGATGAGAGAAGGCAGCAGCCAATTTAGCGTGAGCTTGCAAATATTTTGTCGCAGCCAAGATGTCATTTTTTTTTTCTTATTTTTGTAATTACTTCACCTGTTGCACCCTTTTTTCCGTTAATTTAGGTCACTTTGTAAATAATCAGAAATGCAATTTCAAAATGAAAAGGTGGAAAACCTCATTAAAAGAATGTCTCAAGCAGTTTGACATTTCTGAGGTGCAACCTGCCGTGCTGATAGCATAAACCAGTGATATCTGGCTACTGTTACTTGCTTTCTCCTCCCCATCCCCACCTTCATTTTCCCATCTGTTTTTTACTTTGCCTTGCAGATACTGCGGTCCGGAGCTTTGGGGGAGCAAACAGATGGTTTGTCGAAAGAGCGGTTGCTCAGTCCTCTTTCCTGCTTCGTTTGGGGATGGTAGTGGTAGCACTTGGGCAGTGACGCGAGCGCGAGCGGTGCGTGGATGGGAAGGGGCATGATGGCTGTGATGAGGAGCTCCTCAGGCTGGGCACCGGGTGTCCTCCTGCCACTGGTGTGTCACCTCAAGGCCGTCACAAGGGCCGACAGGGACCTGGAAGGAGTAGCACAAATGTAAGAGGTGTGTCCGGATTTCCTGAGCTAGGAATATGTTGGCCTCGGTCCATAAAAGCCACAAATTTCACCAGCTAAAGGTCAAAGTAATTACAGAGTCTATGATGTTTCCTCCTGGCAGCTGGGGCTGTCGTTGCAGTTGTGGGTTTTCACCTTCTGCAGGCTGGCTTGGAAACGGTTAAATCCTGATCTTCCCTGTAGTCAGGTTACGGCATTAAGGCAGAATGTATAAGGAAACAATCAATTTAGAAGCAGGGCTTGGCTTACCTTGCAGCGGCTGGTGGAAATCGCTGCCTCGGGAGGCAGGAGTGAGGCTCTCGGAGCTGGAGCTGCAATGGTGGATGCTCTTACCTCTGCCCGTGCCACCAGCCGGGTGGGTGTGAGAGTGCTCGGGCCCCTGCCTCAATTTAAGGAAGAAAAAATCCCCCTCATCATGATAACCCAGTATTTCTGGAATGACACCGAAAGCCCCATGAAGCTCACAAAGCCACCGAGGCAGCGTAAGACTTGCACCTGGCCTTCTGCACGCACCTCGCCTGTGCCTTACCTTAGGCGTGAAGGACCCGTCTCTGATACCATCATGCTAATGCCAGCGAGGAGCATCGTTGTCGAAGGGGGAGTTGCCCTAACCGGTATAAAGAGGGAGAGCGTTTATCTTCCCGCTGCCTGTTGGTGGGGGAGGCTGGTGGCACCAGGAGGGTGTGCTAGCTGGGAAGCAATGGCTTAGAGAGCAGGGCTGCGTGGTGGGCGCCTCCTTTCGCATCCCTTCCTATTAATGACAGTTAAGCTCTTTTTGCTGTTTTAATCCTCAGTGACTTACTTGGCAGTTTCTGGGCTCCTTCAGAAAGGATTCATGTAGAAAAAGTATTTTTTTTTTTTTTCTTTTCTTTTTTTCTTTTTTTCTTTTTTTTTTTTCAGTAGTGGCTTGAGGACCATCTACGAATGGACTCTGCTGCCTGTGTTAGTGAAGTGAGCTCCCACTTTGCATTCCAGCGCCTGAACGGCCTCTTCCTCTTTCTCCCTCCCCAGGTGTACGACTTTGCGCTATCGCCAGGACCTCCCGCCAACCAGCGTCATCATCACCTTCCACAATGAAGCCAGGTCGACCCTGCTAAGGACAATTCGGAGGTAAGAGCTCCCAGTCTACTCTTAAAAAAGGGTGAGTTGGCTAGAGGTTTTCCTGAATAAAGGCAGAATCTGTTTGCACTCACTGCAGCCATGGGACCAGGCGTACCAGCTACGGTCTCAAACGATTAGCGGGAGAAATTAGCGTGAAAGCTGATCTCGGAGAAGTAGGTTTTACAGTGGGATGCTGAGGAAAGTAAGTAGCCGTGCTTCCCTTGCAGGGGTCTAGCACGGGGTGCTCTTGAGGGAGCGGCAGAAGATTAGAGTCTGGGATAAGTGATTTTATATCCAGCTGGGTAGCAGTGCTCAGCTGTATTTTGTCCCAGTTGTCTAGGGACAGCTATTATTCTGCAGATGTCTGCTCCAGTACTGCTGTTTGAGCTTCTCCAGTGACCCATCGAGTGCCAGAAAGGCTTGCTAATTGAGAAGCCCTAATGGTGCACATGCAGACTGGATTTTCAAGGACGGTTTCTGTACTCCTCTGGATGCACGGTGGAGTGCTCTGGGCATGTGGCCATTCCTTCATTTGTCGGTTTGTTCTTGGCTGTATTTTGCTGTAGCGGATAGACTAAAGGCTTCATTTTCACCGCAGGTTTTTGAAATCTGCATTTAATCCCAATGTGTGCCTTGAATCTGCAAGTTCTCTTGTAGGAAGATTTAGTGACCTTCGAGGGGTCTATCTCCAGCTCTTGGCTGGTGGGTTCCTCTATAGCGAGTTGGGTGTGCTCTGCTCTGTGCCAGCAATAGCTGTTTTGCAGGTGTGTCTCATGCCCACGTAAGTGAGGGTTTGTGCCGTGCTGCAGGCCTCGTCAGTTAATCTCTGACATCCCCAGGGACCCCTTGCCATCATCAGTACTGGTCAGACTGGGGTTTCTGGCTGGGGGGAGACTTCAGCTGTGCCCTGTTCACCGTCACATCCTCGCTGGGCTCTTTTCTGCAAACAGCATCCTTCCTCAGGTGAACGTGACCCGTGCCACAAGTGAGTTTGACAGTGCTGAAATTGAATTCCTGCTTTGCTTTATGGTTTCATGCCCAATCCCATCTCCTTCACTTCACACTTAATAATCTATCACCGCTTTCTCTCTCTAGGCTGTGTGGATTTCGGGTGTGCATAGCACTGACACTTGATGCTGTGTCCCAACTCCATGATCCTGGACCTTCTCTTTTATCTTTACAGTGCCTTGCAGAGGTTTGCCATTCTCCAGAACTCATTGTGACAGAGATGGCAAGGCAAAGCCAAGTGCAGACCTCTAGCCCCTGAGATACAGGATGCTTATAACATGTAAAATGCAGGGATGGACTTTAATCTCTTTTCTCCCCGTAAGTCAGCACTTGACTGTCCTGGCAGATATGATCATGAGTGATGTTCACACATGAGAGATGTTAGACCCATGATACCAGCTCTTATGCCTGGATCCCCCATATCTGGCTTCATTAGAGAACTGTACATTGCAATGATGGCAAGGTTAGAAATACAAGTAGTTTGAATTTTTCCATCTTCCTCTAGGATATTGTCCTCTGAAGTTTCTGATATCCAGCTATAAAAAGACTTCCTTCTTATTCCTCTTCTTTTCTTTGCTTGACTTGATTAGTTGGCTTTGCTGCCTTCCTTAGCTGGTTGCGTGTGATTTCCACCACAGCTTTGCCCCCGTGCGCTGCTCCTCCCCGCTCATGTGCCCTGGCGATTCCAGCACTTGTGTTTTGTCTACGGAGAGGTTTCCCCAGCTCTGGGGCCCCTTCTGAGCCCTCTTTCCTGGAGGCTGATCGGAGAACAGTGCCAGAGCCCTGCAGAGCATCCCGCTGAGCTGCACCACAGAGGCAAGCCCAGGCAGTGAGGAACTGAGATGACAGCCTTGGGTGCCCATCTCTCCTTCCTCTCCCTGAGCTGAGATCCTGAGCTCTCCTGAGCTGACCCTCCTTCTTCTGGTCCCCGTGGTTTGGAGGTGGCCTCCTCGCATTAGGGTTCACCATTTTCCTCCTGGATGCAGTACGTAGAGGCTTGCTTTGATCCAACCGGCCCTAGGGGTACCAGCCCTTGGTGGCAAGTCGTGCTGGTGACGTGGCTCCTGCTCTGCTCCTCGCCGGCCATGATTGTGCGTGTATTACCACCTCCCTGCCTGTTTTTGGACCCAGCTGAGAGCTCATCTGTCTCTTCAGCCTCTGTAGGTTAATTTGCTGTGCCTTCTGACTGCTCTATTTTTTTTCCCCCCCTTGCTCGACAAATGCTTAGTTTAATTAGATCTTCTAGATAACTCCATCCCATGGTGGCTGTAACAATATGGATCATTTTCCATGGCCATTCAAAACAAAGTCTGTCCTCCTGACACCTCTTTCTGCCTTTTGGAGCAGTCTGTGGCCAAGTGTCTCCAAGCGCTTTAAGCGCAGTAGTAAATAAAAGGGGCACCTTTCTGCCCTGTTCTCACCAGTACATCTCCACAGTGCGCTCTGGGTACAATCCAGGTGTCAGATGGGCAGACTGAGGAACAGAGAGGTGATTTGTGGCTGGTGGAAGACTTTGGGTTGCAAGTTCCACCAGGTTGGGTTTTCCAGCCCCATTGCAAAGTGAGTTTTCCATTAACTGCCGTGGCAGGAGCAAGAAGCAGGGCGAGGGGACATTGCTTGGCTTGTCCAAAGCCATGGGGCGATCGGGCACCGTACCCCCAAAGGGACCACTTACTAAAGGGCCCCATGTAAACATGGAGGGGTGGCAGAGGGAAATGCTGGTGAAGGCACCCTCTAGCAGGGATTGAAATCAGCTCTTGCAGAACGGCCCCCGTACATGATGAGCAGGAGAGATTTTGTTATTCCTGTGTTTTTCCTAGGTGCTTGAGAGCTTTAATGCTCACCGAGTGCTGAGGTTGAGCTGTATTGCCGGCTCAGTGTGTTGCGTTCGGCTCTTGGTGAGGATGTGAGTGCTCTGACCCGTGAAGCAGAAGCACCAACACGTGGCCTCCGCAGCAGCCCTTACGCAAGTCGCATTGCGAGTGTTTGTGACAGTTCGTTTATGAACAATTTGCGTCGTCAGAGCTATTGAGAAAACCTAGTGGACTGTGTTGAATAATGAATTAATTTAAAAGTTTCATGATCTTTTCTCTGACTGTTTGCCAGCTGGAAGAAAAAGAGGGGAAAAAAAAAAAAAGAAAAACTAAATTAATCAAATGCCCAAATCTCTGCAAATGATGTAGTCAGCGTTTATAAATGCGTATGTAACTGCTTGTAACTGGACACGTACAAGTGTCCAGTTAGTAGGGGATGGGTGCCATGAGAAAGGGAGATAGAAGAGGGGAGAAGATGCTAGAAAGGAGGAGATGGTGAATAGCAAAGTAGCTCTTCAGATTTTTTTATTATTTTTCTTTTTACTGTGTAGACAGTGAAGAAACTACCATTGGGTTGTTTTTTCAGCCACTCACTTTCTAAATGACCTTGGGCGAGTTTCTTATCCTGCCGCGGTTCAGTTTCACATATTTCATGCTCCAAGGCTCAGGGCATTAAAGATGGTGAGAGTCTCCAACAGTTCAGGGATGGGACCATGTGAGTAAACCCAAGGAGGGAAGGCAGGAGCAAGGGAGAGAATAAGCAATACCAGAGGCATTTTTAAAAAAAAACAAAACCAATTTCTTCTTTCCTCTCTTTCCATCCTGTGCTAGCTTGGGTTTAGGAAGGGAATCCAGCTCATTGCCCAGCTCTAGCTGCTCAGCTCCTCCAGAAGGGGAGAGCTTGAGGATGTCCCCAAGGCCACAGCAGGCACTGGAGGAGAAGGAGCAGCGTGGCTGGGAAAGGAGCCACGCTCCTCATCACCTGGGGCCAGGCTGGGTGCTGGGCTCTCGACAGCGAGGGGCAAGAGTGCCTCCCCATCTTGTAACCCCCTGCGGTTAGGGGATCTACTCCATGGCTTGTTTATGAGAGTATCACCCCCTTTCCTTTGCTGTCCCTCCTCTGCAGGCATCGGCGTGCTCACATGCCAAGGTGTGGCTGCTGCTGGGGGACCAGTTGTGCTTTCAGGATGCGATGCGGTGTGGCATCCCGTGCCGAGGTCCTCAGGGAGCAAGGCTCGGTGCGCGCCCCATCCCTGGGAGCTGGAGGCAGGGCTGGGGGAGGCAGAACGGCAGCAGCCTGGGGTGATGCTCTGCTCCCGGACCGTCAGCGACCACCATGGCATGACGTTCTCCAGCAGGATGGTTTTGGGAGTTGATGGCCGGTCAGTGCTGGCACAGGCTGGGCAGGAGAGGAGCGCAGGAGGCTGTCGTGCCGGTGACCTGCCGGGCACAGGGTGAGGCGGTCTGGTTTACTCTGCTGAGTGGTCTTTATTTATTTATTCTTCAAACTTGCAGCTGGGGAGCTTAGAACAGGAATAAGGAAACTTAATTATTTACCTCTTGCTGACAAACCAAAACACGTCCTTTGGCAAAAGTCCTGATGCGAGTGCTGTGAATAGCACATCAAATATTTAGATCATTAATTAGAGGGAGAATATCATGCCTTTCATTTTCCAGTGCTTGTAAGAGAAGCGATGTCCTGGACAGCCAGCATCTCGCACCTTCCCCCGTGCCGCTACTTTGTCTGCACCCAGACGCATCTGAGGCAGGGAAGTGACAAAGCCGCGCGTCTCCTTCGTTAGGTGGTGGCGGCACCGTATAGAGCCTGTGCCATAACTGAAACGAGCCTGATTAAAGAAGCAAAAACAAGCCAGGTGTTGCGCAGAAACTGTATAATTAGCACTTTGTGCTGACTATTTTTTTATTTTTTATTTTTTCTGCTTTTTGCTTAAACCCTGGACTTTTTTTT
>VXBL01000623.1:181370-229443 GCA_013400195.1 Aramus guarauna
TTTTTTTTTTTTTTTTTCTTAATTTGCTAATCATCTCTCATGGTGACGAAGTACACAGCCCTCCGTGTGCTTTTACCTTTTGATGTTAACATAAGAGAACTCTTGAATTTCAAAGAGCTTGGTGGGTATTTGAAAGAATAAAATGCGAAAGCCGCAGTGTAATCAAAGCTCATTATGGTTATTCTTGGTGTGATGTCTCTCTTCCTACATAATTAGCCATTTTGGGTTGTTGAAGCAGTTCATTTTGGTGGGCATTTTCTCTCTGCGCTCTCGGTCTGATTTCGATAATTGTGACCCTTGGCCCTTTCAACACTTTATTGTACTCCCAAAGGTGGTGGGTTGTTTTTTTTTTTCCCATAACAAGTCCCAGTATGTTGCCATGGAGAGAATTAATGGGTTCACGAGTTCCTGAGGATCGATGTCCACAGTCACCTCTCTAAAGCAACTAGTGTTCTGGGCGATGACCAAAACCATACCGAGCTTTGGTCAGAAGATCTGAAGTCCTCCCTGCACACATTTTCCGTGTCTTACATGTCAGGGTGACTTTTGCACTGGTATTTATTTGCAGATGAAATTGTTGAATCCAGTGCTTACATCTGGGTAGGTAGAAAAGGATTCCAACAAATTATTGAGGAGGATGAAAGAAGGACCTTACAATGAAAATTTAAGGTGAAATTCTCCATGGTTACGTCTGCATAACGTCTGCTAAATCCATTGAAACAAAATTTCAGCGTTAACTTTTCAAGATAATTCAGAGGCAAATCTGGTCTTACAGGGTTGAAAAAGTGTAAGCACTTTCTCGACTAGAGGCACGAGTTTTCATTTCAATGGTAAGGGGTCTTCTGGCAATTTAAGGGAGAAAGTGTTGTGATCTGTGGCTCAACAGAACTTAAAAGCTGTTTCGATTTGTTAAAAATACGCCCATCACTGCAGTATGTCTACCTGTGTTTGATTTCAGGGAGCAAATTCTACAAATAATGGGGGACTTCAAAGCACTATGATATTAATTGTCTTCTGATTTTACCCTCATAAAAGGAAAAAAAGCCATGCGCGCACATAAAGAAAAGAAAGTATATAAAAAAAAAATCAAAGCTGAGCAAAGGCACAAGTAATAGAAAAGCTGGCTTTGAATTTTTAAAAGTGCTTTTATAGCCTATCTGAAAAAAAATAAAAAAAAATCCCCATAACGTTGAAAACATGCCGTAATCTATGCCTCTGTTTCCCGTCCTCCCTGAGGAACGCCGCAGGAGGGGTGTTTGTAACCTCGTGTTTCTAGCGGCACGGGTACGTTATCGTGCGATGAGTAAGGCACCGGTAGGAAACGCGCTGGAGACGTGAGTTCGGCTTTGCAGCCTTTGCTGTGGATCGCTCTGTGCCTGCGTCCAGCGGCCCTTAGCTGGGCAGCGGTTTTGGGGCTTGCAGGTGTCGGTCACGGATTTGTAAGGGCAATAATGACCTCAAAGCCCGCTGAAATCTGTGGACATCAGGTTCCTCGGAGCAGTGGTACACTCAGCTTTTGGATCACCCTCACCAGGGCTTTTTTTCCCCGTGGGATTTGGGAAAGTGTCACGCTGTGGGTGAGTCCCACAAGGGAAGTGACGGGAGGGGGCCGCGATGGTGCGGGGTGAGGCTGCCCGCAGCGCCGGGGGATGCTGCGTCACCCGCGGTGGCATCCGTCGTTAACCGCGTGGAAGGATGATGGATTGTGGAGCTGGGTCAAGCCTTGGAGCCGTCCCTCCCTCATCAGTCTGCGTGATGACTTTTCCACCCTTGCTCTGATCAACCCTCTGCATCCCGTGGATGGCCATCGCGGGCGTTCAGGGGACACCACCATCCCCGATTTAGGGGGTAGCAAGGTGCGGCACGGAGCTGGCAGCAAACGACCTGCCCTGGGAGCAGCGGGAGCCTGCGGCTGAGCAGAGACCGGGATGCACCGCTCCCCAGCCCAGCGCTTTGAAAACGGCCCACGCTGGATTTTTGTCCGTAAGAGGTGCTCTGGGGGGAATTCTTCCAAGGCACCGAGTACCGCTTAGAGCCCAGGTCTGGTCTACAGCCCAGTGTAGCGGTGTCAGTCGAGTTATTCTTGTTGGTACCAGCAAAATCAGAATCGGCCCCTTTGTGACCGCCCTCCTGTAGAGTTAAGCCCAGCGTTGCACTTCTGGCAGCTGAATCTATAGGGGAGACCGGGCGGAGGCAGGCTTTGAGTATTCAAGTCGCCCGCTGCCTCCCCCCTTCCCGCTCTCGGCAGGTTATTTATTTATTTTGCTGGCTTTTTTACAAGTCTGCTTCTTTCCTGCAGGTTTCACCAAGTTAGGTTTCCAGGCAATCAACGCTTGTTAAATATTCCACTGAGCATGATATTGCTCTCCTGTCTCTCCGTACTGACGCTCAGCTGCGGTAATTTGCTGAACTCAGCTCTCGCATATGGGGATTTTTTAAAAATAACAAACCTATTAATAATAATAATTAAAAAACACTTGACAGGTGGGAACAGCGCATCTAAATTGCTCTGTGTGCCCCAGCGGGAGGAGGGGCGTTCAGCCACTTTTTCGACTACTTCGTGCAGGCTGCGGGCGTTGGCAAGGTGGCATTGTCTAACCCTGCTTAGTGCAAGCCCTAGCGATGCTGGGGTGGCCGCGGCATCTCCTGGCTGTTGGGGCTCCCACCATGACTGCTGCTTAGAGGACAAAGGCTTTCTTCTCCTTCCCAGCCCAACCTTAACATGCAAAGCATCAGAAGTGCGTGCGTGTGTGTGTGGGGGGGGGAAATCATAGCTTTTGCCAAGATCCTCAAACTGGAGGAGGCTGGGATTGTGTTTCCAGGGAAAGTAATTGTTGGAAGTGATTTTTAAGGAGCTCCACAAGGGAGGTGCCAGCCTTACCCACTCTGATCTGAGATAAAAAACTCTTTTTTTCAGGATTTCTGCTGGAAAAAAAAACCAACCCCAACAACCAAAACTAAAAACATGGAGGGAGGATCCATTTCAAGCATCTACCTTGAGATGTCCTGCTCTCCCTCCAAAAAAGATCCAGCTGAACTCTAGAGAGTTGTAATTCCAGCACCTGGCAGGGTGAGGGTATACCAGCGCAGGCAGCGGACACCCGGCAATGGGCACAGATACTCCAAGCCCTCCTGGGTGGGCTGGGCTTGCCGTTTCTTATCAAGAAGGTTTCGTCAGAGAAATGCAGCCCTTTGGCTGAATGCCCTCAGATATTCGGGGTTGATGCCGTGAGACCCCTCCGGGTTCCTGCCAGCTGGGCTGGTAGCTCCCGAGCACCCTGGTCCCCCGGAGATCCTGCCCTGCAGAGCCCTCTTGACGGGGGTCTGGGCCAGGAATGTGGTTTTCCAGACTTCCAGGCTTTTTGCCGGAGATTTGGGAACCTGAGAGACTGGGGGAATCTGTCATTAAAGATCTGGGGGTATCAGGGGGTTCAAGGTTGTTAGCCCACGGGGTGTCTGCCCTCTTATACCAGTGAGAGGTTTGAAGGATTTTTCTAACCCAGACCTGAAGGCAGATTCAGCCGTGAAATTTTGCAGGGGGAGGATTTTAAATCCTGTGTGAAAAAGGAACCATGCTTAGGATGAAGGCAAAGAAGTTTAAATGCTGGAAAAGCCCGTACAACCCAACTGGCTTGATCAATGCCCAAGTCAAGTGCTTGGAGATTTTTGGGATGCCCTGGGGCTTCTGCTTCCAGAAGTCAGCCTTGACCCTTTGCTGGGGCAGGATTTTAGGCACGTGTAATTCTGCCGACCTCTGCGCCATGCGAGAAAGGGGAAGAACCGGTCCAGACTTTTTAATAATAATAGTAATAATAACAAAAAACCCTCGGTGGCATAACTAAGGGAAGATTGTAGCTTTCATCCCTGTTTCCCAGTGTCTGTCCACCTGGAGGGAGGCGTGAACCACATCCTCCTGTCTCTCTCTGTCATTAAATAGGCGGGCTCCAACCCTGCTCTTATCCTCTCGGCAGTCTCTGAAACGCAGTCAGCTCACGGATAAAAACCAGGAGTTGTCCTGCCATGGCTGTGAGCTCTGTAAAGACGGGCTTGAGCTGGGTAATTTTCTCTGTGTTGGCCCTGCTGTCGGCGGACACCATATCATTAGCCCCGGGAGAGGTGGCGGGGTGACAGCAGCTTTGCTGCGAGCCCTGTTAGGAAACTTGGTGCGATGTGCATGTTGCTGAACGGCCGGTTTCTCCGGGATTTACGTGGCGCTCCGCTTTTGCTCACAAAGGTGGTAAAGGTGAATCTCAGCTATTTTGCAGGAACACCAGGCACTTGGCTCTTAGATCAGGCTACGGGAGCTGATAGCCGGGCACTGTTGGTTATTGGGGAGTGCTGGGGGGTGGTTTCTGGGTCTTATCTAGTATATCCTTTCTGGCAATCCAAGCTGGTTCTCTGTGCTTTGGCAGGGATCGGTTCCTAGGCTTTCCTGCCCCGTTTGCTGGGTTGTTGAGTTGGTCAAGCACTGTCACGGATTTTCTCTCTTCATTCTTTAGCGTGCTGAACCGCACCCCAGTGCACCTCGTCCATGAAATCATACTAGTGGATGACTTCAGTGATGATCGTAAGTCACCCTTTCTCTGTTAAAAGCGAGGGGCCAAACTGAAAGGGACTGTGAGAAGCTGGGATTTACGCAGAGAAGGGGGAAGAGTTTCTCAAAGCAGAACGAAATTTAAAGCTCCGTAGGTGTAGAGAGCAAACCCCGCTGTGCCAGGTTTGCATTGCCGCGTGGAGAATTCAGATTCCAAATGATCAAACCTCTTCTCATGAAAATAATACGAGAAAAGCGCATGGCAAATCATTTTTACACCCAGTAGGCATGAATTCAATCCTTACCTGGTTGTATCCTGCCGAAGCTGTGATATGTTTAATCTGGCTTTCAGCTGCAGCCAGGAGCGATTCTGGGTTGACACCACTGGAATTGCACAGGATAATGACAGTCTGACCTTCCTGATGTATCCGTATGTTCTGCATGCATTTACGTAGGTGGCCAGCAACTCTTGGCTGATTTTTTTTTTTATTTTTTTTTCCCCCATGGAAAGAGAATTTCCCGCACAGGCTGCCCATTTCTGAGCTGCACCATAAATAGTGCTGTATGGCACAGGCTGCCCACGTCCTCCTGCCATTCTCTCCCAGTTAATAGCGTGACTCACGTGAAATCGATAGGTCTGATCTCAAGCAGAAGTCAGTAGCTGAAGCCCCGGGGCCTCCCAGGGAACTGCCCCAGCTAAAGGCCTTACCCAGCGCGATGGATGAGCGGAAGATCCAGGCGCTGAGAGTAAGTGCTCCCATCTCAGGCGTATAAAGGATGATAAAATACACCTAGGCTGAGCGGTCCATGGCACTTACGTTTCAAGGAGCTGCAAAATGTAGCCATTTACTAGGAAAGGTGAAAACAAAGCCAGAGAGTTTTATAAAAAGAATGGATCTACGCTTCGCTCTTGGATCTTATAAATAGGCAATGCCTCAGAGAGCGTGAGGGACAGATTCCACACGAGACCCACTTCTCGGCATCGATGCCTCCCCGGGGAATCGCTGAAGGCAGGGGAAGGGTTTGCAGTGGTTACGGTGAGCTTTGGAGCGACTCCATGGCACAGCGGGGCCAGGCTGGGCAAGCCTGGGGATGGGCAGAGCGGCTGCAACGCAGAAGAGGAGCAGGCGCGAGGACTCGAGCTGCCCTGGCATACAGCAGAGCAGGCTTTTTGAAGGGTGGAGGAAGTATAAATGCCGGTTCTTTGGCTAAAGAAACAAGGCTCTTGCATTCCTGAAAGGAGAAGGGTTTGTAGAAATGCAGCTCCCCTGTCGCAGCGTGCCCAGCGGCAGGAGCAGGGCTGGGTTTCCACTCATGCCAGGGCATCGGGGGGAGCCTATTTCCCATGTAGCTTAGAGCATCCCCTCAGCTACTCGAAATCAGCGGCTTCTCAGCTGTCTTACATCTCCGTTCCTGTGATAGTCTGAGCCTGCTGGCATCTAGGCTGCATGCATTTACATAAAATACATGTATTTGCATAATACGCTGTACACACACGGTCAGTTTTTTCCCTGCAGCCCACCCCAAGCAACTGGTGCTTTTATCTCGTGCCCAGTTGTGCCTCATTTCTCACCTCCGTCCGCCCGCTGACCTTGTATTTGCTGGGATGGAGTTGTTCCGCACTCGGGTTCTCGCTCTTCCCAGCAAATTTCCATTGTAGGTCCGTAGGTCCCCTGCCACTTCTGCTGCCCTGGTGTGCGCAGAGCAGCACAGCTCCGTACCGGAGCTGTTAGGGATACCAGTACGGTGATGTCTCTTGTCAACAAAGATTGCTGGAGGGGAGGAAGGTGCTCAGAGGTGTGCGTGGGCGCGTAGTGTGGGTAGCAGGGATGGGGCACGCACGTGTGTGGTGTTAGCGCTGAGGAAGAAGAGGCAGAGCGGTGAGAGGCGCGAAGGGCTTGCAGAGGTCGTGGCGTGGGTGTGCAGGGGTGGAGGGGGCTGTGCTGGGTACACCTGCCTGTGGACCCAGCTCTTGCTTGGGAGAAGTCCCGGTGAGGAGGGATGCCAGGGCTTCAGGCAGCACCAGGGCAGGAGCAAGGGCAGCAGCTGCATGTGGGATTGCAAGATCTCCTTAGCTCGGGTGTGGGTGGCCATGGGGCTTCTCTGTCCCATGGAGCTGCTGCTGCCCAGGGCGTGAGGAGCCCCCAGCTGCTCCATGGGGCTCTCTCTGACCATCCCTTTCTCCTCACTCAGGGCTCGCAGGCCACCTCACAAAGCTCCTGCCCCACCAGGCAGTCGTGCATCATTTGCGGTAATGGGCAAAAAGTCAGATTCTGACCCCAACTTTACAGCGTAATTCAGCTGTTCTCGGTGTAAATCCTCTGGGTTTACACTAGTTTCATGAAAACCGCTGCTCTGCCAGTCCTGATTTACACTGCGTGAGCTGAGGGCTAAAGCCACTGCGCCCCAGCAGCACCATCGCCCTAACAAGCCATCAGCCACTCCACGACGGGGTCCTCTCCCTGCTCCCAGTTTCCCCCAGGACCATTTCTGCTGCCAGAGCCACCACCAGGGCTGAGGGTGACATGTCCTCCCTTTGTGTTTCCCAAGCTGACGACTGCCGCTTGTTGGGCAAGCTCCCCAAGGTGAAGTGCTTGCGGAACGGACGGCGAGAAGGTAAGAGCTGCCTGCCCTTGACTCGGGTGAGAAACCCAAATTTTGGGAGGTGTGAGAGCAACGGAGCTGGGGCGGAGAACCTCAGTGGAGTGGGTGACGAGGGAAGTCAGTGGTTCCTGGGGATGGGGGGGGCAGGAGGCTGATAAAAGGAGATGTGATAAAGGGCTGAGGGTTGAAATAGATCCCCCCCCCCCTTTGCTGAAAAAGGATGGGGCTATTAAGATATCCAATGAGGCTCAGCTGTAGCTTATTAGCCAGAAAATTAGAACAGGCAAAACAAAGCCCCGGGTCTTATTTTTAAAGATGTTTGCTCTAATGAAAGAGAGGAGATCTGCTCCTGCTGCTTCTGTGGGAATTTTTTTTTTTTTTTAAATTAATTAATTATATTTGAAAGATTTAGAAGGCCTATGTGGAAGGATGAATATACACCCTACTGGGCTGCTGCTGGCAACTTTTGGAGACATTTCTCAGCTGCCCATAGTCTGAATGGGTGTTTTCAAGTCCTGCCTTGCCGTATTAGGAAAACCAAAAAACAATGATGTTTTTTCATATTGAAGACCAAAGGTGTGAGTCCAGCTGTGCATCAGGTTGGGGACACTGAGGAGCGGAGAGTTTGTGGATTCTTTCTGCGGAAGGTTTCAGCTCTGCAGGTCTGCTGTTGGGGTGGCATCATCCCCATGCGGGTGTCAGAGAGATACCTGCGGTGGCAGGAGGGTAGGGGAGGTCTCCATAGGTCTACACCTCCTTCTCACCCTTCTCTCCTGTTATTGGGGTACGTATATGCTCGCCCCTAGCACTGGATGGACCTGGAGGTGTTGGTGTTCCATAAAGCAGTCGGAATTTGGGAACCCAGCCTGGAGGGCTTACCTCACTTAATACATCACTGAAACTGTGTTCCTCAGCACCTGCCAGGGTTTGGAGAGGGCTGGGCTGGGCGCAGCAGACTGTGCCTACCCACAAGATCTTAGACGTTGCAGAGAGAGATACAGGGACAACCTGGGTTGCAGGAGGCGACCTTGGCAAACTCTAGATTGCTTTGGGCTCCTGTCCCTCTCCCTCCTGCTCAGAGACTGTTCCTTGGCCCCTTTCCTCTAAGGAGTTTTAATCTGAAATCAGGGACCTCCTTCTGTGTGGACCTGATGTGTGGCTGCTCCCTGAAACCATCTGTCTCTTTATCTGCCCCTGTCTCCCCTCATATTACCGCTGTTTCTCCTTCATCAAGGAGCTCTGCTCCCCTTGAGCAACCTGCGTGTCCTCCTGTTTGCCAACAGACCATCTCCTTTCTTACGCTGCGGTTCGCTCGAGCATCAGCCGCGGGCAGGAGGGGTGTTGGAAAGCCAGCTGACTCCTGTAAAAATAGGCAGTTTCCCACAAATAAACCCACCCTCAACCCCCCCGGCCCATTCCTCCCCAGACTTAGGTCTGCGTTAGATTTATTACCTGCAGGGGGTTATGGAAGCATTTTGAGTCCTATTCTGCCCCAGAAGGTGACAGCAGAAATAATTGCGCAAATTAAGGGTTGGCATAAATGCCATTAGATCGTTAATCTAGGTGGAGCCATTTATCTGCTGGGGTGACCTTGGGAAATGATTGGCATGCCTTGCAATGCTGGGAAGGAGGCAGTGAACCCCAGCCATGTTTTATCCAAATGGGATTTAGATGGGTCAAAATCCAGAGGATGCAGGAGTGTAGGAGACAATGCTGGAGGAGCCTGGGGATGTTCCCCAGCCCTGAGTGGGTGGCAGCTGACGTGGTGTGTCCCGGAACAGGTCTGATCCGGTCCCGAATCCGAGGGGCAGATGTGGCACAAGCAGGAGTCCTGACCTTCCTCGACAGTCACTGCGAGGTGAATAAGGACTGGCTGCTCCCTCTGCTGCAGAGGATCAAAGAGGTGAGTGCTCCTGAGAGACCAGGCCCACCCTCTGGGATGCGTCGCTGGTGTCCACCTTCCTCTTCCCTCTCAAAGGGCATGACCACCCAACTGTAACCATCTGCATGCCAGCATCCAAGTAAGAAAGCGATGAGCTGTAGGGGTGCAAAGCAGCCTTTTCTGGTCTTCCTCCACCCAGCAGCAGACGGGGTTATCTCCATGACTGGGACGAGGTGCCACCTGGGGCAGCGGGGCTCTAACCGGCAAGCACAGGTTGAGGGGGGAATAGGTGGGCAGTGCTCCAGCAGAGTTTTTAATTAGGCTCATGTAAAATGCTCAGTGCTGATGATTTAAGGGAGTGACGGCTCCTTGAATAGGGGCCGAATTTAATTTCATGCAAATTAAGCGCTAATAAATTGATTTAATAGGATTTAAATTCTGCTGATTTTGGAGCAAACAATGACATTCGCCTTTCGCCGGCGACGACTCTCTCGCCAGACGTGCGCACGGAGGCTCCTGGTGCCTTGTCGCTCAAGTCGGAGGGAGCTCTGTGCCGGTGACCCGCTGGCACGGTACGGGGGGGGGCAAAGTCTTCAGCTCTGTCATGGACATGTGGTCCTTTCCCTTCGACGTGCCTTGCTCCTCCACCCTTGCTCCACTCCTAATTGCTGGTATTTGTTACTCAGCAATTTGAAAACTACTGAATTCTGTTGAAATAGGGGCAGCTCAGGAGCAAGGAGAAGCCAAGGCAGTGGGTTATGGAGAAACCTGCTCAGCTGGTGTTCGTGGTGCCGCTCCGAGGCATCCTGCTTTACGTGCCTCCGTAGGCGATAGCTGTGCTGGCTGGGCTGGGCGTCCCCTGTGCGCAGCAGCGATGGGGTGAGGGGAAGGAGGACACGGCACCGGGTCGGGTCCCTCCACGGTGGGCGAGGGCAGTCGGTGCTGCTGGCATTCGTAGTGCAGCCAGCGCTGGAGAGGTCCCAACCTCGGTTTGCAGTGCTGCTGATAAATGGTAATGTAATGAAAATGGCCTTTTCATATTATCGATTGCAGCTCCGATGGAATTACGAGAACAAGTGCTATGAAACCCCGCTCGAGCCTCGTAGCTGGCCTGCCCCAGGGTGGGAGTCACCACTAAACTTTACTGCATTGGTTGTTCCTCTGAGCTTTTTAAGGGGGGCATTCCCCATTCTCAGTGAGGGATATCCAGAGCAAGTGCCTCTTTCCCAGGCAGCCCTTCTGATGTGTTTTGGCAGGAGAAGGGCAGCAGCAGGAGGGGGGCAGGCAGAGCTGCTTTCCCACGTAGCTCTGGGACCGTGCCCCGCTTTTGGTGCTCGTGGGGTGGGTGGCTGTGGATGTCACCGTGCGGCATTGCCATAGGAGTTTCACTGCATCGTGGTCTGAATATAGCATCAACTGCATGCATCATCTCCGTGAACTTCTTTTTGTTTGCTCTTCTGGGTTAAATCTTTCTCTGGCTGGAAGTAAGGCAGTCTGTAAGCTTGCACTGCTGCGCATGCTGCTCTTACCCTGCCCAGCGTCTTGCAGCTCAGCTGAAAGGCAGCAAGGGAGAATTACTGTGAAGAGTGTTGAAAGACTTGGAAACCAAGTGGGGTCTTGCTTGCTTGCTTTTTAACTGCTTGCAAAAGCTGCAGAATAAGCTCAGGGGGTCCTCGGTTTCCTTCTTCCCAGGCTCCCCATACCTGTCCTTTACATCAGGGTTAAAATATTGATCAATGAAGTGTATGAAATGTTACTGCTGCCACCTTCAGGCTGTGCTAACGAGATGGCTTCCCTGTCCCAGTGCTGTGGTGAGGATTAGCCGCCCAGAAAGAGCATTTTCTTACCACGTTACTCTTAGGAACAGTCTGCTTTGAGCTAATGCGACTTAAGTCTCAAGCAAAGGAGCGGTGAGTGGCTCCCCCCACCACCAGCCATCCCGTGCGTTGCTTCTCTTTTATTTTCTCGAGCAGAGCAGCTGTTCCTGCAGCTTTCCGTGGTGGGAAATGCCAGGCCCCGTGCGTGCCACTGTGCACCTGCATGGACGCGTGTGAAAGTGCCTCTTACGCGCCACGTCGAGCTTTCCCGGCAGCTGATGGCACCCTTCCATGCTCACTTTTGGGTGTGGGCAGCGCGTGCCCAGTGCGTGGGTTTGGAAACAAGCAGGACTAGAAAGTCTAAGACCAGGTGAAGGGGTGTGAAGGGAAGAGAGAGGGTCTGGGGGGTCTTGGACCTGTGCCCGGGAGGGTGCGTGTCCCAGGGAGCAGCAGCAACAGCGGGTGTTTTGCACCAGCATGTTTGTGAGCGTGTGACTGTGAGCGCGTGACGGTGAGCGTGTGGGCACAGGCTCTTGTTTTTACTTACGGAACAAATATCTCTAAAGCCATTAACAGTGCATTTTGACTGAATAACTTTTTTTAAAAATGTAATTATCCAGCCCAAGGCGTTTTTACAGCATGACTCAACGAGCTCGCCCCAAAACTGGATTTGCGAATGGCACTGGGACAAACCAGTGGATGGTGACCCACCACTTCCAGCTCAAGCATCCCCCCCAGTGTGATGCTCTCCTGAGGCAGGGGGAGGCGGGTGAGGGGCAGCCTAGCCCTCTCGCCTTGCCTGATGCTGCTCTGGGGCCAGAAGAGCAACCGTGGCCCTTTCGGTTGACCATTACAGGGTCACGATGTTGAGGTTGGGAGACAAGCTGCAGTCAAGGTCCTTTAACAACGTTGAAACGTATTCAATGTCTTCAGGACCATTTTCAGAGTTTGTTCCTGATGATTTAGTTCCATAATTTGATTTGTCTGAGAAGTGTATTGGAGAATTGGAAGTTTTTGAGAATTTCATGTGAAAGAGGATTGAATATTTGGTGATTGATAATATTAACATGCCCTGGCATCGGAGAGTATCAGAAAACCAGAAAGGTGAAACTGGCTATAATAAGAACTGGTTCTCAGCCCAAAATAAATCATAGCAACAGCGCTGTGCTCTTTGAGCATGCTGTGCTTTTCTCTTGAGGGTCAGAGAGACCTTCGTGAAAGCTGAGTAAATGTAAATGCCCCTGTGGCATGGCAGGGAAAGTGAGGCAGGGAGAGGGTTGCGCTGCTGCAAGCTGCTAGCCCTCCGCAGTAATGCGCTCAGCCAAGAGGTAAAGGGGATCTTCTTGCAAGAAGTTGTGCCGTGCACTGAGTAGAGGTGTGGAACTGAAACTGAGGACAAGCGTGGGCTAGAAGTGCTTGCTGGTAAGATGCTTGATGACTAGAGATGATCCTTTCCCTGTAGTGTTCGGCACGCAAAAGAGATGCTTTGCTTAAACCTTTCCCCTACCCTCAGGCAGCTAAAGGCTGCTGGGATGTATTGAGCTGTGGGAGTTTGGGGGGCACTATGCAGCCCAACGATGGGTTTGAAAGGCTCATTGTGCCTGGACGTGACTTGAGTTTCTGTATGCGGTACGTAGGTACGGCAGACCTTGCCCTTTCAGTGGGATGCTTAACTTGCAGAAAGTCACGTTAAGGCTCCTGACTTGACGTTGTTATGGAAATACCAAATATTTGTTGTGCTCATTTGAAAACCTGAGCTCTAGTCCAGCTCCCAGCTCATGGCCTTTGGTTGCTTCTTCTTACAGCTGCATTTGAATACTCCTTTGTTAGGACTAATTTCTAAAACAAAGTCTTTTCCAAGTGAGAGAGCAAGCCTGTGTGTGCTCGGATGCTTTCCTTTGCATGGCTGTGAAAAACGATTTGATCTGGTGAGGGTAAAAGCTTGAAGTTTGAGCTATAATTGGAGTTTGGGATTTTTGAAAAGAAAAAGGGAGATAAGAGACCAGTCAAAGCTGTCAGAATGTCTCCTGTAGATGTTTTTGTTCATAACTGTTTGTATAATCTCTTTGCCCGTAACAAGATGTTAATTAAATCACCACCAAATATTTAAAATAATTCAGATCTCCTTTTTTTTTTAACCCTTTCACACCTTTAGCAAAACTCTAACTGTATCCCCATGGTTTGTACATTTAAAAAATGCCTGTATTGAAGCTGCTTGACTGCCGGCATTTTTCCTCTGTCATTTCAACTGCCTGTTTATCACCAGATTTCTGAAATCCAGTAGCAAGTATTTAAGGGAGGCGAACGGGGAATACATTGGTGAATTAGCAAAAGGCAGACAGAGTTTTGCATCTAGCTGAGTTCGGCGCCGATTACACGCGCAGCCTGCGGAGGGAGAGACTGTGGGTGAAGCCAAAGCTGGTGAGAGATGCTAGCTCGGTGGCCCAGCAGCACACAGTCCTCTTTCTCGGGAGAGACGGTGCCTGCCTTCCCATCAATACCCCTGCCACTTGCTGCTGCTGCCATTAATTCCTTGGTTGAACTGATGTGGTGGCTGAGGAGGAGGAGGAGGCAATGATGGGCATTTGTCCCTGACAAACCTGAACGACACCAAGATTTCAAGCCACCTAGTGTCTCCAGGAGTTTAAAGCATCCCTTGACCAGTTTGAGTGGTGTGATCTGAAGTCATGGGTCATTTTGCTTCTCCTTGTCCAGGATTCTACCCGAGTGGTCAGCCCCGTTATTGACATCATCAACTTGGACACTTTTGCCTACGTGGCGGCTTCCTCAGACCTCAGAGGAGGTAAGTCCGAGCCATCTGCATGCCCCATAGGCATCCATCCCGTGGTATGAGCATGAACTGGCTCGAGGAGCTGGTGGCTCTGCACCACACCGCTGGCTCCTGCTATCTTGCAAAAAGTGCATTAGCACCGTTCAGTGCTCCCCGCTGGCTCTTCTCAGGCTGTTTTAGAGACAGGTAAGCGTGGCGTGAGGAATGGTGTTTGCTACAGTGGCTAAGGCAGTCAAGCAGGAAAGAAGGGTCATGTCAAAGCCACCCTTGGCAGCACTGAAAGTCGGGCTGCCGAGAAGAGCAGATGGGGGATGTCTAGGCAACAAATGGAGGATGCGACTGTAGTGCTTATTAGTATGCCTGTGCTATTTGTAGCACACGGTATCCATCAGAGCGTGTATCTGTGTGCACAAGGGGACAAAGTGAGGTTTCAGCAGCAGCTTTAATTCTGACTTTTCCTGTCTTTGGAGTGCTTGACTTTGCAATTGTAATGCAGTATGTTGTTTCTCGTTCATATGCAGTTGTAAAATATGTTAGTCATTGGGTAGTTCTCCCAAGAGCTGCATCTCCAAGGCTTAAGTCATTTGAAAGTGGGGAAAATACTCCATCAAACATGGCTTCTGCAGCTTGCCTTGCCTCCTAATCCATAGGCATTTCTAATTTCCCCATGGTACTTCTCTACTTTCATTTTAGGTTTTGACTGGAGTCTGCATTTCAAATGGGAGCAGCTTTCTCCAGAGCAGAAAGCCAAACGACTTGATCCCACCGAACCCATTAAGTAAGTCCAGAGGGGGAAGGAGGCACCTGAGGAACGTGGGGCAGGACAGGCGTCTCATCTGACCTCACGTGTGTCACCGTGCACTATAGCAGTGTGATTTTTGCTTCCAGGACAGCTCTGAACTTCTAATACCTATAGCAAGCTCCTGGCTAGCTCTGGTTTTGCAGTACAGCTTCACCTCCCAACATTTAAGCCTGAAGGTGCCACAAAGGTAGAAGGGGTATATTTATGGTTATTTGTGGTTTGGTAGTTCGAAGGAGGCTGAATGTGGTTAGGGGAAGAACCCAGTCCTCTAGACTGCTGGTTCTCTCAGGTCGGCTATCACTTAAAAATAAGGCAGTGTCCTCAGCCGACTTGATAAAATGTGATGCCTAGTCTAGCCTTTCCAGATTAGCGCTACTCTTCTGGACGTCGCTGAAGGCTCCTCAGAAACTGCAGGAGAGATAGCAAAACTGAAGGGGAGAGATGCCATCTGTCCTTATGCCGTGGGATGAAGGGAGTCCCTCGTTCTGCTGAAAGTCTCTCCTGGCAGCAAGCCGAGTGCTGGTGTCTGCATCCCCAGCCGTGAAGCGCTGGGGTGTGCTGCATGGAGGAGACCAAGTGTTGGGGGGGAGCTCGTGGCCTCAGAAGCTCGCAGGAGAGCAAAGCACTGCTGCTCCTTAGGATGCTGTTGTTAACAGGAGCTCTCGCTGGCTTCCTGAGGGCTTGCATTCTTGGTCGTCCTGCCATGTAGGGCACTGTGGGGACTCGCCCGGGCGCAGCAGTCGTCCGCCCCGCAGCTCCTCCTGAGCCTGAGCTGAGACATCCACACTGTCTGCAACTGAATGGGGACAGGACTTGTGCCAGTAAAGCTATCTTCTGGGTCTGCCCTCCCCTCCTCCATGGACCTTCTCTGTGCAGTTTTCTTAGCTAATCCAAAGAATGAAAAATAACCCTGTTTTGAAATAAAGATCACACAGCTAGTGATGGCTTTTAAAAAGCCCTTCTGAATTGGCTCTGCCTTCCCCTCCCCAGTGGAATGGTGCTCTTAATAGGCTGGCTCCAGGCAAAAAGCCCATCTGAGTGAATAACCCCCCTGAGCACTAAGTGCATTTTTGATGCTGAAGCCTACAATCAGGGCTGTGAACTTTGGGCTTGTAGGAGTTGTGCTGACGGGTGCATTAGCCAGTCATTAAGCGCCAGGCAATTTATGATTGACAGCAAAATACCAAGGCAGCTGAAAGAAAGGCTCAGATGCTTTTTGAGGTGCATTGTCCTTGTTTGGTGAGAAGGAGATGCATAGGTAATGTCCTGACGATGGAAGAGGAGGCAAAGGGAAGGGCTGCTTCTGTGCATCCAGGTGCTGCAGCGGTGTTTGAGAGTGTCCCCTCTCCTCCCTTACCCATTCTGCAGGACTCCCATCATTGCCGGGGGGCTGTTTGTGATCGACAAAGCCTGGTTCAACCACCTGGGGAAGTACGACAGTGCCATGGACATCTGGGGTGGGGAGAATTTTGGTGAGTCACTCTTCTTCCTCCTACACCTTGCTGTGTTGGCTTCTCTTCCTGAGTCATGCCAGATGGATACACGGGACTTTGCTTTGAATGCTCTGCATGGTTTCCCTCACTGAAATTCATAGGTTTGCAGTCTGAGGTGAGTAAGGGATCTGACAACCATGAATGATGGGAAGTGAGCAATTGTTGGTGCTTGGGACTCCCTGCCTTCTACACCACTTTGATTTTCTATAGGTAAATACCCTAAACCACAGATTTTTCAGCTTTAGTGTTACCGACAGTTGAGAACACACCACACACCCCCTCATATTCCTTCCTGATATTATTTTCTTGTTAAAAAAGCAAAGAGGAGTCTTATTCCATTGTCTGACAACAGCATTTTGAAGCTCTGAACTGAGGCATCAGTGCCTCCCTGAATTTGCAGAGTGCCTGAAACAGTAGCTCCATCGGCATGCTGCAGGCAGCTGGCAAAGTAACATGGCTGCTTGTCCATTCCTGCATTGCTAGATGGCTAAGCGTTGTCAGGCTCTCCTTGACACTAAATTTATTTCCTGCACGAAAAAAAAAAAAAGGTGAAGAGCTGACCTAAATTCAGTCACCTCTTCCCGTTATCATGGGGCAAGATGGGCATTAAGAAATCTCCTGCATGCAAACTGGAGAGGGCACATGAAAGAGATAACAGCCTGTCCCTTGTCCCCCATGTCAAGGGGAGCTGGGTCAGGCTGGGCTGTTCTCTCTTTGAGGCCGTAGCGATGCCGCAGATCAGAGCAATAGACTGTATCCGTGAAAGAGGCACTCCATGTCAAGCAGACGGATCAGAACCTGGCTTTAATAGCTCACACCTCTGGGGAGTACGGCTAGCAAGGAAGGATCCTGTGTCTTAGCACATGCAGCAATGCTGTCAGTCATCCAGGGGAACAGACGCTGCCGCCTTGCAGTAACCCATCCGCTGCCTGACACTGTTTTTTCCTTCACACGCCTTTTTCCTCTAGCATATTTTATTTATTTATATCTTGTTATGCAGTAGGATCTCTCGCCCTCCTGCTTTCTCTCAGTGGGTGGGTGTCTTGCCATCGGTCTGACCCCAAGCATCTGCTCCTCTGAGTGGGGTGGCTCTGAGGAAACCTGGGAGGGAGCGGCAACCCTCCCACCTCCCCCGCTGGATCAGTGGCCCGAACAAAGCATTTGGGGAGGGAACTAGACAGGAGGAGAGGGACCTGACCCGCTGTCCGTCTCTGCTCATCACTCATCTCTGACAGCAGCCGGCACGAGCTGCTCCTGGGAGATGAACAGTGCCGGGCCTGTCCTCTGGGGAAGCCGGATCCTGACAGCTTGTCCAGTGCCCTGCAACGGCAGGCGTTGTGCTCCTCACGCCGGGGTATGGCCTGTCCTACGGATCACGGTGTTTCCCTTGCTGGTGCTACGCTCCGGGAGGCTGGTCCTGACCGAACCTGCGCCGGCTGCGCTGTGAGGTGTAACGCTGCCTCGGGGCATCGGCCTGACAGGTTAACGCAGCAACAAAAAAAGCACAGGTCTGCTGAGCAGCAGGGCAGATCCCATCTTGCCCATCGCCCTGAGAGCAGAAGCGTGCTCGGCTCAAAGCTGCATCTCCTGCAGGCGCAGCAGTGGAGGGCAGCGTGTCCCACCTCTCCGTTGCACGCAGGCAAGGGCAGCTGAGACTGCTGGCCCCGGTCAGTTTGGGGCAGGGGACAGAGGGCAGGAGCTGAGCGAGTGGCTGCTCGTTTTGGATGCTTGCAGTGAACCGTGCTTGTTCTGGTAGCTTAGTCCCGAGGGGATGCAGGGCTCTGGTCCTGGGGAGCATTGCTGCTGCCTTGGATGTTATTGACTGGGCAGCTAGAGGGGCCAGGAGACCAGGTGAAAAAAAAAGCAAGTATGTTTGGGTTAGGAGGAGGGCATTGTAGGTGTCTGTCTTCTTAAATTTACTTAATCCCCTCCAGATGAACTGACGAGCAATGGCAGAAAGACTTGCAGGCCAGCAAGAAGCACTAAAGGCATTTTGCCAAGCTCAGTGCACCCCAAGGCGTACTGCTCGCCCCTCTCCTGGGGGTGGCTCGGAGGGGCCACCCGCACTGCAGACGTCCCCGGCGGGTCAGGTGAAATGCACTGCTGGTTCCTGCTCCCCTGGCTCCTGCCGTGCCTGCGCTGGTGCCTCAGCTTACCTCCTCGCGAGGCATTTAGCTCTCGGCTGCCTGTCTGGAGACCTTGTTTGTCAGCTGCCACGGATGGCTCCGTGGGTCACCCCTACCTGCCGAAACCTGTGCTTTAATTGCTTCTGCTGGGACTGGCGCAGGGTCTGCGGGGTGCAACGCGTCTGAAAGAGAGCTCAGACTCCTTACCATCTCCTGTCTCCCCAGCACTGTGTTCTCATTCCAGTTTGCAGTGCACAGAGATCGCTTCAGCTCACCTCTTCATTAGGCTTTAAATTAAGAGCAGGCGAGGACTGAACGGTGCAAGTCTTGCCCTTGCAGCACTTCAGGGAGCTGCTCTTCTCCCAGGCTGAGCAGAAGGACCAGAGGACAGGAAGGCATGACGCAGCAGCCACGCTGCGGTTCACAGCTGCTCAGCTGACTGTCCCCCTTTATCGGGCACCCTTCTGATTTACCCAGCAGCGCTGACAGCGTGGCTGGCACCGTGACACACAGGCGAATGAGAGCAACGGCCACGTGCGAGGGGAACCGAGCACAAGCAGCTTAGAGTGGCTGTGTCCTGCTGTAATCTCATTTCCCGGCAGCTGTGATTAAGGTTGCTCCCAATATAGCACCAGGACACGGCACAAGGGCGTGTTTTATTGGCCTGTTAATACCCAGAGCTGGGGAAAGTGGTGAGGCTCCAGCTGCTGTTGCAGCTCTTGCCTGTAAACACGGCAGTGAAGGGAAGGGGAGGGGATTTCTGGGACTAAATGCTTCTCCCTGCTGTGCTTTCCCACCCCAGCCTTTGCTGGCCCCTGCTGCCAAGGCCAGCTGCTGGGGATGGGCTCAAGCCTTGAATTTTGGACCTGGGCGTCCAGGTGAGAGGGCTTTGTGGCTGTGCCAGCCTCCCGTTTCCATCAGCTCAGGACCAGGTGGATGTGCTTGGGGCAGGGATAGGAGCGCTGTGAAACCGGCTCACACCTCTGCAGCGACCTGCACCTCGTGGCTGAGCCACGTGTGCTGAGAGTAGGTGGCTGGCGAGGTCTGGGCTCCAATTCTCCTTTGCTCCTTGAAGCTCTGAGTTGTTTTTGGAGGGCTGGCAGTGGAGGAGGAGGAGGACTCCTGTCCGTGCTGCCCAAATGACCTTCCCGCCACAGGCGGGATATTGTCTTGCCAACATCCAACCTGGGGACAAGTCATCCTTGTGCTGGCGTATGTGAGGAGACTGCCAGGAGCACGCGCTGGCAAAGATGATGGGTGGCCACTTGTCTGACTTCTGTAGTTAATGGTCGGAGGGGAGCGAAAAGGAATTTGTCATTTTGGAGTAAGTACATGCTATGTGCAGGTCTGTACTGTCAACAGATGATAAAATAGGATGCAAAGAACTGCAGAAGCCTTTTCTTTTTAATTTCATTTCGTTTCCATGCTGGTTCTGTCTAAGCATGACTTTCTGACAATATAGCTGCAGATTCATAGCTTCACAGGCGTTAGGACCAGATGGACCCATTAGATCAGCCATTCTGCTCACCCGTCCTACCTCGCCAGCTAGGATTTCATCCAGCTCCCTGCCAAGAGCCCCGTAACTTCTGGTGTCAATTGTGCCACAGGCTTGTTTTCCTCCAGAAGGGCCCCACGCACTGGCCAGAGAGCAGCTTGGGGCAACTCGGAGACATTTCTCGTGCTGACAACTTATCCAGATTTTGGGAGGATAATCCCTCCCTCCACTGACCTTTGCTTGTACGAAGGTGTATGCCTTGTTGGACCACAACGCTGGCACTCACGGCCCAGAGTACATGCTGAGCAGGATAAGCTCCGACCCGTTTTGGGACAGGTGGGGGATGCACAGCTCTCTGTAAACTTTGCAGAATCAGTGGTGGATTCGTAGAGATAATGATGGTTCTAGTCATTGATAAACAGAATTCATGGCCTCTCCCGGTGAACTTGACAGCCCTTTGGAGGGAAGTGACTCTGAAATAGGCAGTGTAGGAGTAATTAGGGGAACGCAAAAGTGGCAAGATGATTCTGCAGCGTAAGCAGGGCTGCATGAAAAGGGACCTACTTACCGTCTCGCTTTTGCCATTGTGATAGCACCTGCTGCGCTATAGGCAGGTTTCAAGTGCACTGACTTTAAACAGATTGCAAGAAGCTTTGAAATACACTTTGAAATACACTTTTAAGGGAGTTGTGCCTCAGAAAGCCCCTCTGGTAACTGATTTACCCCAGTTTAATGTGGTGGAGGATAAAGTGAGAGATAACACCAGGATCCAGCCTGCTCTAGGACAGAAAGACAAAATGCTGAAGTTGCTTCTCTTGTAGAAATCTCTTTCCGTGTGTGGATGTGTGGAGGGAGCCTGGAAATCATCCCCTGCAGCCGCGTTGGACATGTCTTCCGGAAGAAGCATCCGTACGTCTTTCCAGAGGGAAATGCCAATACATACATTAAGTAGGTGTTTTGTGCTTACTTTGTTTTTTGTGAAACTGATAAGGTGCTGCCTTGTGGGGAGCAGGGAGCAGAGAAGACGGAGAAGAAAGTTTGTTTGGAAAACTTTGAAATATCCCTGGGCAGGAATCTCCTGAGCCAAAGAAAACGCAAGTCAGTATGACTCTCCCTTAGGATTTCTACAGGGTCGAGAATATGGCAGAAATAGGACACTTACGTGGTACCTTTCATCAGCACAGAAATGGAGGGACGGCCCCAGCATCTCCCTGAGCACTAGCTACCATAACAGCAAATGGTTTAGACCCTAAGGTTGTCAGAACACATTTATAATGACCTGAAATCAGGCTGCCAGCAGTGTCTGTCAGTACCCACTGACCTTAGCTGAGGGCTGAGCGTGGCTCAGCTGAACCAGAAAATTTGGTTCCCGACGTGTCTCTGAGCAGCGTGCCAGAGCCGATGGCTTCGCCTCCGGGCTGCTGCTGTCTCTTGAGCAGAGGCAGCAATGGGCTGCACCTTGCTGGTGGGAACACCAAGGGAACTGCCAGCACGTCCCAGCTGAAGGGGACCTGTCCTCGCACATGGGAACAGGGACTGAAGCGGGTACTGAAACGGATGGCTGAAATGGGCCAAGATCAAGGCAAGGAAGGAAGTAGTTCGGAGGTGGGAATCAGCATCGGAAAGATGATGGGAGCAGCTAGTGAAGTCAGGAAGGATTTCTTTTTTTAGAGTGTGAGGCTGAAGGTTGTCCATTAAGTAAATGACAGAGAAAAATACTGGGGGTGCTTACACTTAATGCAGGGTTGTTTCTCAGCTAAACTGCATTTGTGTGTGTTTACACACCAGGTATTCCTTTTAGTGTGGCTTTCCCAGTGTGATAAAGAGCCGACAACAGTATTGGTGAGGACCCAGCCACCTGCAGCGGGGTTGTCACTGACCCGGGCTCTCTGCAGCTTCCCCACACTTTGCATGAAACAACGAACTGGGGGAGTGCGAATCACATCTCTCAGTTATATCTAATATGCGATTTCCAGCCGCACAGCGTGTGGGGCACGAAGGGGACCATGTCACCTTGCTTCAAAAAGACAGTGGTGAGGGGCACAGGGCATTGCTGGCATCAAGGAGGAGGGCACAACTTTGAGAGTCATGGGAGGGCTTTTGCTTTTAGTAGTGGAATGAGACCCCTACAGAAGAGGCTGGGATGGGGCAAAATCTCCACTTGTCGGAGTCGCTGCAAACCTGAGTGAAAAGGCAAGGTCTGCATTGCATCACCTGCAGGAGGAGCAAGGGGAGCTTGAGTGGGTACGGCTCTTCTGGCTGTGCCCCAGGCACAGGCGCGCAGGGACTTTGGCGAGGTCTGAATCAACGCCTAGGTCTGAGCCTTGGCATTTATCCCCACGTTTCTTATAAACTCAAATGAGAGCAGGAAGCCAGACAAAAAAACCCTGCGCTTTGTGGAAGGTTAGGTACACAGATGTAGACACTGTGACTTAGGCATCTCTTGAGCAAGAGCACTTAGACTATTGTCTAAGTGGCCTCAGAGAGAGAGAGAGAGAGAGGAAGAAGCACCATGAATCAGCAAGGGACTGAGTAGCAGTCTGGAGAAACATATCTGTAGGCATTAGGAGCTGGGATTTTATTAACCTTATGGTATCTATCAGCCTTAAACTTAATGTTGTAGTATATAGACTGAGAGGAAAAGCAGCTTCTGGCAACCTGATGCTATGTGATACCTCTGTTTGAACAGAGATGTTAGCAAAAATTATCTTCACCTTCCTGCCAGACATTGATTTCCGCCCCCCCCCCACACACAGCCTCTACTTCAGTGTGAGAGACAGCTCAGGCTCCAGTGTTACACTGGCTTCACGTGCAGATTGTCTCCTTTTGTGGCCACATGGGACTTGGCTGGATCCAGAGCCTGCCCCGTGGCACCTGCAGCCTAGTGGTGTGGTAGCAATAGCTTGGGGGCACTGGCCTGCCTTGGAGCGGTAGTTTGGAGGACTCCCCTGCCCCGGGCAGGGATAGGCAGATAGGCATGGAGCAACAAAGCCATTTGCAGGAAGAGTTAGAGCCATCTGAAGTCAACAGAAGATTTCCTGAGGTTCATAAACCTTCTGCAGACACCTGGCTGATGTGGAAGACTGACATTTCTGCTACAGCACTGTAATTGGGGGGGCTTGTCTTAAGTTTAGAGCACCAAGATTTGCCCCAGTGAAATCCAGGAGTGCCAAGAAGGAGAGTCCATACAGGATTGCAGCAAAGGAAATAGTTGCCTTCAATCTTTGGCAAATTCTTGGTCACTTTTCAGAGCTCCATCCCAGCTGCTAAATAAAATCCCAGGCATGCCTACCTGGGAGATGACACTTAAGAGAAGCTGCACTTCTGATTCTGATGGATGCAAAGCATCCAGCTGTGTTTGAAATGGTGAATTCATCATCCCAAGCTTTTGCCTTTTCTGTTTGGTCCCTGGAGTAATGGGGATGAGTATCTTCTCTAGTAGTGAGGGGTGGGCTGGCTCAAAGGTGGTTTGGGTGAAGCCAAAGACCAAATTGAGGACGGGAGGAGAGCGGGATGGAATACTCAATGCATTTTGGAAGATGTCACCTCAGAGGCTTCCTTGATCTCACCCATCTTTCGTTGCCTCCTTCAGAAACACCAAGCGCACTGCGGAGGTGTGGATGGACGAATTCAAGCAGTACTATTACGCGGCTCGTCCCGCAGCCCAGGGGAGGCCTTATGGAAAGTAAGTCTTTGCTGCCTGTGCCCTGCCTGTGCCCTGCCTGTGCCCTGCCTGCTGCAGTTGGTGTTCATGGTGACGTCGCCCTGCTGCGGAAACCCGCCTGCGTTGTTTCTGTAGTAACGCTCAATTAAATGCTAATGGTAGGCAGATGCTATGAGCGCAGCAATGAAACGTATAAACAGCTAGTTTATATGCTGCGTTAGTTTATCCCAGTGAGTGAACCGAATCGAGGTGGGGGGAAAACCCCCTGTGCTGTGTTCTGCCCTTGGCGTTAGGTACAAGTACTTCTGGTCCCAGAGCGGAGTTTGGTGGGGAGAGTCCAGAGGTCTCGCTGGCAGCAGAGGGGTAGGAAAATCATCAAATCTGGGACCTGCTAAGGCTTTATTGGAAAGGAGCAAGTGCTTTGTATGCAGGGAGTTTGCCATTCATTGTGTGAACAGTCA
This sequence comes from Aramus guarauna, assembly GCA_013400195.1. Lineage (NCBI taxonomy): Eukaryota > Metazoa > Chordata > Aves > Gruiformes > Aramidae > Aramus > Aramus guarauna. The sequence continues at coordinate 205,040 of VXBL01000623.1, forward strand.
GAACCGCCTCCCTGTCAGGAGGGCTGTAAGTATTCGTGTTGATTTTTTAGTGTCATATGCTCTTCCTTTCCTTAGAAAGTTTCCGTTGGACCACAGGGGTTTCCAAATCCAAACCCAGATTCCTTGTGGCTACTCTTCAATCTCCAGGATCAATAAATTGAAGTCCTGGTGACTAACCTATTTCCACTGAATTCGTATCTTCTTCCCATCCACCAGCACTGAATGAAGTAACACCTCTGTCCCGCTAAATGGATGAGGGTGTAGAGAAGAGAGTCTATGCAAAGGGAAGCGACTGGAGGCTTCCTGCTGCTCTGTAAATGCCAGCTCATAACAGCTCCATGGGTAGAGGCTGGCCCAAGGAGGAGCTGGAGTTTGGAAATTGTCACTCTACAGCATGATCCCTCAGCAGAAATTTTGCCCTGGTTAATGAAAGAAAGAAGTATTTCACCATGTGATTAACTGCTGCTGACTTAAAGCTGTGTTTAGGTGCTCTTGGAAATCAAGGTCTTCTGTAGTCTTGTAAACTAAGAGTAACTTATAATAGCATATAATAATTTCCTAGTACGTTAATATATTAAATTAATGCTTATTGCATATAGTAGATAACATACATTTTTTTACTAATAATTTTTAAATGACTGTACTTTTCCATGAACCTTTTCATCCACCAAACTCCAGGCTCCTTGTTAAAATGGCAATATGTCATCATGCTATTTTACCAGGTGGGACCTCCAAAGAGACAGATCAAAACGACCACCGAAACTCACACAGAAGGGAACAGAAAATAGAGCTGCTGATGCTCTTATGTTTGCTGTCTGTGCATCCCTGTTGGGTTTCTCTCAGCCTCCCTGTTTGGTGCCTTGGGTCTCACCTTTGTGATTTCCATGGTATCTCTATGATACTTTCTTCCCACAGTGTCCAGAGCAGAGTGGAGCTGCGGAAGAGGTTGAAATGCCACAGCTTCAAGTGGTACCTGGAAAACGTTTATCCCGAACTTCGGTATGGATGTGTGATCTTCACCTGCCCCATCCCTCCTGCCCCACAGAACTTTCCTCTGCACCTCCAGTCCCCACACCTCCCACTGCCCCAGAGACACAGCCACCCCCTCCCTTGGGCTTCACAGAAGGGCAAAGTGAATTTTGTGCTGGCTTTAAACACAGATTGCTCATGGCATGAGATGGTTCATTTGAGATCCTGCATTCTTTAAGAAATCTCACAGACTTCATGGCTCTTTGCTGCAGGGCTGGTGAGGAGCAAAGCACCAGTTATTTCTCCTAGCTTTTGGAGCTTCCTCAGGTATCCCCCTGCCCATGCTGTGGGACAGGAGGTATAAGGAAATAGCCAGTTTTCCTTAGAAAAGAATCCCAAAGTGGAAGATCCACCGTAGCCTCTGGTGGGTTGTTTCAGTACTTAATGACTCTTGCTTACATTACAAGCACCTAATTTCCAGTCCTTTCACACTGTTCTGTGATACTCAGGACTTCTCTGGTATGAAACCATCCACTCTAGAAGTTTATGACCTGTATTCAGGTGGCTCTGCCTTACTCCTAGCCTAAAGCTTTGCATAATATACACGGATCCCTTTTAGTCACCAAAATTACTCCAGAAACCATTGCATCCATTCCCCCCGTTGCTATCAGGAGCCATCCTCAGAAAAGTTTTGGAGATACCTCGAGGGACCTGCTGGTGCAATGGCCGAGTGCAGAATCACAGTGTGTAAATGATTTATAGCTGTTTTCTTGCTTTTTTTGCCATGTGTGGCATTGCACAGCAGCTTTCACAGGGAATGCCAGGCCTCTGTGGTGGTTTGTTATAAAGGTCCCCATTCCTGTGGGCTGAAGGCTGACCTTCAGCCTGCTCACAGTCTATTCCTTGCTCTTCTGTTTGCCTTGTGCAGTGTTATTTATTTTTTCCTCTTACAAAGGCCATCCATCCATCTCTGAGGGCTGCTTCTGCAGTGTCCCTGTCCATGTACTGCTCTCAGTGGTTCAGTATTGTAATAGATCTTGCCACTCTTATTTTCTGAACGTGAAGTGGCGCAACTGCCCCTTTCTTACCCCATCGAGCTTCCCTTTGTGCACTCCATGTGCCTGGGGGAGCAGGGGTGTTGTTTTCACGCTCTTCCCGCAGGATTCCCGAGGAATCGCTCTATCAGACTGGGATGATAAGGCAAAGACAGAGCTGCCTGGAGTCGCACAAGTCTGAAGCCCAAGAGTTCCCCGTCCTGAGCTTAAATCCTTGTATCAGCAGCAAAGGCACGGCAGCAACGGCACAGGTAAGATGTGTTGCCTATCCCCGTGATGCCGGCTGGAGAGAAGGCTCTGGGGCAGCTTCAAGGTGATTTCCTAAGTTTGCTAAAGCTCTGTTGGAGGATTACCCGTCCTGCCAACCCCTTTCCTAAGGCAGCATGTAGTTAAACCCTGGTAAGTCCTCCTTACGTCGGTGGAGGCAGCAGAGCCTGGTGCAGGAGCCATGGTACAGGGTGGACCACTTATCTGTGTGCTAGCCGGCACTGAGCACTCACTACTACTCAGGAACGCCGCGCACCATTCATCTGCAGAGATCAGAGAAAGACAAAAAGAACTATAATTTCCTCTCATCTTTCAGCCTTATTTCTTTCAAAATGCACTGAATCGCAATGGTATTTATAACTTCATAGCCTGCATTCTCTCTATATTAGATTGCCCATTAAACTAGTGAGAATTCAATGAGGGTGATCTCGGTTTCTTCGATCTCGTTTTTTTCAGTCTCACTGAGACGAGAAAAAGCTGTATGAATCAGTGTTCTCAAAAGTATATTCTAGGAAATGTTAGAGCCAAGAGCAAGCACGTGTGCCTCGCAGCGTTGTCGCTGGAGCAAGACCCTGAAGACAAGGCTTCAAAACCTGCCTTTGCTTCAGGCTGCCTTTGTGGTTTCGGGCATGTCAGTAAGTTCTCTCACTGTTCCCATCTATAAAACAAGGAGAATAACAGTCACTCGCTTCTTCAGGGTGCCGTGAAATAATTTAATAGGCAACGGTGTGCTTGCTTCCACTTGACTGTACATCCTTAACCCTCGTGGTTATGCATTCAAACCAGGTAGCTATACATATAAAAGGCCCAGTCTGGAGCTGCTGCTGCAAATGTCCTTAATTTGTATGTGCAAATGAAGCATCTCATTATGTGCGTCTCTTTTGCATGCAGTTGCATGCCTGCCTTTAGTCAGGAAAATAATATCTGTTTCACAATCTGGTAAAATCAACAATGACTACTTGCATTTTAGTCAGTTCAGAAAATATACTGAATGTAACTGCAAGTACCACAGAGTTACAGTTCTTACAGTTTAACTGGTTTCCAGGCTTTAGAATTCTTTTTCTTTCTTCCACTGCTGCATGGACTTTTTACACAAACCGCAAGAGAAGTGAGCTGATGAGAGCAGGTCATCATGTTTTGCAGGGTCAGCTCTCCTGAAGGAAAAGAAAATATTTTAGTGACAATTGCAACTTTCAATGAATTAGATGTTTTTTAAAAACTCTGGGAAAATCAGAATGGAAAATGCTGCTGCAAGCTAGCTTTTCAAAATGAAATGGCGTTGGTCTTTCTGAAATATCAGTTTGATATGATATTTTAAAATGAGAAGTGTCATGCCAACAAGTTGGATTGTTTCATTCCCATCAAACACATTTTGTTTTGACATTTCTGTGCAGGCAATTTTTGGAATTTTTCATGCCACAAACTTCTCATCATCCCATTCTGATTCTGCAGCAGTTTGCAATAGGTCAACACTTCCCACTGGATGGCAACTCCATTTCTTGTGCACGTGCAGGACTAACTCTGCAGGGGAACAGAAAAATCCACTACAAACAGATTGCTGAATAGCTACACTCAATACACAGGCAGGAACAGAGAAAAACCTTTTCCTTTTATCTTTCTCTGTCTTTCTAGGATAGTTCTCTGTTACTTGTACCCATGGAGAATATTTCAGATGAAAGCAGGATATTTCAATTTTCACTGTGAATAGAAACTTATATTTTAATTACACAATTGTTGCAAGTCCACCTGAACTTGTGGATGACATGGGGGTGATAGTCACCAGGCTGTGTAGGATAGGTTATGCAGCAGTCCTGAATGCTACTTAGTTTTGTATTTGATAGCTCAGAATAGAGCAATAATCTTCACTTTTAACATACCGAAGTCACATCTTGTTTACCTTAAGCTTCACTATTTGAAAACTAGGCTTAGCTAAATCAAAGCTGTGCTTTCCTGGCATTCACTAAGTACTATGGAAATATGCTGGCCGTCCAGATCCTTTATTGTCAGTGTAAGTAGCGTTAATTTGGTTGCTTGCTTGCCCTTCTGTAGCTGTCTCCCTGCTAGGCTCCCCAAGCCCTTTACCAACAGTACATGCATGAAGTCGGGGGAGCGGGTGTGAGAAGATCTGAGCTGTCATACCTCACCATGGTTGGAGGAGAGAGGAACAGGAGCTGTCAGATGACAATCAGTTGCTCTTTATTTTATTTTTTTCTATCTGTAGTGCCGGGGAAGGGTGTTGTGAGCCCTCTGGCCACATCCAGAGTTTGGGTAAATTGAGAAGAGTGACTGCAGTGAAATCAGACAGGTGTTACAACCCTAGCAGATCTCACAAACCCTCCCTGGTGGTGTCTGGTGTTACTCCTGAAAAAGGAGCACTGAGGCACAAGGCCACTCCTCATCTTTGTGTAGGAGAGCTCTGTCTTCTCATCCCTGGGATCCACTTGGCCCTTCCCTCTCCAAAAGATCTGGTAGCAGTCAGGGCAGGCTCCATCCCCTGAGGTGGCTCTCAGAGGGACCTGCTCTAGAGTTAGTGACTGGCAGAGACCTTTGGGCAGTGCTGGCCATCCCCAGGGCACAGCGGGCTCCTCCTTTGCTCCTGCCCACCAGAGCCTTGGTACTCTATGTCTTATTGTGTCTCATTTGCTAAATGAACTGATTGATTTAGTTTTTCACAAGAGAAATGCATCTGAGGGAAAATAATTGATCATAGTTTTGCCCTGGTCTATCTGATAAAGATGTGAGTAGTTGAGGTTTTTTTCAAACTAAGTGTCAGTTGATATTAGTCTCTGGAATAGACATTTGACTCTGGAGAACATTTAGCATCTACCCAAACTAACCTGACAGTGTCCCTCCTGAGACATCTCAACCATAAAAATTCTCTTCTGACCTTCCTCCCCTCAAAAGTCTTTGTTCTTCTCCTCCACGGGCATGTTCTGCCCCAGCTGTAGGCCAGCTCTAGCTTCAGGAGCTGGGCTGAGCCAGCAGAGCAGAGGGGCTGGCTGGCACTAGTGTCATCTCTGCACCCAAGCTGCCGTGGGCACCTTTTGCGGTTTGCTTTCCCTCTCCTGAGACGTGCGTAAGAGCTAGTTGCATCCCAGGGCCTTTTGATGAGTGAAGCACTTTGGTATCCTTAGGTGACCCGTGCAGTCACGTGCCTTGGGAAATCCTTCCCTGTGATTTTAAAAAGATAATAATTGAGGGCTGAGGTTGTTCCTGGCTTCTTCAGAAACATTTTTCTCTAGCTGCTACCCCGGCTTTAGGGTACAGTTGACCGCTTGCTTGGCAGCAGAGCACGTACTGCTCTGTCACGTAGTGCTGGGCTCCCACGGGGCTGCTCCTTGGGAGGCTGAGGGGCTTCTTTCTCCTTCTGCCAGCCAGGCTGCGCCACGCCGAAGGTCAAATTTTAAAATAATTTCCTCAATTCACAATGATGCTGAGTAACAGTGGCAGGTGCCTGCTCGAATGACGCTAAAGCCTTGAAAAATAGTCGCAAGCCTCAGATGGGGGCTAGCGTTATCTGAGGCTTTGGAGGAGGGGGATTGCTGGTTGTGGTGGGTAGCTGGTAGCTCTGCTCGCCCAGTCCGCCCTCTTCCTCCTTGCTCTACCTCCACCTCATCAGGAGCTGCTTTGCCTTTGAAAAGTCAGGAAATCTTGATCTCAGTTTCACCTCGTGTGTCTGTTTTACCTTGGTGCCAGGGGTCAGCTCTCAACCCCGCTGGCATCTCTTCAGGCCAGTCTGCAGCCCTGAAGCCGTGTTAGCTCCTTGAAGGTCTCCCTTCTTAGGAGTACCCTGGGCTGCCCCGTTCACCAAAACTGCTGGGGTGCGAAGCTCTGCCATTGTTACTGCTGTGCCAGGGTTTGGAAGATAAAGGAGTTTCCCGTGGGAAAAAAAGCAGGAATTTTCATCCCAAGTGATACAAATAGGGGAAGAGATAGGCTAAGATAAGAATTTGCATGGCCATTTGCCTGTATTTTAAGTCAAAGCTTTTAATGGATTCTGTGGTGTTCAAGTGACTTCCCCCCTCCCCCCCCCCCGCGATTTCTTCATTTTCTGCATCATTTTCTCTGGCTTTCATCTAGGGCTGAAAAGAGACAAGACATGATTAGAACTGGATAAAACATTTGCAACAAGACTGGCTTCCATAAAAAGCCATTCTGCCAAAATAGAAGAGCCGTGTGAAAATCTGTCAGTTCAGATAAAGACAGCAGCAGGGACAGCCTGGGGGCAAGAGGGGAGGATCCAAGGTCAGTTATTGAACGGACGCGTGCATCTAGCTCTGAAGGCCTCACTTATGATGAACAACGGCTTAGGAGAGATGGTTACCACCACCCTGTCTATCCCATGGCACTTTGCCGACTGAGAGGGTGTTCCTGCTTGAGAGGATGTGAATATCGGGAAGGTTTGAACAGAGCCTGGCCTGGAAAAAAAAAAAACCACGGGGAGCCCCTGGGAAGAGCAGTCCTCCCTCAGGTGCCTCAGTGAAGCAAGGAAGCAGAGAAGGTTAAGAGGTCAAACAAACCAAAAAAAGTCCCATGGGCTGAATTAGTTGGGGGATTCAACATATACACGAGTTACAGGATTAGCTTGCTGCTGTGGAGCATCATGGGTGCAGCTCAGGCCTTGTCCTGGGCTAAAATGACCAACAATTGGTTAAAAATGTAAGGCGGGTTTTCAAAGCAGCTTGTAGCAGTGCGGGCCACAAGAACAGGTGTTGGAGCTTGCCCCGTAGGGCTTGGTTCTTCACAGATGCAGGACTAATTTGGCACCTGATTTCCCGGGCTGGTGGTTTACACAGCAGCTGACAGCATGTGTGATTGGGATGTCTGGAACGCGTTCACTGTAGGATCAGGTAAACTCCACTCCGTCTGACAAAGGAGAAGTAGTTGCCAGAAGGCCCTTCGGGTGCAGACTGCGGCTTTGAAAATGAACGCTTCTTATGTGCCGAAATCCTGGGCGGCTCTTGCTGAGAAGCCTGGGGGCAGGCTGTTCAGAAAGCTGGGTTTGATTTCCATTAGCTGGTGGGGAGTAGTAGGCTAAGAAACACAGGGTGTGAGGATCACAGTGTGATGTCCTTGTGGATCTGGGTCTGCTGTGCAAAAGCATGTTTTCCCTTCCAGGTGGCTAAGAACCTCAAGTGGGATTTATATTCCCAGGAATTAAATGCCTGTAGCTGTCTGTTTTGAAGTCGGGGAGAGGAGTTAGAGCTGCTGACGGTGACAAATACCAAAGGGGTGGAAGCATTTCCCTGCTCTAATAACTCATGCTAATGCAACCCAAAGCCTCCACCATTTGAAGTCAAGGGGGAGCCGCAGGTGTCCCAGCTCTGAGATCAGGGCAGCCATTCTTCACGTCCCCCTCTGGCACTCAGAAAGGGTTGCAGTCTCCCAGGAGCATTTTTTACCCTTTATTTTTCTAGACCCAGCCTACACGGCCGTACGTTTGAGTGCTGCCTTCCCCTCCGTTGCCAGCACCCCTGCTCACTTCACTCCTCCCGGAGCTCTGGCTCCTCCATATCTAAGCTCTCAAATGTTTTGCTTTCTCTCTGCATCTTTTCTTTCACAGCAGCCTTCCCGGTTCTTATAGCCTGTACCCTGTCAAGGCATATGCCTTGCCTCTTGGGGCCTTTTGCAGAAACCCTCTTGCTCCCTGGCCTTGCTCTCTGCAGCACGGTTATTGCCCTCTGCTAGCGAAGCCAGCTGCCTTTTGTCTTCCAGTCCTGCTCACCTGCCCTGCCGCGGCTCAGCAACCTGCTTTCCATTTGCTCCCGCTGCTGCTCGCCTGACTGCTGTCTCAGAGCCATTCGCACAGCAGGAGTTGATCCTGCTTTGCACCCTGGCTAGAGGCACTCAGAAACCTCTTCCAGGCCTGCTCTTTCTAATTTTAAATTTAATGTCCAAGCAAAGTTATAAGCAAAACACCTTGTTCCTGAAGTCACTCTCCAGGGTTATGTAAAAGCATGGTTTGCGGCGTCCCATAAGCCAAAGCAGCTCTTGTCTGCTTGTGTACACACAGAAATAGGGAGACATCCCTTGCGTGGGCAGTCTCGGACCCTCAGGAGGTGCTCTTGGGTAACAGGAGTGCAGGTGAATGATAGAAAATGTTCAACAGGAATAAATGTTGGAGTAAACTTCTGTGAAATACTTCTGGGCTAAGCAGTGTATCTGGACATGCGTGATGTTTTGTTCAGCACATTTGGGAACCCTGGTCAAACTATCAGCTACTTCTTTTCCTCCCAAGAAAAACATTCCATGAGTGGAAAAGAGGATAATCCCAGACAGCCCCTGTTGTATGGTAAGCTTTACACAGGACAAAGAGTCTCTGCTCCCCCAAAGATTATTTCTTGGGCTGATGAGCTGATAAACAACCGGTAAATATGAAAAGCAGCCTGAGAAGAAAGCCCCCAAGACAGCCCAGGGGAGCAGGAATAGCAGTGGTCACAGCAAACCAGTACATCAAACGCTTAGATTTTGATCCCACTCCTTTGATACAGAGAGGAGCTTTATCTCTGATTTTTGTCATATTTGGGAACAGAATCCTCGGAATTGCAAACATTTGCTACATATCAGCTTCTCTCTCCCGCTGCCAGCTGCAAAGCATTTTTCTGCTCTTCTTCACAAAAAGAGGATTGCACATTGTGTGTAGTATTTCTGCCTCTCTTTTGCTGTTTTTCCATCCCCCTGTTCCCCAACCACAGCCCAGTTCTGGCTATGAAATGCTTTGCCTCATGAACCATTTTCTTCCAGCAGCTTTTGTAGACATTTTCTTTGGTGCATGTAGTCCCCCAGTGACAGCTGCAGTTTTGGGGAGGCTTGAAGCATCCTAGTGACCTGTCCTGGTGCCTCTTGAAGTCCGTGAGGTTTGTGCTTGGTTTCAAAGGGGGCAGGATCCAAGCCAAAGTATTTGCTTTCCAGGTAGAAGAATACCAAGGATCAACCCTGATCTCTTGCCTCCTTTCTTTTTCTTGCTCTTTGCAGGAATGGACATACACGTACAACCACCAAGTCCGCCAGCAGCAGCTGTGCCTGTCTGTGTACACCCTCTTCCCGGGTTCCCAGGTGCTGCTGTCACCTTGCAAAGAAGGTGACAACAAGCAGGTGAGCCCTTTCATCGATCCCCCGTTTTCTTTGAAGTTCCCTTTCTTTCAGCATAGTATTACTGCACATCGAATCGCCCATGTCCTCTGCGTTCTACTGGGAAGCACAGTCTATCTGGGAGTAGAGACTTTGGCCTGTTTGGCCCTTTGCCTCTTAAATGAGTGTGTTGATAAGGCTGTCTATTAGTGTGGGTGGTGATCTGGATACTTATCTGCAGAAGTCAGACCAAAACTGGCAATTTAGTACACACGGGCTGCCAGTCAGCCAGCAGATGCTAACACTTCTCTGCAGTTAATCATCAAGCTGGCATTTGAACCAGTGACCTGGGGAAAAAGTTCTTAGTAATATATTATCTTTCTGAAGCCAGGCAGAGACTGAGCTTAAATGAGGGTGCTTCTGATGGGAGAAATGCTCAGCATGTGTTCTGCTGGGTGAGGGCTGAGGAACCCCGTAGTTTCCAGCATCGGGCCCCAAAGGCTTAGTGGCAACTGGATGCTGGAATAGTTCAGTGATGACTGTCCTCCTGATGCTGGAACGGTACAGTAAAAGCATAACAAGGAGGAAGCCTTGTTCACCCCTGTTTCTCCTCTCATGTGTGTCTCTCCTCAGCGATGGGGTAAAGTTGGGTCACACATCGAACACATAGCGTCACGCTTTTGTTTGGACACTGAGACGATTGGGGACACAAATGAGAGCACCAAAGAGTTTGTCATCAACCCTTGCGAGAGCACAGCCATGAGTCAGCGCTGGGACATGGTGATGTCTTGACCTGCTGGAGGACTTACACAGCGGGGATGGGCACTGAGATGTTACTACATGCAGCCAAGATGCACCAAATGGAGCTCAAATGCAAAACCATTGGGGGTCCTTGTGTACTATGGGACAGGAGAAGAATCATTCAAATGAAAATAAGGACATGGCCCTCCAGGTTGAACAATCGATGTTGTCTGCAAGGGATGCAGCTGGTATTGGCCTGTTGGCAGTCATACATTTGAAGAGAAGGGATGGCAAAAAAAAAGACTTGATATGTTTTAGAGGGATACCAGTGCTTCTGTGATGGGCCCTACAGAAGTTCGGTATGCAGAGTATTTATTAATCTCTCTGGAAACACAAGTACAAGAGCCTTGGAGATCAAAAGGAGACTTGGACTCAGCAAAACGAGCATCTCAATAGCTTTTGGGGGGGTGAGGCCAGTGTGCAAGGAGGGATGTGCCAAGGGATGCTAAGAAACATCGCCTGGGATCAAGTGGAAAACACTGAATTACCTTTGCACTGTTCATTGCTATGAATGAGTTTGTCTTTTGCAGAGGGCGTGGGGGGAGTCGTGTTGCACGTTCGAATTTGTATCTCATCCACGTACGTGTTGTGTGTACAGAGGCAGAGCAGTCATCTATGGCTGTGGCCAGGATCAAACCAGCAGGTGATGGGGAGTCCTGCTCAGTGCTGACTGCACATGGGGTTGTTGAGTCTCCAAAGCCCAAGCAAACAGAGGATTCAGTGTGTGAGATTAGAGGATATAAACTGCTGTGAAGCTGGGAGGAAAGGCAGTAACATGATTGTTTCTCCTCTCTGAAGGCCGTGGCTGAGCCTCGGTCACTGAAAACTCCCCTATAATCTCACTACGTCTCTCACTGCTTCAGATCTGGAACAAGTCAAATTTTCACTTTTCTTCCATAAAAGTCCTATTTTTGGTAATTGAAGGTAATTGTGTCATATTTGTGTTTCCCAATTTCCCGACTACAGAAGAAGGGACTCCCATGAAGTGCTGCTACTGCAGGAATGGAGGAGGTATTTTAAAGCTAGAGACTACTCTGAGAAAGGAAAAAGGATGTTACCAGGTTTTGCTTTCCAGGTATCTTGTAGCCCAGGACGTGAAGTACTGAAGAAAAGGTTTGGGATTCCCCCAGTCACACCAGTGAGCAGGGAACCCAAGGTCACAAAGTACGTCTCTCCCAAAGTCTTTCCGCATAGGCAGACTTGGCAGAAATTATTTCTTCAGGTATTGGAGATGTGCTATTGCTACGTGGGAGTGAGGTGACTGCCAAAGCAGAATAGGACAGAAGGCCGCAGAAGGGGTCTTAGGAATAGGAGAAGATTAGAAGGTCCTTTCCAGCCTGTCCTTCAGAGCAGATCCCACCACAGCAACAGGTAGCGGGCAGTGAATCACCCAGAGCTTCACACACAGCTCTTGTGTAGTAACAACTCTTGAAGACAACTTTTGCAGGACCGTCAATGTTACTTGTAAAAAACACAGTTTGTCTCTAAAAATGCTAGGGTTTAATGGAAATCCTATCATTTGTTCCCTGTGCTGCAAACTATAGGTAAAATACCACAAGCTTTGAGCCTTCAAGTGCTCTCAGCATCCCTTCTTGAATAAATTGCTGGCTTTCAGGATTTCACTGCCTCAGTTTCTCCTCCCTCAGTGCTGGGAAAAAGCTGTATGTGTAAATCTCTCTAGCTTTAGAGGCAGAACCAGTATAACTCTTTATTTACAAAAGGCCACAGGGTATAAATGCTTTCTGTGTGCTGCAGTGATTACTAACCTAATCAAGCTCCCTTGGTGCAAAGCTCAAGGGCTTCTGTTATGAAAGGGCTGGAGTAAGCTGTCATTTTCTGGTGGGAGATGGTATTGTTTCCCTGCCACCACTTTTCGAAGGAAACAAAGAGAAGTATTAAAATGGAATGGATCCCGTTTCACAAAGAAAGGTAGTGATCTTGGACTCCTTCTGTTTAATTGAACCAGGGAAATACCACACCTACTTTTCACCCTGGTGATGACAGGCAAATAGTAGTGATTCTCTGTCTAGTGTTCACAAGGGAAAGCAGATCCCAAGAGCTTGCAGCTGAACATGTTCACACCTGTACCATGCCTGCAGCCCGGGACTGCCCAGCCACTGGCACTTCAATTCTGAAAACTTGGAGACAAACAACTTGTCATCAGGACAGTTTTGAAGTCCAGCACCTGGCAGGTACGCTCTGACCAGGACCTCAGACCTGTCTAGCCTTGTTATTTTCCACCTAAGCCAAAAATATCTGTTCTGCTGACAGCCAAAGCTCTCTAAACAGGTAATGCTATTCTTTGCCTTAGCAGAAACAGCTACCTCACTAAATGTGTAGGACCAATGGCACCTGCAGGGATGTATTCTGGGAAGAAGTTATTTGACCAACTTTTCAGCTGGCTTGCATTTTGTGAAACCCAACAGCTATACCAAACCCCTCCTATTCCAAAACACACGCTAAGGTGATCACTGTGAACTTGTTTGGGGGTGATGGAAGGCAGGCGATGAGGAAGGTGCCATCAGGCATAGAGGCCCCTGCAGGAGAGCAGCATCATTCAGCTAAGTCTCTTGCAGGCCCAAAAGCCACCAAATACCCAACAGACCTGGGGAGCAGCAGCCACTCAGCAAATTGGTGATTGTGTCTCATGCATCCATTGGCCGTAACCCTTAGACTGCAGCTTTTTTCATGGTCCAAGAAATGAGATGAGCCCTATGGATTAGCAGTGTTTCTGGAGTATCAGCCTGACTCCTGGGAAGCTTTATATTAGCAGGCAATGGACTGGAAGTCTCCAGAGTTAGCCCAAACATGGCATTTAGCAAATCTGCTTAGTGTCCCTGTAAAGAAACCTTACATCGTGTCAGGGGAAAGGTTAACTGCTGCTGAAATCTAACTCATACCTTTAGGTTTATTTCACTTATTAAAATACACTGGAGACAGATGAACCTTTTTTGCTTTGTATTTCTTACTTGCCTAGATACTTATTAGCATGCTGGGAACAGATATACGTGACATTGATAGGTGTATCTAGATGGGCTCCTGTGCCTATAGCTCCTAAGCCCTAATGTCATTTGGTAGTAATGGGTTTTGGTAACATTTTGCACTGACTTGAAAGAACAGAAGATAAAGTAGGAAATATGGTTCTAATCCGATCTGTTGAGCTTTGTGACAGCCTTTATGATCTCCAGGTAAGTCATTTTTTGTGCCTTGGGAAAATTAGATTCAGAGCAGGAAACTCAGGGTGAGAACTACTGCTGCCTTTTAAAGAGCTAACCAAGGCTATGCAAAAAACCCTAAAAAAGCACCTGAACCTTCCCCTTCCCTCCCGACGGAGATCCATGTTCCAGTGAGAACAAATCTACCTGGTTTCAGTTGGGCTGGGAGAAATTTTACTCTCCCTATCTTGCTGCTTGTCTGATTTCCAGGTATTTTGTGCTCATCCTCTCTCTGTACCAGCTCAGTGCCATGAGATAACAACGCAAAGCATCAATGCTTAGAAACTCAGCTGACAATATGCCAGTGTATTAATTCAGTAGCAGAGAGAAGGAAACTGAATTCAAAGATCTTTGATTATCCAGTGAGGCAATAGGAAAATGGGTCTGGTGGATGAAGATTGGAGGACTGTGGTTCAAGACAAGCACCAGCCCTGAGTGCTACTCCCTTCTATTGCTTCTAAAAGCAACTTGGGCTAGCTTACTTCATTTCCCTGCCTCAGTACCCCAAACATTTAGTGAAGACTGAATGTTTTGAACAGAGAGAAAGCTAAGTATTAGTTTTTGTTGCATGCAATACCATCAGTACTGGACTGGCAGTCTCTGGAGTTAGCCCCATGGTCCTTTTTATCTGCCCGTACAGGGTTTGATTCGGATGGAGTTAATTTTCCTTGTAGCAGCCTGTACGGTGCTTTGTTTTAGACTGGTGACCAAAACAGTGTTCATAACACACCCTGATGTTTTAGTTAATGCTGTGCTTCCACAGCGGCAAGGCCTTCTCCACCTCTCTGCCCCAGTGAGTAGGCCAGGGTTGGAAAAGATGTTGGGAGAGGACACAGCTGGAAGAGATGACCCAAACTGACCAAAGAGATATCCCATACCATATAATGTCACGCTCAGCACTAAAAGTGGGGAGGAGTTTTCCCACAGTAGTTGTTGCTTGGAGACTGGCTGGGCATCAATCTGCAGGTGGTGAGTGTCTGCCTTTGCATTACTTGATGGGTTGTTTTTTTTTTTTCTTTCCTTTTCATTCACTTACTAAACTGTCTTTATTTTAACCCACAAGTTTTTCTCACTTTTGCCCTTCTGATTCTTTCCCCCATCCTGTTTGGGGGGAAGTGAGTGCGTAACTGGGTAGTGGNCATCAATCTGCAGGTGGTGAGTGTCTGCCTTTGCATTACTTGATGGGTTGTTTTTTTTTTTTTCTTTCCTTTTCATTCACTTACTAAACTGTCTTTATTTTAACCCACAAGTTTTTCTCACTTTTGCCCTTCTGATTCTTTCCCCCATCCTGTTTGGGGGGAAGTGAGTGCGTAACTGGGTAGTGGCTTAGCTGCCAGCCAGGGTCAACCCATCGCACTGCCCTAAGCAAACCAGGGTCTGTAGTGTAGCTGGCTGCTATTCTTGACAGCTTGGACTCTGATCACAACTGTGCAATAGGATCTGTGCTGCTCAAATTTCAAATCTTAAAAGCTTTAGTGAAAAACTATGGGCTAGAATTGTTAGTAGATCTGGTAATGGAAGCAAAATCAAGCAGATTGCAAACTACTGGTGGTCAACATACAAGCAGCAGCAGAAACTGTAGCTCATTAATGTTCTGGCTAAATTAATTTCGAGTGGTAAGTCCAGCTCCAGTTTTAATATTACACTGCTGCTTTAGATGGCTGAAGAGTTTAAGGAAGTCTGGTACGGGTGTCCACCTTACATTGAGACTTAAGGGCTGAAATCCAGTGGAATTATTCCAGGTTTATGGATGTTTTCATATGTCCACTGTTCTGTTACTCACTGGAAGTGCCTTCAGAACCCTGTAAGAATAAAAACCTGTTACAAGCTACTACCTCTCCAATTGAGTCTAATTAAGTTTCAAGTTGAGCTGCATTTTAGCTTAGAGCTGATGAAAAGCAACATATAAATGTGCAGGTAAGAATGCTGCTTTTGTGGTGTAAGGGGCTTTTGTTTTCTCTGGTATTACTTGGGCACTAAGGAAATCCAAGCTGGTTATGGGAATATTGGATATATGGATATTGGGAAGAAATTCTTTACTGTGAGGGTGGTGAGACACTGGAACAGGTTGCCCAGAGAGGTTCTGGAGGCCCCATCCCTGGAAGTGTTCAAGGCCAGGTTGGATGGGGCTTTGGGCAACCTGGTCTAGGGGAGGGTGTCCCTGCCCATGGCAGGGGGGCTGGAACTAGATGATCTTTGAGGTCCCTTCCAACCCAAACCATTCTATGATTCTATGTGTGATGTACAAAAGAAACCATGCCTGAGTTTCAAGGTTGGATTTTGCATAAGTGCTCATCCAGCAATTATCTATCAACTGGCCATAGCAATGACTGATGTATCTCATTTCCCTGTGATTTATGTGGAAGAAGTGTCCAGACAAGGCATTGCTATTGTACAGGGTTAAATTCCGTTGTAAAACCAACCAACCGACCAACCAAGGATGAAAAAAAGGAAAAGCAGCATTGAAAGCTTATATGTAACCTCATATATGTAATAAAAGGAGGATATTGCAAAATCAGGACTCTTGCCAAGCTGAAAGGTTTTAGAGTCTGCAAGTCAGTAGGAATGTGTTTTGGGTTATTTTTAAGAGAAGGGTAGAAAAAAAGAGATCTTAAGTGTGAACAAATTTACTTATTGCAAACATACTTTTCTGTGCAGTCTCTGCAACCCAAGGTTTCTTGCCTTGGGCTGTGAGCTGATTACAGAGAGGTGTCCTGGCTAGCCTCTTCCCACCACTCAAACTGAGAGAGGTGGGAAGAAGCAAACTCCCACCTGAAGGTCAAGTTGATACAAATCTTCCTAGTTTCAAAATGTCTTAGTTTAACCTTGTGTGAGGGAGAGGGTTGCTTTCCTTGTAGGGTAGCAGCTGTCTCTCTGCCAGGACACTCAGAGTGCACAAGGCACCTTAATGCTGTAGCAGGACCCACTGCAAACTGGCAGCGTGACCTTCTGGCTGAGGGCTGGAGTGGCTGGGCTTTGTCCAAGTGAGCTCCAAATTCAGGCTCAGTGGCTCAGAGCTACTCCATAAGGTCGGGTTTCTAACACTGCAGCAGAGCGAGGTCCCCTTGATCCGCAGTTTTCTTACTGAGTAGAGCACGTGACTCTGCAGTGCTCCTGTGGTCCTTCAGAGCAGCCGTGCTTGCATCAGGAATTAAACATGCACTACATGGTCCCAACTAACTCTGAGCATGGAGACACGTAATGACCCACGTGTCTGTCAGCGTGTCTCTGCAGCAGCCATGCAATGCCATGCTTCCTTCTCTCAGCTTTGGAGAAGTTTCCTGAGCCTATTTTAATGGAGGCCAGCATCCTGGTACTGTACTGCTGTTCTTGCATTTGAAATGTTTTTGGATGAATTGGTGTTAGAAGCGCTTTGAACAGTTTTCATGAGTTCTGATCCTGCTGACAGTTCCTGGATCACGCCCATGGACATCCACCCTTTTTTCTTTAGCAGAGATAATTGTTTTCTCTAAACACAGACGCAGACCCAAAGTCTGCGTGCAGTCACAACCTAATCCAAGGGTATTACTAACATTAGCCCTGACCCTCTTGGGCTAAGCAAACACAATTTAGATAGCTATTACAAGTTTCACTGGACTTTAGCTGCCCAGGGCCACTGACAACAAGGACACACACAGCAACAATCGTTTCCCGAGAAGCAGAAGAGCATGCAGTGTTGGGAGAGAGTGCTCCTAATCCTCATCCTGAGGCTGCTTTCACCTTCTTACTAATCCTTGGGGAGTTGATCTGGGGAGGGTTGTGCAAGCTAAGGTGAAAGGGAGTTTTCCTGGAGGTTTAGCAGTGGTGGGAAGCACTTGCAGGTAGTCTGACTGACACATGAGCTGACGGAGGGCAAAGCAGGTGGGTTCACAAGATGCACAATAAGTTGTGGAGATGTGAGGCTGCTGCTGCTACAGCAGGTCAGGTGAGACTGGGGAGTAACCAGGGATGTTACAAATCATCTGAAGATGAAAACACTTGCTCTCAGGTGCAGAGAGCCCACATGGATCTCAGGTCAGCACCCTGCACTTTCAGGGGTTTTTATCTTGACTGATGACTGATTAGGTGGCTTGAAATGGCTGCCCCAGCATGCTGTAGGGGTTAAAACAAATTTGCTTATCTGGTCACAACATATTTTCACTTCCGTTAGTGAAGCTGTTATTAGAGTGGGAGTGGATTATTCAGTGCCTTGGCAGTGAAACCTTGATTTGGACACGACAGATGTATTGATAATGTGCATTACTTGTCCTGTCTCTGCAGCTTTGCATTGCCAAACACTTAGTATGTTTGCAATGGATCCTTAGCTTGAAAGATCACAGCCATTGCATCTTGAAATTGATTTTCTTCTGTGGAGAGATGTTTGAAGCAAAAAACCAATTTGGTTTGTATAAACTACATTAGATATAAGAAGATATCCCTCAGAGTGCACGGGATCACCTTTGAAGCCATTTTCACCCTACCGTGAATAACAAGTTGCACAATAAAAGGAATTTCTTACAGCTGATCTGATCTCTACCCATCCGTGAGCTGGCTCTGAAATGAGATAAACCTATCTACGCTAATTCAGGAGAGGTGTATCATAGTTCCCAATCATATTACAGAGACTCATAAGGCCTGGTGGTGTAACCCAGAGTGTATTACCAGAGCAAGTGGGGCAGCTCTATCTGCTTTGAGGGACTTGCTTTGCAAATAAGATGCCAGGCTGCTCCTCCTGCCTTCAGGAGGCAACAAGCTGGTCTGTGAGGTTCTATCTGGTCTCCTACTTGGTAAGTGGTGGCTCTGGAGGGTCACACAAGCAGCTTGCTTTTCTCTCTGGATAGATTCAGTGTCTTGTATCTTTCTTCTCCCCTCCTCTGGCCAGTTCTGTCCTTCCAGTCTGGTCCTCAGCTGGTGCCTGTCTGTTTAGGTACTCTGGCAGCCAACCTACAGAAAACAGCCAAACGGAGAGTATGCTTTGAAGGGGAAAGCAGTGAGAAAAAAACCCACAACAAACCCACCACCTTTCCCTCCATCCCTCCTTCCCATCTCTCTTGCTCTTTTGTAAAAGGTTGTCCTGATGTGTGCTAACATCTAATTTTTAGGATATCTAAGAGGTATCAGGGCTTCGGATGCTACTTTGGTAGCAGAGATACAGGTGCATTTGCAGTGCAACTCCTGTCTGGAGTCATGCCCCCTCTTCCCTCAGCATGAGGCTTCCAGCTCTGCTGGTGCCAAGACTGAGCATGTTTTGTGGGTCCTGCATTGCCATTTTCCCTTGGCAGGAGTGTTGGGTTGGCTCATGAACACTGAGAAGTTATCCCTGACCAGGAGCAGATGGACTCCTAGCAATAGATGCTAACTCAGGTCATGCCTGAGGCAACAGGGAAAAGGACCCTGGCTGACCAGGTCTGGGGCAGGGACTGGTCATTCTGCAGGGGACAGGGTGACATTCACAGCTGAGCTCGTTGTCTGTGGTGGCAGAGAGCAAATCTTCTGTTGGTTTGCCTGTATGCAGCTGTGGAAATGAAAGGTCCCATATTCATGTATCACAATAATTAATGGCAGTTGTCAAAAGGTGCCTGAGAGCAAAAGCATCCAGAAGGGAATGGAAAAATTCATGGTGCCAACTGGATTTTGCAAGAAGTAACTGGATTGGGGGAAGAAAGAACACATCCTTAACCTGACTTCAACTTTTTGTAGCAAATAGTGGCAGCTGTGGGTGGGTGGATGGGTGCAAAGGGACTACACGCTACCCAGTCTGTGATTTAAAAGGTCAGCCCCAAGCTGTTTTAATGTGAGGCAATGGGGAGTTACAAGCTCCGCTTTCTAAATCACGTGTCCTGTGTGCTGAAGTGTGCAGGGCTTTGCTGGGGCGTGGGGAGCCCTATCTCCCCAGGCTTACACCGATAGCTTTGTGGAGGATCGCTGGTGGTGAGCTGTGCGTGTCCCGGGTAACCTATACCTTCCTGGTATGACGTGCCTGCTCCTGGGGGGCCGATGCCAACCTCCGCAGAGCCAGTGGGAGCCCGTTTACCTTTGGTGACACCCCGATGACACGAGAAGCCAGGTCTGTTTAAGTAGTTGCAAGTTGTTCCTTGGAGGCTGCTCTTTTAGAGCACTTGGCTGTCTGGTGCGTCCCGCAACCACCTTGTTGGCATATCATCAGCTGATTTGAAAGGACTCGAACAAGCCCTTATCAGCGCATGAGACCACAGGGTATTAGTGGGCATGATGACAAGGAAGGCTTTTATGAGCCGCTTCCTAAAGCCAAATCCTCAGGAGCTATTGAGGCCATAATTAGATTTGAGGATAATATGATTTATCCCCTCCACCCCCCGTTTTTCCCCCTCTTTCTTTCTTTCTGGTAGCAAATCAAGGGAAAAATTGGAGCACTCAGTTCATTCTTGTGGAGTGAGAGCGTGGCTGCAGGCTCTTCACTCAGGAATACAAAGGGATTACAACTTGGTACCAAGGAGAAGCGTGAGTGTGAAAGTACAGTGGTCTTTTGCTGTAGACTGTGTGGATTCCTTCCGTACGTGCCTTGAAAAGGCCTCTCAAGCCTTCGGAGCGATTAATAATGAAATCAACTAATAACAAGATCTGCAAGGCGGAGAGAAAACTAGCCGGTATTTTGTTATGGGGAGAAAATGAGCAAACCAGCAGGGGACATGCTGATGGTGTCTGATTCATGTTGTCTCTATAATCCCAGCTAAAGTTTTAACAGCCCAGGAAGATGAATTACCCACTCTAACCAACACACGGATCAGCATGGGGTTTATTAGAAGCAGGCTATCATTTAGCAATGTCAGGAGTGTATTTATTATTAAGCAGTAGACTCCACAGTCTAAATGGAAAACCATTACTCCTCCTTAGACACCAAACAAGGTATGTTCATAAAGCCAAATGGCCAATATATTGTATGCTTGCATGTTCACAAATACTGGGTCCGCTTTACTGGACCTCAGGGCTTTCTGTGTTGAGCTAGAGACAAATAAACCGAACTGTTTTAAGCTACCAGAGGGCAAAGCTATACACCATGTGCTAATTTTGACTCTCAAAACTCCCTAGTTACTTCACCTCAGTGACTTGTTAAGAAACCAGAGAGAGAATTTTGGGCTCAGCACAGAGGGATTGGTTAAAAGTGTTTGCATGTGGGCCATGGTACGAAAAACATGCAAGAAAACTCTGTGCTAGCAACTGGACTGCTTTCTAAGATGCACTGTGTATTTGCGACCTAGAGATTGCTCAGTCCTTCTCTTTTCCTTGAGATTTCTGTCCTTGTCCATAGGAAGACTGATCAGTAAAATGTATGGTAATACACAGCAAACATTTTGGTTTTATTTATCACTACATTAAAGTACCCAATATGGAAGCATAAATAATATAGTTCCAGTAAACTACCACTTAATGTAGTAATATTTCAAGCTGCATTTGTGGGAAAGGCTTGGGGCTGGCCATGTTTTCAGGTCAGCCTTGCAAATCCAAAGCATTTCTGTAGGACCAACAAACATACAAGGCTCTCAACCTGTAGCACAGCCAAACAACTCTAAGCATTTCACCATTCTGCTATTGCTGCACAATCAGATGGCAATCACAGCTTTACTCTTTCGCTCTGAGTGTGGGAAAGAGTTACTGGGCACAGCCGTGTGACTGATGTGACTGTCCACAGTCGTGGGCTGCCGCAATTGGCTTTGAACATCACCCAAACCCAATCTTTTCTTTGCAATTTATGAAGCCTTCTCAGCCATATTTTTAACGTGTCCTCCTAATGGCTGTGATGGCAGATACCTTGAAATACAGCAAGGTGGATTTTCAAAATTTAGAAGCCAAACTGCAGAATGAACTGAGAGCTGGGGCAGGCATGGAGCAAACACAACAGACTACTTGTAGCTGTCACCCTTTTTTACCAGCTATCTGGGAATACCCGATTTCTGAAGTTTAAGCAATATTATACAAATTTCTTAAAATGTCATAATGTCACTTTCAATTAATTTCCTTCATTTCTCAAATTAGAGATTTGTGAATATACTAGACTGGAAATGTGGGCTGTGGGTTATACAGAGTTAATGCTGGTCTTTAAAACTGCTCTTCACCAAAGGTTGCTTTGTAAAAAGTAAAATGAACCAGTTGACTTTTCTGGTCCTGTTTCTGGTCATGCATTTGGAAGGGGATGTGCCAAATGTCCATTTTAATGTACTGGCAACTAAAGCCAGTCTTTGCATCTGGCTATGCAGGGCATAGTATCTGCTGTTGGTCTGGGGCATGAATCTGAAGGGTCTTGCTATATCAAGACTTTTTCATTTCTCCTCACCTTCAGTGCTCGATTTGTCCAATCAAATTTAAAGTCCTTTTGTGTTTCATTGCCATTCCTTCCCATCAGCTGTTTCTACTGCTGAACAACATAGTCTGTCACTGTTCCCTGAATTCCTGTAACCATTATCCATGATCAAGTCATAAAAACAGATTTGATATCATCTCCACAGGAATGATTTTCATCTAGGCGTGATGAATACCTCTTGTACTCCAATAGCTTGGATTTGAGCCATGCATAATTTTTGCATTAATCATATCATTACTGTTTAATTGCTGCAATTAGCAGCATCACTTTCTCTGAGCCATCACTGTCATCATATGGCCTCCACGTTATAGCAGGCTTTCACTCCTGCAGGCTCCCACCTGTTGGGGCAATCTATGCTGATTCGCATTTATGGAATGTCCACATAGAAAATAAATACATAACCCTCAAATGACAAGTCTGATTCTCTGCTGCAATGTAACTAAGCACGAAGGCTTTCTTCTGAGGATATCAAAGAACTGTGTTCAATTGACCAAAAGAAAGAGAGTACCTGAGCTGCTACCTCGTCTTTGTGAAGGCACCTAAAACCCTGCAAGGTGAGTGCAAAATGGTGCCTTTCTGAAACTGTCATTTTTCATGTCTTCTTTGCAGAGCTTCAGATGGCTACACTAAATACACGAAAGCTGGAATCAGGTCTCAACCTGAATTTTAAGGAGCTACATAAACTCAATTTGTGTGTCACCATGACAGTAAGTTCCACCTGGAAGTGATATGCAGGTTGTTTAGGCTAGGGAATGAAGACCAGGCAGGGAGTGTATATCAGGAGGTAGACTGATGCTTAGTTAAGAGTGTGACCACACTCTTCAAAAGCACTTTAGCTGGTCACATAATGCAGAAAGGGTTTCAGTTCAGAGCTATTAGCATGATGCTTCTGGAACACCTGAGTGTTTCCTACTGTCTGGTAAAAATATTAAATGGTGGACTAGTGACAAAAGTGTCATCTGGTAAGTGGCTAGCAACAGTTCTGGTGTCATCTGTGAGTGCTTTAGGAATCTACCCTCATCTAGCCCACTGCTGCACCTGCAGTGGAGAGGCTCTATGCAGAGGCAGTGTTGCATTTGTAAGAACCCTGTCATGCTGAACTGAATGGAAGCAACTCATAGGCAGGCATGAGACCCTCTGCTTTCACCCTACAGCAAGGCTGGGCGAAGCCCAAACTTACAGCTGCAGGCTACATCTTCGCTGGTGCTGACGTTTTGAGCTAAAATTTTCGACATTACTTCTTGTCAGTCTTCTGCACTAAATTAAAATCCATTTTAGATAATGTCAGAAGGATGTCAGTACAACAGGTTATTAATCCTACAGCTATAACATCTGGAGAAAGCTACCGGGACTAGAGTACACTCATTATGTCATCCAAGTACCAAAGTCCACGCTTCCATTCTGCAGAGGAAAGGGCACATTTCTCTGAAGTAATCACTATTCCGGTAATCTGACCAGCCCTCAAGAGATGATACAAATTAAAACTACACTCTGTGATTCAGAAACAAGATTAGCTCTTTGAGGAGACTCATACTTTGTACTGTGGTTGATGGGCTCAGGCGGCTTCTGACTGCCTGAATCTCCAGACTACCACTCAGCATTAAGCTATCTGCTAACGGCACCATCAGCCATCATTGCTTTACTGCACAATATCCATCAAGCAACAAACCCTGGTATTTATTTAGCAGCAGGAGATCATTATCCAGGAGAAGCATTCTTCGTGCCTTTAGACATTCTGCCTTAAATAAAGGTCAGCCATCCTGCCAACTGCATAAAACTCACTTTACCCTGAGTATGAACACTTATTTTGAGTAAAACAGAAAGAAATGCAACTTCCTGAATTGCTTTTAATTCTCAGTGATTTTTTTTTCCTTTTTCTTTTTTCTTTTTCTTTTTTCTTTTTTCTTTCTTCTTTCTTCTTTCTTCTTTCTTCTTTCTTCTTTCTTCTTTCTTCTTTCTTCTTTTTTCTTTTTTCTTTTTTCTTTTTTCTTTTTTCTTTTTTCTTTTTTCTTTTTTCTTTTTTTTTTCTTTTTCATTTTTTTCTTTTTTTCTTTTTTTTCTTTTTTTTTTCTTTTGGTGTGTGCAATGAGAAGGCTGTGTGTGCTTCTGGAGACTTTTTTTTTTTTTTCCAAGAGCAATGGCTCTGCTGGGAGTTCTTATTATTGTTGCATTCATTCGAGTTTGCTTACACAGACAAAAATCACTCAAGCAAAATCACTGCTGATCACTCTGCAAGTGGAATGATGTTGAGGTGACAGTTATATGAGCTCAGTTGTGTGGATATAAACCATCTTCATTGGCTGGAAAAGCCACCTTGGGAGGGGCTCAATCTTTTTGTGTTTGCTTTCAAGCGCTTAGGAATAAAAACAGCAATTACAGAACGTGGCTTTGGGTCACTTTAAGTCACCCAGTGATGAACGTTTATGCCACGTATTACCAGCTTTTTAAAAGGCACTGTTCTGTGCCAGTGGTTACCCGCTGTATAGATAATTGTAAAACAAACTCCATATTCCAGTTGACACCCTTTCTAATTACATCTCACCTTCATTAGGCTATTAAAGTGATAAATGCTAGCAATTACATTGAACTCCAGTGAAAACCCCTGTCTGTGGCACGCACAGACTGCGGTGTGAGTGATTTGTCCAGGAGCCCAGCAGAACTCTGCCAGCACAGCGAAGCCCTGAACAAAACAACCACAAAAAGGAGGGG
>VXBL01000623.1:229486-241379 GCA_013400195.1 Aramus guarauna
GGGGGGGAAAGCCTGCAAAACAGCTCAGCTGATTAGAGAGTATCTGACAGTAAAGTCTATACCCAGCATCGAACTGCACGGCTGGCTGGGGCTGATCGGCTGGCCGCGAGTGGCAGCTTCTTTTCATTTTAATTAGATCTGTGCGGGAGGAGAAAAAGTGAGCGGATCTGTCGCGTGCTTCAACAAGGAACAAGATGTTCAGATCCAGCGCTGGTGGATGTGCCGTGGTCCTCGTGTGCTCACACGTTTTGGCTCTCCCGTGTTCTTGCACGTGCAATCTCTCTCGTGCGAAGAGGCAGGTTTCCTGGGACTGGCGTAGACGGACATCTGTGCATCTGTAGGATTTAAATGTGCACAGTCACCTGTGCACATGTTGTCTCACACATGAGATGGACACAGGTGGGTAAACAAAAAGCCATTTTCTGTCACTAGAAAGGGACACGGTGTGTGGCAGTTGGCAGGGGCTGTCAGAAGCGCTACATAGGGCGGAGGGGGAAGCCATGAGGAGGATTCCTGGTTGCTGAGCTGCCCCGTGGTGAGGGTGCCCTGGCTTCCCTTCCTCCCAAGCAATCCCTGCCGGAGAGTGGGGGAAAGAGGTGGTGAGATTTGGATTTTGACTGATAGAAGACATTCTCCCTGTTGAGAGATTTGGGAGAGCAGCAGGAGGGGGAGCCAGGGAAGGGATGGGGCATCTTTGCCCCAGCGCCTGCAACACCTCCTCCTCTCCTCTTCCTCTGATCATTTTCTGCAGGGCTGTTTCTCTCTCTTTTCCCTCACTCCTCTCTGTCTTCGTGGCATTTCACCCTTCCTTAAGCACGTTTTCCCTGAGGTAATGAGCCAGCAATGTGCCCTCATGGCCAAGAAGGCCAATGGTACCTGGGGTATCTTAGGAAGAGTGTGGCCAGCAGGTCAAGGGAGGTTATCCTCTCCATCTACTCCGCCCTGGTGAGGCCACACTTGGAGTTCTGTGTCCAGTTCTGGGCTNGAATGATGTCCAGAGGTCCCTGCCAACCCCTGCCCTTCTGTGATTCTGTGGGGTGCCACCACCGTGGCTGAGGGGCTGGGCCAGGCCCTGCGGTGGGGCTGCGATGGGACTCGGCCTCTCCTCTGGGCTGGTGGTCGCCCGCCACCAGCACCTTACCCTGGGCACACACTACACGGGGGAAGAGAGATGTCCCCCAAGTTGGAGGGAGCTGAGAGCTGTAACTCCTCTCTCAGGTGCCCACAGGCCTCCCGGGGAAGCAGGAAGACGAGCCGGAGTGTTTGGAGCGGTGTTATTCAGCTGGTGCCCATCAGAGCTGTGCTGTCATCCCAGCGATGAAATCCTCCAGCTTCTCCCCTGAGCCTGGGTGCCTTGGGATGGCTACTGCCCTGAATTCGGCCCCCCACCCTGGTCTAGGGGAGCAGTGTGGAGGAGGGGACACACACACACCCCCAAACAGGAGCTCTTCTGCAGCCAGGGAACAGGCCTGAGGGCTTGGAGTCACTTTGCAGTGCCTGTGCTGCGACTGCCCGATGGCTGGCTGTTAACTGGGCGTCTGTGGTTTTACAGCAACTGCTGCAGATCTGCCCAATTTCAATCTCATAACAAATTTAATTTTAAAACCTCGCAATGCTTTGTTATTGCCGCACGTGCGGTTCAGAGGAGAGATCAGCCAGCCACTGCAGGAGCAGATGTTTCTTTTCCTGATGGATGGAGCCAACACAGGAGACGGAGTAATAGAGATTTTATTTTTACTTTGTTTTAAGTAAATATGATAGCTTCTGCAAACTTTTTCCTGAGGGTTTCTGTAGGGCAACTGCTGTTACTACCAAAAGCATGCCCTAAGCTGGACCCAGGCTTGCCCAGATCCTCAGGACCGGTGTCTTGGGAGCCAAACAACCAGGGTTTCCTATAAGTAAATAATCGTTTCCTGGAGAAGGACAGCCAAAGCCACCTCTTCTTGTCACTTCTAATCTTCCTATGGACAGATTGAGGGCTTCTCAAATGTATTCACTGTCTGAAATTATTTGCTGAATGTGGCCATTAGTAATTTCTGAATTTTTCAGTCCGTGAGCAACTCAGAGGAAGGCATTTGAGATTCAAAATCCTAGCTGTGCCGATGTGTTGATTAGCTGGTCTGAATGCATTAAGGTACTTGATGCATTTCTGTTTTCTGACTAAAATGAGTGTGACCTTTAAATGTTTTGTACTACTAAAAATAATAAGTCATTAAAATCCTTAGGAGCTGGCCTATGCCTTAAGAATATGATCCAGAGTTAGGAAGAAACAGCTGTGGGCTGCTTATTGACAAATGATAGCAGTGGATTTTCTTCCAGCTGCTTTAAACAGGAATAGCTTTTTGATCCACGCATTGCCTTGCCATATCTGAGTATCTTGTAGAAGTACCCTGAACAAAGTCATCAGCATCTGTCCCAAATTATTTTTTCCCTTTTCCCAGAATAAGAACCAGGTGGAAGAGGATGATTTGTTTTGGTATGGATGCCTTCTCTAATAAGGACTGTTCCCAGCAAACCTTTCTGCATCTTGTTAGCTACAGACTGGACACTGCACCAGTCTGTTGATGTGGAAATTTTGTGTGTTTTCACCCAAATGATAGAAACTCAGTCTATTTTCAGTGACTCCATCTACACAATGTTCAGTCTATTTTCTGTGACTATTTTCTGTGACTCAAAGGTGTGCTCAGAATACTGTTTTTGAATATATTCTTGCCAGTAACATTACTTAGAAGCACATTTGTAGAAAAGTGGCATGAAAATAGCAGGAATCTGGAAAGAAACAAAGTGCTTGAAAAAGAGGAAGGATAATTCCTCAGAAAAATAACAGGGGGATTATAAGCCACTTTCATTGAATTTGGCCTATCCTTCAAACAAGGATGTACACAGCCTTGCTGGACTACCCTGCTCTTGCCATTATGAAAGGCACTTCCAGGTAGCTACCACCTGGTCTTCTCCTAGCAATGACCTCTTGGTCACTGGGGGAGAGAGAGAAATAATGGGGGATGTCTGGTTACATGCAAGAGTGGAGTTTAGACCTGGTGTAGCTTTCTGTGAAATCAAAGGTGCTGGTATGACTTTGGAGCAGAACACACTGTGGCCAAGAGGGCAGGGCAGGGCCCCAGGGCTGGTTGGAGTCATTTGTAAGTGATTTACTCAATCAAGAATAAACAGATTCATGTGTGAGTCAAATCCAAACTCAGGCTGAAGCCGTGTGTTTGGTTTGGTGCTAATGAGGCTTTCTGGGTGTTGCCTCAGCTATAATTCTTTTTTGGGCACCACAGTTCAGGCTCTAATATCTACTACAGGTGATGATGACAACACAAGTCAAGTTTCCTGTGCTTTGGTGACACCTGACTTGCTTTCCATGAGGAATGCAACCCCAGGTCATAGTCAGTAGGTAGAGTCAGCGGAACCGATCTTTGCAAATATTTACTTTTCGAGTACATTTGACACAAGCTGTAACAAATGGCTCTGCACAGATGCAGGTGTGAGGGCAGGCATTAGGGGGTGCCAGAGACGAATGGTGAAAATGAAGAGCAAGGTCAGACTGGCAGGGAGATGTAGCACCTTGTGTTAGACTTATAGATGGAGAAGAAAGGAAACAGGGAAATGTTCAGGCATATGGCCCTTTCTTCAGGTCTGAAACTAAAGCTGTCCTACACAAAAAGTTTGGTTTTGTTGCCTAGAAAAGAAGCACTATTATTTATCAAACAGCAGTTTGCAGATGCTGATCTCCTGCCAGCCTGGGTCAGAGTGCATTCTTCTGGGGAGAAGGTAAGTTTGTGCCATGGGCATGTGCCACTTGGCCTCAGGGCCATTGATTTCTCCTGCTGTATTTAACAGTAGGGATGAAGCCTCAGTGTCTGTGGCTCATTCATGATGTGGCCATTGACCCCAGGCAGGGCTAGGGTGCTGCTGCCTTGTCCCAAAAGATGTGCTCTGAGGTACACTGGAGTTGCTGAATCTTCTGTCAAAATCGATGCCCTTTGGGTTAGATCCTGAAGCCATCAGGCAGTTGCGCGTGGTTTTATTTGGAAATCCAGGCCTTGAGCTAATTCCTGGTTAGAGAAACAAGAATTTCAGGTGTATTTGTGAGATGGACTCTTGAATTATAAATGGGAATTCATTTTCCAACTAAATGCTTTCTGATTTCGCTTTAGATTGCCTCTCTGTGAATGTTTCACCAGTAAAATTTTCTCTCTGGAGTTCTGACAAACACAAGAGGGTATAAAGCGCACAGCTCAAACTCCTTGCCGTGCCAAGGTGACAAATGGTGGGGCACAACCCTGGCAGTCCCAGCCACTGCCTTTAGCGTTCTCCACTCTGAGTAGTGATGAGGAGTTGTTGAATTCTATCTGCGCCTCACCTATTGCTCAGCGTTGAATGAGATAAGAGTCTAACCTGCCTCCAAACCACCACCAGTGGTAGTGGCAAAAAGGGCAAAGGGTGCATACTTGAAAGGAGAGTGAGTTAAAGAAGTGACTGTATATCTGTGCTGTAGCTCTGTGGCTTGTGTTACAGGCCTGGTCACACAGCAAGTTAAACAAAGGTATAGCAATCTTCATGAAACATAATTTTTATGATAATCACTTGGCTTTTCTACAGCACGTAACTGTGCTCATTAATGAAATGCCCAGAGATTTATTAAGCCAGTTTGGTTAATACAAAAACAATTAAAGATTAACTGTTCTGAAACTTCTCTGTGGGTTTTATATACCCAATTGTTAAAACACAGTAAAATGCTTTTAATCATTCATCATTCTGACATGGAGTAATTGTTTGTTATTACTGTTTGGATTACAGAGTTTCTAGAAGCTCCAGTCAGGGATCAAAGTCTTATTGTATGAGGCACTGTACGCACATTATAAATAGCAGCCTGCAGCCCCAAAGAAGCTGCAGGATGGGGTATCTACATTATATCATTTTCAGGTTTTTGTCTCCCAGCAATGCAGTGTCCTCTTCTCTCTGTCTTCCTTTGACAGTCCAGTTATTTAGTGTGAAACTTGTCTTTGTGACTTCCTTGCAAGATGCTGCAATGCTCTCTGTAGCCCATAGTTAGCAGGACTATCCCTGGTGCTTTGACATGATATAAAGGGGCTGGAGAAGAGGAAGGTATTTCTTTGTTCCAGGAATCCAATCCATCACAGCCTGCAGTATTTCCTCCTCAATACCATTCTCTGTCACTCACTAGGATGTATATTGGGTCAAATGCATTATAGTTTGATTCTCCAGCTAATGGCTAGTGAGGCCCGGGCTCAGTATGCTGCAACCAGCATAGTAATTGAAATTCAGGCCACAGGAGAGAAATAGCTTAGTCTTCATTTCAGCACATCACACACATGCTTATACAGAGTTTTTTCTCGGATGCAGTAAACAAGGGGCTTGATACAGTATTGCCTGAAAGTCTTATCCCACATTTGTGAACAAAATGTGACAGTAAAGGGATGTCCTAGCATTGATTGGTTTTAAGTTCAAAGGGTCTTCTTGCTTTGGAGAACAAACTTTTGATGGTTCATTGTGGCAGAGTCAAGGTCCCTGATTTGTTCTTGGGAGCTGCTAGGATGATGTTGCCTTTTCTTTTCCATTAGTGAGTCAGGAGAGCTGCTTCACTGAGCCCTGCTTCGTACTCACTCCCTTTCTGCATCTCTGCGTGGCTCACCAGCATCAGAGTAGCTGGAGGAAATTAGATGACTGGGAGAAAGACGAGACCTTTCTCATCAGGTGGGCTGTTTTGGGGATGTGACAGCTTCTAACAGCTCTTGCTCCACCTTAAACCCTGTTTTATATTAGTGCTGCTATAGTGAGATTAGTGATTTAGTCTGGGAGTTTCTAATAAGCTCACCAAATTTAAAATTAATGTCTTCTGTTCCAGAAGAAGTTAAAACTAAAAATGCACCAGGAATTGAGGGACTATTACATTGTTTTCCAGTCTATTTTAAGACTCTTCTGGGTGCTTCCCAGCATGGTATTGCACCAATTTTGCTCATCTCAATGGGGAGCAACCATTTCCAAGTCTGTCTCAGCCTGGGGCCAGTCTTGCTGAGCCTTGTCTACTCCTACAGTGTCTCTCTTCCCTTTCAGGCATTGCCTTGCATTTTATGCTTTTTTTACTGGGTGGAATACATTTCACAGAAGTGATCCTCTGTAAAACACCTGAGACTTTGCTGTTCTATTTACATTTTTGCTCTGTATGTTGGTCCTGTTTCTATCCTGGTTTGTGACTGTTACCCATAGCCTTCTGTGCCTGACCACAGAAGTTTTCTAGGGTTTAGTCCTTCCCTTCCTTCTCCCCCCAAGAAGGAGATATTTAGAAATACAGTGCAGTATGGCTGGAAAAGTTAAATGCAATCTGATGTGCTTCCTTAATACATTGTAGGTAGTAGGTAATCAGGGAAGAATGTTAGTTGAAATGTCAATGAAAAGTGTCAGAAGTGTTCACTAGGGACCATATTCTGTTCTCTGTACTGGTATCTTGCTCTCTCTGTGTGCACTGAGCCCTATCTAAATGCCTTATCTATCTATTTAAGGTATTTAATTAATACCTCAGATATAGTACCAATCCTCATTGTTCTGCGGACTGATTGAGCAGAGCCGGGAGACCAGACCTGCCTTATCAAAGCATGTTGTGCAGCTCCGAGAGGAGACTTTCATCCTGACAAAAGAGCTCAGGGCTGGAGCTGCTCTGAAGCCGCTCATGCACGTAATGGGAGCCCGCTGTCAGCACAGTGCAGGGAAAGAGGTTACGGTAAAGGGCCAGCATGGGAAACGGCGTGCCTGATGCACCACAGGCATGTGGCAGCAAGCTGGAAAATGAGAGCAAACACATAAACTCTTTCTTTTCAAGGGTGCTGCGCTGGCATGTGCTGATATATTTGTTCATGCAAGTCACAGCTGGCCCCTTGCATTTCTTGGAAAGCAGAATTTGGGGAGGACAGTTTTCTCCATCAGGGATTTAGTCATTTATGTGTCCGAGCCTAGGCTGAGCCCTGATGCGATGCTGCTCAGGATGGCTGCCCCAGGGAGGGCACCACTGAGCACTCTGCCTTAAATTCTCCACTTGCTCTCTAGACCTTCACCACATGCTCTTTGTATCTCTTTCTGCTCAGGTGGGCTTCAGTCTTCCATGTCTCCTAGGCACTACAGCACCCACCAGAGCCATACTGCAAATAACAAATTCTTTTTCCTTCCCATTCTGTATGGATATTAAAAGTTTATCCAGGTAAATACCTAAACTCTTTCTATACAAAATCTTCTTGTGGCTTTTTCCTCCTCCCTTGACTGTAGCCTTCAGCACCAAAACTGCCTGGATTACGGGAGGAGCCCACTTCTTTCTGGAGCTTTTGCTTGTTCATGGCTTTGCCCCCCCTTCCTATGCCTTTCAAATAAGAGGTCAAATTCTCCTTTGGTTTGAGCTGAAGCAACACCACTGAACAGTGTTGCACAGGTATAGCCTCAAGAATAAGCTGAGCTGCTGCCTTTATGGGCAGAGTTTTGTTTCACTTGCTGTCAGATGAGCAAGCTCGGAGGCATCTGGATACAAAGTCATCAGGATGGGAAAACATGACAATACTCAGGCTGGTAATGTTGGGTTGGGTTTTTTAAACTGCCCAGCCCTGTGATGTTGGCAAGTGCTGATGCTGCTACAAAAGCTGTGAGATGACTCTTCTTTTGGCCAAAGTCATTCACAGAGGGAGACCAAATGTGTCTCTAGTGAGATGGGGTACAGAGTGTGGACTCCATTTTTCACAGAAAGCTCTAGCAGCAGCTGAATGCAGGGCCATGACAGAAGCCACGCTCCATGTTGTGCTGCTGTTCATGTCCTGCCGAGCAGGAGATGCTGTAGGAGTTTGGCCTTAGGGTATGTGAGAAGAATTGTGGAATGTCAGTTACTGAGAGCAATGAATGGTAACTCCTGGTTGCAGTGGGGCACATTCAGAATTTATTAAAGTGCTACAAACACTTGTTTTAGGCACCCTGTGTATTCCAGAGAAACACAGCATCATCCTGGGAGCCTCTCACCCATGCTCCCTGGGGCTGCAAGCAGAACTGTCTGCTGCCCTGTCCCAGAGGCAGAAAACCTGTGCCTGTCTTACCTAACATGGTCACTGAGATGAACGTGCTTTTTTCAGACATTACCAGCAAGTTTCTGTGTCTTGGTGTGCTTTCCATTCTCTTTCAAGACAATC
Organism: Aramus guarauna; assembly: GCA_013400195.1. NCBI lineage: Eukaryota > Metazoa > Chordata > Aves > Gruiformes > Aramidae > Aramus > Aramus guarauna. Next base: position 237,673 of record VXBL01000623.1, read on the forward strand.
TTGCTTTTTAAACTGCTAGGTACCTTGCAGGTATGTATTTTTGAGTATTATTGCTTCAGACGAGGTCACTTCCATTGGATCAGCAGAAGATGAAGCTAGAGTCATCAAAAACATATGCTTGCTGCTTTTTTATCTTTTAAATATCTAGGAATTTGCTGATAGGAATGTTAGCATGAGAAATTAATTCAGTTTCTCCTTCTCTCTCATTACTTGTATTTCATGGAACCAATATATTCAAACAAGACCAACACTATCAGCATACAACACACTTACCGTCTGGTGGAGAAGCTCTGCAAGGTCTTCTTACAGAACAAGGCTAGGTTGTTATGTCTTTGACTTCCAGCCACCTCATGGTCTTAATTTCACTGTGACAGTATTAGGGCTTGCACAATTAGCTTCAGGTCCCTCCTCTCTCCTGCTCTGATTTGGATGGTAACCTCATTTTTAGGTTTTGGGTACATGCTGAAGAACACAGAATACCGGAGCAGTTATCCGGCTTGTCTCAAACTGCAGCCTTTACTGTTTCTAGGTGTTGGATGTCTTGTGGGAGCAAAGAGGAAAGGTGGACAGGAAGTTGCCTGTCTGACTGGAATACTGGCAGCGCATCCTTGTTGGCACCTTACAAATGACAAGATGTGAAGGAAGAAGAAGCTGCGCTGCTAGTCAGCAAAGACTGAGGCGAGGACTGTGAACTGCTAATGTTTCTAGTAAACTGTCTGTGAATGATCTGCAGGCCAAGGATCCTTCATTACAGGATGGCAGGAATGTTTCTGAAAAACAAACAAATGTGAGACTGTTGCAATCTGTTTGCGCCAAGACAAAAACAAAACAAAAAAAGCGTGAAATAAATTATCTCGTGCCTACAGGGCTTTAACAAGAGCTGGACGCAGAAATGCCAAACAAGACCTAATATGCTGATGAAAACAAGAATTTCATTTTGATGTACCCTCCACAAAGGTCTGGCTCTAACAGAGTCCCTGTTGTTTCATGGAACCCAATACCCATTTATGAAGAGGTAGATGAGGGACACCAATGGTGAGAAGGACAAAATTGCTCCTTCGCTTACTTAGTGCACTTCCTTACCTTACTGAACAGTTGCTAGCAAAGTTTGGTAAAGCCAAACAGCAGTGCTATGCCCAGATGAAAGGGTATTCATGTCACTTGCAAGGATAATGTTATGACAACTCTGTTTAAAAAATGCTTCAGTGTTACTCACGATGATGGGATGGGCTCATCCTCATGGGGAGTTTCAGTGCTATCTGCTGTGGCGCCAAACGGGGCTTTCAGTTTTGCAGAGGTTTGGTACATTCAAAGTGCTTTCATATTCTGTTCCTCGTTCAAATGAAAAACAATGTCTGAAATGACCTGAGAAACCAAGTTCTGAAAAATAATGTCAGACTGAATCTAGTGAGCTATTGCAATAACACTTGGAATCTTTTTTACATTGCAAAGTTAAAACTTTCATAGAATTGCTAAGCTTGGAAAAGACCTTTAAGATCATCAAGTCCAACCGTTAACCTAGCGCTGCCCAGTCTAAAACTAAACTGTGTCTCCAAGCACCACATCTACACGTCTTTTAAATACCTCCGGGGATGGTGACTCAACCACTTCCCTGGGCAGCCTGTTCCAGTGCTTGACAACCCTTTTGATGAAGAAATTTTTCCTAATATCCAATCTAAGCCTCCCCTGGCACATCTTCAGGCTGTCTCCGCTTGTCCTATTGCTTGTTACTCAGGAGAAGAGGCTGACCCCCACCTGGCTACAACCTACCTGAAAGGTTATCAAGCACTGGAACAGGCTGCCCGGGGAAGTGGTTGAATTGCCATCCCTGGAGATATTTAAAAGAGGGGTAGATGTGGCACTGATACAGATAATACAGAGAGGATCCTGAAGTGATGGGGTTTTCATAAGCAAAAAATGAGACCATTCCCAAATCAAAATGGAGCCTGGTGACATTATTGAAATGTATTGTGTCTTTCTCACGGTGAAAATTCATTGCTAGTGGCTTTCATGTTTGACAGATTGGCATTTTTCTGAAGGAAAAATATTCCACTGGGAAATTCTAGTGCTAATATGGGTGTTGGTAACAGGCTGCCTGGTTTTTTTCATTCTTATTTTTATTCTTGAAGAATTCCCACTGGTAGTTCTGAAGTCGGTGGATATTTCTTCTGAAAATAGGGCTCCAGAGAGATATATTTTTCACACCAAATCCCCCCTCCCTCAAGTGGCAGTAGGATCTAGCTGTGCGGATTCATTATGTACTGTTAAGCAGCTGCCACATTTCACTCCAGCAGCAGTTGTACTTCATTTACGAGCAAAATGATTCATATGTGAATTTGGCAAAGCGCTGCGGCTCATGGTGGATTTGCACTGAGGGGCAGCTCGTGGGTGAGGATTGGGTAAAAACAGATGTTGAACTAGAACTTTGCTATTTGCCTGATAGTTTATACAGTCATAAAAGTTTGTGCTTTAGAAGGGCAGGGCCTGCCAGAAATATGAATACATAAACACAGAGCAAAGGAGATTGTTTATGAATAATATTATTCATAGCTTCCCTGCAACTTGGCTAAGAGAAGCAAATAAATGGTAACACTTGACCTATATACAAAATTATGAATGAGGAAATGAAATGGATTGATAGCGTTCTTCCATTAGTCCCCTAATGCAAAAGCAGCAGGACACCCAATCACTGCAGGAAATGTGAAGGTGATTGAAGGAAGGTTCCTCCTTTACGCAAAACGTTGTTGGAAAAATTCCCAGCCTGTTTCTTTTATTTACCGTGGTGTAAATTAGGAGTATTTCTGCTAAAAAGAGTGCGATCTTCACAGGGGTAAAACCAGCGGAAGCAAGAAATGAAGACATATGTCTGAAATGTTGCAAAAGATAGCAGTCTTAATACTTCAGCACATAAGCTCTGTGGGTGGAGTGAGGAGAGTTGCCTTTCTTAATGCCAAAGCTTCCATCGGTACTTGGGCAAAATTATGCTCTGTGTGTGTCCCCCATGAAAGATGATACAAAACTCGCTGCTTCAGAGAGGCTGCTGGCTACGCAGAACAGCAGTCTGCCCTTGGGAAAGCTGGGAAAAGGGAGAAGAGAATTTTATTTAGTTTAAAATAGTTAAATAATAATTTAAATATTTTTTTTAAAAAAATCTTTAAATAATAATAATGTAATAGTTTAAATTTAGTTTGAAATCTCTTTTCAAAGAAGCCCCAGGTTTGTACATTTTTTGTGTATTTTTATTCCAGGGCAGAGAGGAATAAAGGTTCATTAAATCCCAAAATACATGAAATTCTGTGGTGCCAGCTGAGACCTTGCAAGCCATGCTAACTTCACAGAAAACACGTGTTCAACAGCGCTTCTTGGTATTTGCCCTTTGGGGCCAGCGCCCACTGGACCAGAGGAAGGAACTCACTGCAGCGGTTGGGCTTAAACGTAGGTGCCCTCCTTTGTTTGTCTTTTTAACAGCCCTGAGGTGGTAGCTGACAGCATAGAAGCAGTTTTGAGTTTCCAGTGATCCCTCAGCATCTTTTGCTCGTGAGTGGATTAAACTGCACAGCTACCCTGAGGTGGATTAATGTCCCTGCTCTGCAAAAGCAAACCTCGACTCAGGGCGATGTTGCATCTGCCACAACCTCTCAGGGTGCCGATAGCAGAAAACACAACCCTGTGCTTTTCACTCAAATGCCTTTTTTTTTTTTTTTTTT
>VXBL01000623.1:241390-531074 GCA_013400195.1 Aramus guarauna
TCTCCTTCTTTTTTTTTTTTTTTTTTTTTTTTTTTTTTTCTTGCAGGATTCCACAAACACTTGGGAGAGCAAATAATCCAAAGGCTCATTACTGTGCATAAATCCCTCAGCCTTCTGGGTTTCCTTCTCTGGAGCCACTGTGAAAATGGACACATCAATATAGCCTTCTGCAGAAAAGCTGACAATCTCAAAATGGTGTCATGCTGCAATAACTGAAATCTCCTGCCAGGTTGGTGATGGTGCTTTCTAATCAACTTTGCAATGAATATTTCTTAAATCATGTTAATCCACCATTTAAGCAGAGATATCAGTTCCAGACAATGAATCAGCATACCTGGAGGGGAATATACCTGCCGTTTCCCCAGAGAGGAGGCGATTAACAGCATGTGTGCTGTCAGATGAGCCAGCAGCACTGGCATTTATCACCCCAGAGCTCCTTTCCTGCAATGAAGGAAATCTTTGCTCCCTGCTTCTAGTGCAATCAGCTTTTATTTATGTAGCGGTTGTGGAAAATAGCTCTTAAAGGAAACCTGCACCTGTTTTGCTCTCCGGGGCAGGTTTTGCTCTAATTTACACGGATACATTTCCTATTAGAGTTTCCTAAATGTTCAGTTCTCATGCAGAAATGAGAGCACTGAAATGTGAGTAGGCAGGATGCAGTGCACGGCTTTTGAAGATCCAGTTCTGGAGACCCACAGAACTAAATTAAATATTGATGAAGAAGCTGAACTGTCTTTTTCATGAGCGCTTTTTATGTTCTCATCTCCCCAAGCTCCTAGGGACCAACTGCTATGGGAATGGCTAACATCCCACCTCAGAGACTGCAGTCCAAGTTGAAAGTCTTGTTCTGGAGAAATTTCTGAGCCCAGGTGATTCTGTTACTTTGGGTGAGGAAAGAACTATACATTAGTAAGTTTTTCTGTTAAGCCCCAAGCTCAACTTCATGAACATTCACTGCAGAGTAACTTTGCAATTCAAGAATAAGCTGTGGTAGCTTGAAAAAGACAGGGTAATTACTGGGATAAGTACCTAACCTGCTGTGTACATGCAGCCGTAACCCAAGCTGGTTTTCCATTTATTAGCTCGGGTATTAACAGCAGTGGGGCCTTAGCACTGTGTTTCAAGAGCACTAACCACACAGATCTTCAGGTGACCTTTGCAACCACTGTGGACTTCTGTGCTGATACTGCTGTGTAACGCTCGTACGTGGCCTAGCTGGCCTGAAGCCGGCGTGGATGCTGCCGCGTGAGCTACAGCTCCAGAAACAATGAAGCATAGAGTTGTTTCTTTGAGAAGGGACCTCAGGAGGTCTTTGAGTCCTACTCCAGCTCAAAGCAGAGTTGACTTCCAAGGTAGTGATGTTGCTCATAGCTTATCCAGCTGAATGTCTCCAAGGGTGGAGATGCTCCAGTATTTCCAGGCATCTGTTCCTGGGCTGAACCACACTGAAGATTTTTTTTTTTCTTTCCAACCATATGTAATTTCCCTTGCTGCTGTTTGTGCCTATTGCTTCTGCCCTTCTGCTGTGCACCTTTGAGAAGAGTCTGGCTGCACCTTCTCTGTAACTGCCTTTTAGTGAGTGGGAGACTGCAATTAGGTCTCTTTAGGCTTCTGCAATTAGGCTCTCAGACTCTTCTCTCACATGTGTACTCCAGCCCCCTGACCATCCCGGTGGGTTTCTGCTTGACTTGCTGCACTTTCAGTGTCCCTCGTACACTGGATAGCTTGAAACTGGACATAGTATTGCAGATACGGTCTCAAAAGTGCTGTGCAAAGGGGAGGGATCCCCTGCCTTGATTCTCTGGCTATGCCGCAGCTCACGCAGCCCAGAATGCTGTGGGTTTGCTTTATTGCAAGGGTGAATTGTTGGCTCTTGTTCAGCTTGCTGCCCACCAGGACGCCAAGGGCCTTTTCTTCAAAAACAAGTTTACAGGCTGTAGGAGTACACTTAGGGTTGCTGCCAGGGCACGTGTCCCTGAGAATGTGCTGCACCCATTCCCTTGGATTCTGGGCCTCTTTAGACTATCTCAGTTTGGCCTTCTGAAAATGAAATAACCTCCTCCTTCCCATACTTTTGCTAGATGGTCTTTAAATCTTTGGCTTTGGCCTTAGGATAACAGAGACCAATCCCCTAGGTCTCCTAAGTATATGGATAACTCTTACTTCCTCAGGCAGTCCTGGAGCAAATGAACCACCCAATTATGTCAAGAGTCCAGTGTAAATGATAACAGGTATTGCCCTAAACTTATCTGCTGTTTTTTTACTGAGAGAAAGAATGACACAGCTCTGATAACTTGGCTTGTGATGAGTCCTGCCAGGCTGTGCCTGGCTCCTGGATGATTGTGGCATTTCCTGGTGGTATGAGGAGAACAGATAATGTGAAAGTGTGGGAGTTTGCAAACAAATCCTGTTTTCTTATAAGAATAACTGGGACTGAAGGCACAGTTAGCCACAGGGAACTATCAGCTGACATAGGTCGATAGACAGTTCACTGTGGATGGCTAATAGAAGTATATAGATATCTCCGTGGTACAGTATCTCTACGAAACTATTATGCCTGAGTCAGATTGCTTGCTTTTCGCCCTGAACTCGACTTCAACTTGGTTACGTTTCCTTAAGGCGTGGCAAAAAGCTGCCCTGTAAAGCAGACGGGGGATAGTGCCAGCCTGTCTGTCACTCTGTTGGTGTTGGCCAGAGAGTTACAGCGGAGGCACTGCAGGTAAAACATGACTTTGCTGTTTTACTTAGTACAAGATGAAGCAGGTGAAATGCAAATAATAGTGCTGGAAAAGCACCTCAGACACATTGAGAGGGATTTGTCTTGGGGAGACTGAATAAATCAAAGTCCTGATCCTTAATGTTACCTGGAGGGAAAGAAAAGATGAATTTGATGTCCTTAGAAATAGCCTTACAGTAAAAAGGTAAGTTGTCAGATGTAATTGGATCAAGTGGGAGTGGAGATCGTAAGAGGGGGAGGACTCTACAGTTACTGCATGCTGTTGTTAAACGAGGTAGAAAAAAGGTATCTGGAACAGTCCTATGCTGTGGATGCAAAATGAAGAGAAAATTGACTTAATAAATAGCCAGAAGGGAATACTTCACAGACTGTTTGGAGCAGAAGGTTGTGCAAGATGCCACTGGGAAAGTAAACTCCTGGAGGGTTGCTAAAGTGCCTGGCTTTGGTTTTGATTTTCCGAGGTACTCAAGGCTATCACACATTGTATGTACAAGGAGCTCTTGTGCGTTTGAGGTTTCGGATGCTCAAGTTCAGGTCACTGCTCTGCTGAAAAGCAGCACTCTCTCATTTGTTTTTTCTCTGAATGCAAGGAGAGCTAAAATCTCATGCTTTCTTCATTATAAGACAATTCTGGAGCTGACTTCCAAAAGTTATTATAATGCTCCAAATACATAAATGACAGAGTCTTAAAGCGAAAGAGCGCTTGCATTACTGTAGCATATATTGAATGTTATGGGTGAGATGAAAGCTACGTTGATAGTTTGGAGTGTTTGAGAGGAAACAGGGGAAGAAAGGCTGCTGGCTTTTTGGCTTTTCTGGTATTCTTTGTAGTGTTTGAGAAAATTCAGCTGCTCTTCCTAAAGTACAGAAACCCAGCTGAGTCAACTTGTAATGGAAATGTTTTGAGAAAATCATTGGAGAGGAGAAGGTGGATAGTTCAGCTATGAAGTAGACACATGTTTCTAATTGCCTATTTCCACTTTCTACTCGGTGAAAAATATCAGAAGCCATTGAAGGAAATTATGTCTGTACTCTGACATAAATCTTTATGCAAAGTGTAATTAGCTGTCAGTAGCATTTGCCACCATTGAGTACCTGATTATAATAGTTGGTTGACATCTTTCATGAATGAGTGCTGGAGGGGGAGGAGACACACCCTTTGCCATTAGCTTTTAAGCTGTTTAACGCAGAAAATGGTGGGTGCTTGGGGTTCCCAGGTTAGTTTCTGTGGGGGTCACCAACTTTTTTGCTCTGATATCCTCAGAGACTGCCCTTTCCTTCCTATCCCTTCCAACTGTAACACTTGATCTCTTTTCCTCCTTCTCTCTGCAGATTTTTCACTCCTTTCCCCCTCACTCTTTGCCATTTCACCCTCCCTCTGAGAAAGACAGCAAGAAGGATGTCTCTTTACTGAGAAGGAAGAGGGACCGAAAAAGAGCAGTAGGTACAAGGTTGAGTGTGATTCCTTTCCCCATTTCAGATAAGTAAATGTGTTGGAAGAGATCCCATGACTAAGTAAATGTATGTTTAACCCCTTCTGAATAATAATTTCCTTCCTTAGTTGAGAGTCAGTCTCTTGCTTTTCTCCAGTGTTTCACGATAAGTTTGAACCAGCTTTTGCAAGCATTTGAAATTCCTCCCTCTCGTCTTGTGGCAGGGAGCAGTCCAAGGCCAACGCCTCTGAGACCTGTTGCATTATAACTTTGTCCCTTCACAGTCTTTCTGCCTCAGAGTTGAGTTCAATAATGGTAAGAAGCTCCCCAACCAGGCAGGCAGTATTCTGCTTTAAAAGCTGTTGTGATCTATGCTGTTGTTGATGCACTTGTGAGATCCAGCCTGTGGCCAGGGCTCAGGATGCTGCTCTGAAAGAGGTGGCATGGACAGGACAGTGCTAGCCAGGTGTGTGTGACCCCCATGGGCTGCCTATGCAGTGGCGTGGACAGATGTAGAGCTCATGTATCTGTGCATGTGTGCCCCCAGACACAATGCTGATGAAGTTATTCCTGCAAGGGAAAAGTAGTTAAGTGTATTATTTTCTTCAGTCTGGTTGCTAATTTATTCCGGATGTGTTAAACAACATAATTAAACACACACTCACACATGCTTAAAAACTCTTGTTCTCTGTCAGAAGAGAGGGAACGTGTGTCAGACCCAGCCTTCAAGCTCTGTTAGTTTTAATTTGAGTTTTGGAATTAGTAATCAGTTTTGCTGGAACTCTGTTGCAAGAAATAGATCTTAGCATGCATGGGGCCTGGGCACAGTTTCAAATGAGTATTTGTTAAGAAGAAGCCATTCCCTTGTCGTGTTATGGTACATTACATGAGATTTATTTCCGTTGTATTAAAAAATGCAAGCCCAAGGGGAATGTTCTCTCTTCTTGTTGGCCAAGGGTGATTTCTGAATTCCATCTGATTTTTTTGTGGGGCTTATAATTAAAACAATGAGATGTAAACCTCCTTATTTTTCTAGGCTGTTGTTACAATGCCAGGAGGCCAGGTGACTTGAGAAAGGTGATGACACTATGTAAGAACTGTGTGTGTGTATATGTGTGTGTGTGTGTGGGGGCTGTATCACACCTTCAGTGTGGCTGGTCTGATTTTCTCATGTGTGAACAAATCACAATATAATTCTGAGGCTTTGCTTTTCCTGGAGTTATCTGCTCTCTTTGTACTGTACCAGGAACATATCAGATCTACAGATAAATTTGTTTGGTGGGAAAGAGACCTTTCATCTACTAAAAATTAAAAACCACAATAATAATAAAATAATCTATGGGATCCATTGGCTTGCAAGTGCAACTGACTTCAGGCTAGAAATGAGCACAGCAAAGTTAATTAACTGTAGAGTGGCTTGCCCAGGCCATGTGGTGGATTTCCCAGTGCTAATTTATGAGAAGGTACATCTTAAGTGGAAGCCAGAAGCTAGGGGCAGGAATCGCTGGATCAAGTGCAGTGGCATCTGACATACGAGAAGCCAGAGGAGGTGATCACAGTGATCCTTCTTGCCCTTAAAAGTCTGCTAATACAAGGCTTCACCAGGGGCTTGTCTTTTCTTGAGAAGAGTCAAAAGGGGAGTTATTGCTCAGGAAAGTTAAAATTTCATTTTTGTGAGGGCAAATGTGAATGAAGGGTGAAAAATGGTGTGGACTTTGAGTTGTGTTTTGATCCAGCAACACGTAATTTTGCGTGATGAAATGTGGTGGAGGAGCCAAGAGGCAAGGCAGGCTGCATAAACTTCCGGCTACTTCTCTGAACTCTGAAATCGGCAACAGAGATCTTTAGCTGAAGGAAGATTCCCCACGAGGTGGTGCACATGTGTGCATCTCTCTGTGCATCCATGCGGCTTGGGGGAGTGCACCTGAAAGCCTGTACTCTGGTTAGCCAAAACGAATTACTCTTTTTAAGCGCCAATGCCACTGCCCCTCCAAACGTGTAGATTTTCCACCTTCCTGTGCCCTTCTCCCACTTCTGTCCTAAAAGCCCTCCCACCCTAGAGCCAGCATCTCCATGGAAGATGCACTACCTCCCTTTGGAACAAAAGTAGATCTTTGATGGCAAGAGTCCTGCTGAGCTTTTTGGTGATTGTAAAGGAGACAGAGTCCAGAACAGGAGATTTTAGCTCCCGCATCCTTACCCTAGCTGTGCCAGCACACATATTAGCAGGTCTGTCCAGTCTAGGGTTTCACTGTGTGTGTGAAATGTTCACTTTTCCAAAGTGAATTGCCCCTTTCCTTCAGATGCATTAAGAAAGAGGGTTTCAAATATGCTCCAGACTGGAATACCTATAGATGCCATGCAATGACTCCCCAGTTTAAATACAAATTTACAATTTTGATATGTTTAAACGCTGGCCTCCAAATCAACTACTGAGTCCAAAACACCCAGACCTTGGTGTACACTCATGTGAGCAAGTAGTGCAGGAGGAATCCAGGTCTGGGTGTTGCAGCTTGGTCCCATCTCAGCACTGTAGCTGTAGGGAGTCTGGTGGAGTGTCTGTGTAAGCTGGTAGGAAGCCACCCCCTAAGCTACCTGGGGATTTGGAGCAGATCCCAAGGAAAGGCAAGTCTCTGCCTTCTCTAGGTCTTGCAGGGAGTGACCATCAAGTATTCACTTGTGGAAATGAAATAAAGGAAATAACTCGAAACATGCCCTGGGCACAGGTGTGACCCATGACCAGAAGAGTCCTGGGTACCTCTGAGCTTCCTCCCTGCTCACACCACCTCCCTCCTCCCCTATGTCTGCAGCTCCTGCTCCATCCTCTACACTCACTTATGTTGCAGATGTACCTCAATGCTAACACAGCGGCTCACTAACAGCTTTGCTCTCTGTCCTCAGGGAAGACTGAAAATTGAATTTGTAGCAGTGACAGCACTGGTTTAAGATAAACCAGTTGGGATTTGATGACTACTCTTTCCCCAGGCATTTCCAGCTAATAAGGATTTTGTCACTGTGACTGCCCTCAGCTTTGCAAACTGCTGCTCCACAATCTTCTCGGTGGGGAGTTGGGGGGCGCGGAAGTTGCTTTCCCACAACACTTTGGATCGGGAAACTAATGGCAGTCCATGTTTCTCCCACACAGGTAAGGGGCACAATGCTCGCCGCCAGCTCCGCTCTGAAGTTGGAACAGGGCTGGCAAAGAACAAGGGCAACAGGAAGCCTCCAGAACGTGAAGAAATTTAATAACCAGGACTTCAAACGCCTGCGATCCTTGTGTCTGAGCCAAGGACTGCTTTTTGAGGATGACACCTTCCCCGCTCACGTCAGTTCCATCGGTCCCCACCTGCTCCCAAAGGATAAGCTGCATCAAATACAGTGGAAGAGGCCAACGGTGAGTTATGCCAGCCAAGTTGTTTCGTAGCTGTCCTGCTGAATGGGGGCACTGATGGCCAGGGGCTAAAGGCCTTCAACTTGGGGGAAGAGATCTGTGCTAAGCGGGGAAGTAGACCCCAAGGGGAATGCTGGGAGCACCACAATGGAGGGAGGGATCCTTGCTGTGTTATGTGTAGGGAAGATAACCTCTGTAACATTATTGAATTCTTTGGGTAAATTTTTGTAGGAAGTTTGTTTCCACCTGCGAACCTGACTACAACTAGTGTCCCACTTCGATGTGCTTCTAGAGGACTTTGTGCAAGGCTGAAAAGCTGTCAAATTCTATTAAAGATCTCTGATTTCTGTAATCCAAGCCACTGACTCAGCAATACCTATTTTAAAGTAATTGGGACAAGGCATGAGATGAAGTATGTTTGTCTGCTGATTCCCAGTTGTAGTTTAATAGGCAGTTGTCATCATCTGGCATATGGATGTTTAAATTGGGATGTAGAATCACATACTCAGCTTTTTTATCCTAGGACCTAATTCAGGGAATCTTTCCACAGTGAGACTGAGCTGTGTAGCACTGCTGTGTACCATTTCCTGCGGGTGCAGCTACTGGATTTGCCATGTGCTGTCTTTTTGCTGGGTTTTGCTGAGCGCACCACTAGTGCCTGGGGCCTTTGACTTCCCTGGGTTGGAGCAAACCAGTTCATCTCCCTGCAGGCAGCCCACTGGGGTGTAGAGACAGAAACTGTGAGGCTGCAGAAACAGGACAAGACAACTGGAAAACATTTATTTGGATGGCAGATGCAAGCAGGGCGATGAGGTTATGCTGGAGCCTGGCATTGTGGTGGCCTTGGCATAGCAACAGCAGAGACTGCTGCCAGCGTGGACATTGAAAGCCATGGCTCACAGAAGGGAAGCAGGCTAGCCCAGGGATCCTGTGCAGCTGCTGGATGCAGATGCCCAAAGGGAAAAGCAGGAAGCCCCAGGCCTGGTGTAAAAGGAATGTGATGTGGTGAAGGATTAGATGGAGCAGAAACTGCAGCCTGGACACCAACAGGGCCATGGCTGCGGTGTTGGGGTGATAGGGATGGGGCCTGAGGCTTGAACTTCTCGCTACCCACTGCTGCAGCATGGCCTGAAAGTGTCAGAGAAATTGTGTGTGCAAAGGTACAGGCACTTCCATTGCGTTATGACATGGCTTGGTAGGCGTGGATGTGCTGGGTGCAGACATCTGGGTATCCTCTGTGGAGCTGTTACGAAGGGATCATTCTCCTCTGCAGAAGCAGCTCCTACTGCTGGCTGAGCATCTGGGCTTCTCCTCAGGCAGCCTTTCTTCAAATCCAGGTCCAGTGAGAATGCAGCTGGTGCTGTGGTTTTTACAACAGCAGTCTGTTTACAGGGTTGAAGCAAGTGGGGATTATCTCTCTTGAAATAGGGGTTATAGTAGAAGAGCAACTAAAAAATGCAAAGGAGAGGAGTTAGTTGCCATCGTTTCCAGACTGAGAAAGACAAAGATACGATAACTAAACATTATACTCACAAAAGACAAACATGGATACTAGAAAGGACTCTCAGGGGCGTTTTAAAGATGAATAAACTAGAATAAAATGTTATGATACAGTTCTGTTAAGTACTAACCACCCTGATGTTTATGCCATTTGGGAGCAGCGGAGAAGCACAGGATTTCAAAAGCATACAAACTGACTTAGAAACCCAAATACCACTAATTTTGAGGCACTGCAGTGTGAGATGAACATCTATCCTACTCGAATATCCAAAGAGTTATTTTGTATGCAAAGAGACTGACATACCTTGCCAAAAAGCAGAACCTGCTGCTGCTAATGCTTGAAGTTTGTCAGGGGAGGCAGGTGTTGGAGAATCCCCTTCCATTTTGCTGAATCCACGAAGATTAAGCTGATGAATGGAAGTTTTTGTGGAATTGGTTTAAAAAATTTGCCAGAGCAAATTTCCTTCCTAGCACTTCCCTTTTGAAGATTTTTTTCAGCAATCACTACAGAGTTTCCAGCATCACCCCACCAAATATAGACTGAAACCATTAGCTTCCAACAATTTTCCAGAGATTTTTCAGGAAGGAGCAAGATGAAAAGTCATTGGCTTTACCAGAGCTCTCCTCCAAGAAATGAAATCATGTGCTCATGGCCCAGGCCTCACAAAGCAAACATTGAAAAGTCTTTCCTTCTGTTATAGAGGTTAAGGTAGCATCACCAGCTGCTCTTCTATGATGTACTCAAGGGACAAAAGTTGAGACTGCTGACTCAACTGGCTCTTCTGGAACAGAAGCCCAGGATATGAGTGCTGAAGAAGGCTCCATTTTATTTTTTTCCTTGATTTGATCAAAATTTCCATCTGTAACCATTTCCTGACCTGCCAGGCTTCATCTTGCTAGACAAGATGCAAGATGAAGGGCAATGACACCAGCTGCCTGGGGAACCCAACCAGAAGTTCTCAAACCTCTCCACAACACCCATGCTGTGTCACGGTGACATCACAGCATGGCCTTCGTCCATTGTAGAATGAAGCAGAGGCAGAAGAAGTTGCTAAATAGTAAATAGCAGTCGTCGCTTTTCATTTAGAGAGCTGCAGATATTTTGAGCTAAGGGTCAGGAAGTAAACAAAACTGTATTTTATTTTCAAAGTCCTAAGAGGCCAGTGCTCTCTCCAATTGCCTCTGGGAGTTGGTCCCCAGGGAAGGAGAGTGAAGGCGGCAGTGTTAGGAGTCAAAGTGTCCCGAATCTGGAGTTTTTCAGCTGGGCTTCTTTCACCCGTGCAGAAACATTCATAAACTCTTTGCTCTTAGGTCATTGGAATACTAACTGTAAGAATACATGATCCCAGGTGTTAAAGCTACCTAAACTACTTGGCAAAAAGGTACATATAATTTCCTAAAGGGAGACAGTTTCCTACTTGAATAATTCTCCCAGAGAGTGAGTGTAGTTACCTGCTGAGAGAATGGACAGTTTAACCTATGTATGTATTTTTCTCAGCCTCCATCATTAGCTCCCTCTGACATTAAAAAAAAAATTGGCTGGAAATGTACTTGTGACAAAAATGGCATCTTGGTCCTATTAATCTCTTAGCCTCTGAGTCATATAGTATCTGGTTATTTAAGTGGTAGATAGCAATTATAAGTGCTGTCATTGTTCCAGATCCAACTGAGCAGTTGAGCAACATGCCACTTCTATTTTACCTTGTACATTGTCAAGAGAATTGCCAATTACATTCAGAGTTTGGAGTCTTCATATCTGGGGGTATTGTATAAAGTAGAGAGAAAACAGCTTGAATTTTCAGACAGAAATAGTCAGTGGTGACAGTCAGAAACAACTTATTTTGACTTGTAAAGTGAGCTGATTTAATATGGGAGTCCCTGAAGGGGAAGATGGATCAGGAGCACCAAGACATCCTTTGAAACGTCACTTTTCCTAACTATGCAGTAGTTGCAGTTTCCCATCAGATGGGACTGCTCCAGGCTATGTTTTCATCCCCAGGCCCTCAGTCTAAGCCCATTAAAATGTGTACAATTTCTAACAGAGATTTTGCATGTGGTACTTCAAGCGTTACTAGAGGTGGGGCTGGAGATACCATGTACAGCAGGAGCTCTGCAATTAACTGGCCTTTTGGTTCACGCACAGTTTGGAGAAATGGAAAAAAGTCCTACTTTAGACCGAAGAAAGTATTTTCTATAGCTGGACTTTTCTAAAGATCAGTCAAGGGAAATTCTCCTTAATGAGTTATGTCAGATTTTAAAACTGAGATGCTCCCTTAAAAAAAATGTTCAGAATTCATTGTTTCATTGTTTGATGCTTTTCCTTCACACAAGCAGTTGAGTGGAATAGAGGAAGTCACAAAATGATTTGCTGTTACTGAATACATGTTTTTAATCAATTAATGTTTTAGCTAAAGATTTCCCTCTGTTCTGATTATAATGCATAATACTATACATATACAGAAAGCCACTGAATTAGGATGATCCAGACAATGTGAACTGTGGTGTTACTCAATTGAGAGTCCTTAATTTTTGCTAACATTGGTTATATTTTCAAACCCGTTATGTGCGAAGGGGGAGAGTTTACCACGTATGCAGGAGTACCTTGGTCCTGCACCAGGGATAGCCCAACATGGTGCTTGGTATGATGCCTGTTATGAACTTCATTAAGGATAGTCCCTGATTTTCAGCGCTTATGCTTTATAAAGCTAAAATAGGCAGAGAATGAAGTTACTGAAGTATTTTCTGAAGGGTCTTCTAGGTCACAAACTACTGCTCCTGCAGCTGCTCACCCCTTGTCTCTTGGGGACCTTGTAGCTACCTTGTGGAGTGAGGGATTGCTGAGCTGTGTAGGAGGGTCCATCCCCTGTGGTGGGCAGCCAGAAGAGAGGGAAAAGCTGCAAGGTGGCCAATGGAGGTTTCAGGGTCAGCATGAGAGAAATCCCTGAGCGCCTTTTCTCCCTTGTAGGAAGGTGTATGGTGAGAGGACTGCCTGAAATAGCCAATGTGTGTTTTCCTCTGCATCACCGCAGTCTGTTCGTAGCATCAGGGCATGGACCCCTTGAGTATTTGCCTTATGTGTCCAGCGTCAGGGGAAGAGAAGAGTATGGTCTAAAAGAAGTCCTTGGGTAGGAGCCACAGAAAGAGGCTGCTTTAATGTGATCTTGAGGAAGGGACATACCTTGTTCCCTTAGCAGAGATTCAGAGAACCATGGTATCGCACTTAGCATCTAAAAAAGCATTGGGGAAAATAATGCAGTGTGAGTCAATGCTTGTTTGCTGGGAAAAGTGATTTTGTCATTTGCAGTAATTTTGCAAAAGGGCTTGCCCACATTTTTTTCTCTCTTTCTCTGTCCCTTCCCAAAGCAAATGTAACCTTCTTTCAGCAACAGAGTGCCTGTCATGATTCTGCACTGCTTTTGGTGATTATTTGTTTATTGGCATTTTATTTAATTCCTAGAAATTTCCAGGAATTAACATCAATGTTAAGGAATTTTGAACCCAGGAACTGACTAAACCAAAGTGGACCCTTTAAAAAAAGTCATTTTGAAGTTAGGATCTTTCCAGACAGGTAAGCTGAGCTGGAGTTCCTCCTGCACCAGCCTTGGCCTGTCTGTAGATGGAGGGGAAAAAAAGACATACTTTATTCAGGCAAAAAATCAGAAAACAGTTTGACATTAGCCTAAAAACTTAGCTCTAATAGCACAGGGGACAAATAAAGAAAAACCTACCAAAAAAAAAAAGAAAAGAACTGTGGATTGTCACATGAGCTGCTTTAATAAAGCAAGTTACGGGAAATGTGTGGCGATGAGGGATAGCGCTGCCCTGCACGTCTGTCACCTTGGGGCTGTTTTCTCGCATGAGCCAAAGCCTCTCGCCAGCCATTCATGGTGGAGTTCACAGCTTCAGTATTTCCCAGGGGACACAAGGTCCTTGGATCCTGTTCATTATTTCTCCTTGATGAAAATCAAAATCAATTCACCTTATTTTTGAGTGTGCGCGTGCAATCAGTGTAATTGAACAGGCGCAGCGTTTCCAGGCAGGCATTGTCTCAGCCCTTGCCTACTCAGCTGATTGCATCTGACCTCGACTTCGGAGTTCGTATTTCTGGGCGGAGAAAGCTGCAGTGCGTCACTGTTTATTCCATCTATCTTTCTGCACAGGCTTTACATGAGGAGCATTTATTTGCATAGTATCTCCGTTTCTGTTGCTTTTGGAAAGGGCTGGTTGTGGGGAGGGGAGTGCGCACATCCCGGGTTGAGGGGAAAGCAGCGCTCCTATGACGGTCCGTTTACTCACCCACTTCCCTGTTTCTCAGTCAACAGGATTTTATATGGCTACGGTGGCCACAGGGGAATAGTTGATAACATCGTGCCACTTTGAAAACTTGCACGGAATGGTCTGAGTGGGCGGTTTCAAGACCGCTAAGAAAACTGGCTCTCAAAGGCTCAGGGTAGACAGGGCTACATCCCTTGCTTACCTCCTTTGTACTCACCTCCTTTGTTTGCACTTGTCATTGTTTTTTTGCACTGAGCAACACAAAGCAGGACTTTACTCTCACACTTGTGGGCTCCTCACCTGTGCAGAGTTTGAGGCCATCATTCCTCCATTGTGAGGGAGACCTGGAGCAGAGGAGGGTTTTTTTTTTTAAGCATCTGAGGCATTTGTGTTGAAAACAGGCAATTAGGAATTGAGCTATTCTGCTGTAAAGCAAGGAATTGAGTTCTGGTGGTGCTAGCAACCCCCTTGAGACTAGCCTGTTTTTTCCCATCTAAGAGAATGTCAAAGAAAAGCAGAATATGAGTTTTAAAAAAAAAAAAAAATAAATTGGGCAGATTCAAGGAAACAGATTCCTGATTCCCACGAGGCCTAATAAACACAAAACTGTGGACAGAGCCTCCAGCCTAGGAAGTCCTTTAGCCCCCAGGTGATGGAGAGTGGGAGGATGTATGCAGGAGGAGCATTACTTTCGACTTGCTCGGTTATCCTGCTCCCTCTCCAAGCTGTCGGAGATGAGGCATTGCAACAGGCAGACCTTTGGTGTGACCCAGCGCAGTTTATCCTTTGTTCTGCCCTCCCTCGTTACTCCAGCTGTCTTATTTTGGTGTTAGCTATTCAGTGAAGGTTTCCTGCGGTTATGGGATGTATGACAGTGATGTGCCTGACCCCTCCTCTGTGCACTGCTAGGCAATGCCCTCAGCCCAGGGAACTGCAACACCGTGTTTGCTTCTTAATCCAGAGCAACGCTATTACAGGCACAGCAGTGATGCTGAATTAAGACTTGTCCAGCTGAGAACAGAGTTTGGCTTTCAATCAATAGCAGCCTTTTTATTTTTCTTAATTGGTGTGTGTTGAACAGGGAGTACTGTCGATCGGGATGCCAGGATGTGTCAGGAAGGTGGAGCTGGAGCAGGAGGGAGCAACACAAGTACAGCCAAAGGGAAACAAGCGGTGCTGTGGCAGGAACAGAAGCAAGGCTGGGATTTTACTGTAGGGTTAAGGTGAACTGATTGGCAAGCGGCTCTGCAAAGAGTCATCTCCTGCCTCTTAACCCTCAGTGGCCTTGTGCCTGTACTCAGGATCATACTAAGCCAGCAGGGAAACCTGTGGGAAAGTGGCCACGGCCAGACCACCACCAGCCTGTGGTCAGACTGGTTTACACTGCCTATGAAATCCCACCTCAGGCTTCCAATTTTCCACAAAACTGTCTGTCTGCGTCCTTTGCACATGTCTGCATGTGGCCTACATTTACACTCCTCACCTTCAGCTTCTTCTGGGCACTTGTTTGTCCTTAGAAATTTCAAGCAATTATAAGAAGAAATTTAGAGACAAATGCATGTACAGGGCGCCCTCCTTCCACCTCTCAAATTAATTCTCCATCTTGCCCTCTGGAAAAGCAGTACTTCTGTGGTAATACCATTCTGTAGAGGATGAACTGGTTTGAACTTGAACTTCTCTTTTATTTTGAATACATAATCAAGTCTTCTGTGGGCCAGGGAAGGCAAGTGGTGATAGCTTTTCCTGGGGGGGATGAGTTCAGGCAGAGCGCTTGACTTGCAGCCCATATGGTTGCCTTCACTGCTGGACTCGTAGATACTCTGAGAAGAGACCACGTGCCTCCTTGAGCTCCCTCGTCTTTCCCCCTCAAGCTAAAACTGAAAACTCTTGGGGAAAATGCCACAAAGCCTCATTGTAATTTTTCAGTGAAACAGGGCACTGCTTCTGGACAGACTTACAGTTAAATCTGTAGCTTCTCTATTTGTCATGCAATTTAAGCACTAGCAAAGAGCGAGACTTGCACATTTTGTGTAGCGGTAACTATATGCCTAGCTGTGTTTTGCAATAATAGATGATAGTTTCTAGTGTTTCATGACTCCTGTATTATTGCCTTTGAAGGATGAGGAGCTAATTGGAGACTTCCTTTCCTCCCTTTTCTTCCGGTTGAGAAGGCCCAGATTTCCAGAGCACTGCACCCACCACAATTATGTCCTCCCTAAGCTCTTTCAGAAACCCTCTGCGCTTAGTTCAGGCTCCACACAGCATCCTTCAAGGGAAGAGCCATTCCACCACCGACTTCAGGGGTCGCACTCCTCCAGAGCTCTTCTGAGTATCCGGTCTTGCAAGTCCCCACCACTCCCCCTTCCTGCCTTCGCTTCAGCTTCAGTTTGTCCCCTGCCCTTCTTGGGCTCACACCCCACCCTGCGCTAAGAGCCTGTGCTCTGTGCGCTGCATCCTTTCGAAGTGTGCCCGTGCTGCCTCTTTTCCTCAAGCCCACAGAGAGGTGGCTACACTTGGAAGAACAAACTTCTCTTTAAAACCTCCCCTGCCATTTCCAACCGCAGCGCATGCAGCAAGAGGACTGCTGCCGTTTCAGCCAGTGGCACCGGTGTCAGCTCAGTGGGAATTCACCTTGCATTTGTCGCGTGGTTTCTGCAGACAGACGGCTGCTGTGCAGCCCCTTTTCCATGGCTAGTCACACTGTGTTGCTTTCCAGTTATTGCCCCCTAAGCCCATGGGGAGTACACCCCACAGGAAGCAGATCTTAGTGTGTTGTGGGTGAGGATTACAGTGAGAGTCTTTGACTTCAGCTTTTGTTCTCTCTGATAGCCACAAAATTGTCTGTATGCACAGTCAAGGCATGTTGGCTGGGGCTGACTTCAGATCACGTCTTTTCTGGTTTTAGACAAAATTACTGGTTTCTATCAGCAAGGAACCTGCTTAATGACTCAACTCATTCCTGTTTGCTCACTGGGGAGTCAAACATCTTGGTAGGCAACAGGGTACCTGCTGAGGCATCCAATGGGCTGACTTTTCAGCCGGTCTCCATAACAGGCTAGCAGGATCCACAGTGCACTTAAGAGCTTTATCGTCCCAGCACAGAGTAGAGCATCAGCCCTTTCCTCGGGAATCCCATAGGAGACGCAGCTGCCTTCCCATTAGTTCCAGGCTCATGTCTCTATATGATGGTTACCCCCATGGCAGCTATGCACTGTAGCACATCCACCAGCACCCAGCCACCCTGTCTGGGGCAACTGAGACTTCAACAACCTCAGAAATGATGAGGGAACAAAAATATCTGTTCCTTTATGCTATTGGTTTTTTGGGATGACTATTGGTAAGTCAGACACACACAAAGGCACAGGCCAAGTTCAGAGCCTTGTTGTGCAAGTTGCTCTTTCCTGCTTGTGGGAGGCAAACTACCGTCAGGGAAATAGAGGCAGGGAGAAGATAAAGCTGGGACAGACGTAGAGGGGAAAGTAGAGGGCTGAGTGCTGCTGCTTCCCTGTATGATGACCAACTACTGCTGCTGGTGACCACCACTTCTTAGGCCTGTTCCCATGCTATGGGTAAATCTCTTATCACAAATCCCTGAAGTCCTGGGATAGGTGTGGATGGCTGTGTGAGAGCATCTGTCCAGGAAGATGCCTGCCCAGGCTGCTTTTGCCGGTGTCAGCAGTGCTGTGAGAGCATGATCTGTCCGCCAGCCTGGAGCAGCGACATGGTGTTGCATCTCCTCCTGACAGGGAAACTTCTTAGAGGGGTTTGATCACCATGAAGCCATTTCAGAAAAATGACAGCATTTGCTAATGCTAAGCTTACGCGACTGTGCAAGTCATGAGTCACGTTGTGCACTGGTCTCATTTTTGTGCAGCATGTGAAATCAATTGGGGAGAAAAAATGCCAGGGCCTGCTTAAGGAAGAGCTGCTGTATTATTTTTCTTACTCAGATGTTTTTTCTCCCTTTTATCTCTTCATTTTCTTAGGTATGCTGTGACTTTCCTATTTAAACCTGATTGCTCTTTGAAAACAGAGCCTTACTCAGTTGGGGTGTGCCAAGGGTTACTCACAGGGGATGCCCAGGCCATTCCTATCCGAGCACTCGGCTATCCCAGACCAGTAGCAGATGCAGGTGGGAGAATGGTTCACATTTCTGTGTGCAAAGCCAGGCTCTGAAGCATTTCCCCCTTCACTGCCCAAGCAAGACTCTCAAGGAATGCAAGGAAAATTCTCCCTGAATTAAAAATAAGTCAGCCAGGCCTATGGGATTTTGCAGCCAGAGATTAAGCTCTCTTTCTATAGCTTCCTCACCAGCGTGATGGAAAAGCAGCCCAGGTTGATGTGTATTAGTCGTGCATGGAAACACAAAAGGCTCAGAGAATAAAACATTCCCAGTACTGAGCTGGAGTACAGACCCTGCTCCACTTTGCTTGGTAACGTCCGTGCCTCTGCCCTGCTGTCCCCCAGGAAACTGCATCATTTCACAGCCAGGCTCAGAGCCCTCTCTGAAAGGCATTGGTAGCATTAGAGAAACCCAAATGAAAACTCAGTGAGCACCCAGCCACAAGTCCCCATCCCTAGGAGTAGCTGAGCAGACTAAAGAGGACATGCCTGAGTATCTCCTCTGGTTTTGTTGGTGGCAGACAACAAAACATCAGGGCTCAAGAGAAATAGTTTTCAGCTGTGGAAAAGGTGGGCAAGCAAGACTCTTCAAGGGGCATGAATGCCCTGTGGACAAACACTGGGTACTCACACTGCTCTTTGCATTTTCTTTCCTCCAGGAACTTCAGAGAAATCCTTATTTGATCATGGATGGAGTTAGCAGATTTGATATAATGCAAGGAGAAATAGGTAAGGTCGTATACCTCGGTGGAAAAGATTGGCACAAAGCAATGACCTGTGATTGCTTCGCTATGTTCTGAGTGCTTGGTGGGAAGATGCAGACCATGGTAGCTGCGGTAAACAATTAGTGCAGGTTAATCCAGACTCACACAAGTCCACACACAATTTATTGCAGATGTTTAACAGGATTCCCAAATGCAGCAGCTCTAATCACTGTTACTTATATACGGCACCTGCCGTATGTAAGGAAAAGCATAGAAAGTGAGGTCCAGCTGAGATTGGGTAGATGCTTCAAGTACAAGGGTCAAACACAGGTCCGGGTTAAGTAGCCCCAGCTCCAACATGTGTAGGACTGAATTTTCTCTTCATCCTAATGTTTTCATCTGACTCTGTGTTGTCTTTCCTGTGGAAATTGCTGTCCATCTTCTGTAATACTCACTCAGACATGTGTCTGCCCCCTGTATCAATGCCATCTTTTTCTTCTGGCCCATAACCATGTTTGTCTTTGGGACCAGCTCTGCTTCCATATAGAAAAAAATGTCTTCCCACTTCTCACCCCACTGAGAGGTTTGAAGATTTCCTAAACAACCTTCTAGACTGCAAGTCTCAACATGACCGCCAAAGATAGGAGGAGTATGAAAAGAGAAAAGGATGGCTGGGTGGCATCAGGGTTCCCAAAGGACATTGCTGCTGAATACTGGGTAGTGGTTCAGCACTTGGCGGGAGGAAAGGGAGGCAGAAGAAAGTTGGTTTCTTTTAACATGCTGGTTCTTAGATGTTGAAGTCCACTCTTCTAAAGAGTTAGTTATGGTCCACAACAGTGAGTAACCAACTGAATGCACTGGGTTCTTCCCTCCCTTGAGGTGACTGCTGGATGCTGGCTGCCCTGGGCTCCCTGACACTACAGAAGCAATTTTTGGAAAATGTTTTACCAAAGGACCAAGGATTCCAGGACAATTATGCTGGAATTTTTCATTTCCGGGTATGTATTCTCTGCTGTATTTCTATGGCTGGGGCTTGGCTGGTTGGATCATACAGGGGTCCAGACTGCAGTTCCAGATCTTGACATCCTTGAATGTGCTGACTCCCAGTTCAGAATTTTGCAGAAAATGCCAGATTTTCTAATGATTCCTTGTTCTCCAGGTGGTGCAATCACACTTCAGGGAATTTGAAGCCCTTTTCTGAAAGTTATGACTCCAGAGGTACAGATACCAGCTGTTCAGATAAATTTGTGTACATACATGTTTTAGATGGCATTCTGGTGTCTGCTTTGATTTCGACAGTTTGTTATGGCTGTCAGCGTACCAATGTTCTTTATCTATTTAGACTCATTTTCTGTTTCCCCATATACTTCACCTTGCCCTTTTAGTTCATGGAAATGTCTTGAAATTACAAATCCTTGGAGACAGATCAGAGGAACAGGCTTTTGATATTTTGAAGAGAGATTTGTTTCTGGGACAAGAGCAAGGCTTTTTTGTAAATCTCACTTTCTACCAACTCTTGAAATTCTCTGAATCTCCCAGGAGGGTGGCTGGGATAGTAACAGGCAGGCTCTGCTTGCTTGTGTCTGAGTCAACGAAATATCTTGTGGGATTAGAGGCACTTGCAGTACCATTAAGCTCCAGAAGCTAAACTGGATATAGAGAGAATCAGTATATACTCAGCCATTCATCATCCACCCCCCGCCTTTTTTTTTTTTTTTATAAATCTGTTTTGTCATACACAGTTCAGTACCAAGCAAAGAGCTGTGGCAGTGAGACTTCTTTGATCCCCTGGAGCTCTCATGGAGCAGCACCAGGAGGATTATCTTGTGGGCAGTCTAAATTTTGCTCTGTTCCTTTGCTCCTCGGAATATCAGATGTTTCTGTCTTGGCCCATTTCCAGCATGCAGAGGTGCACTGTATGAGATAAACCAGCTGAAGGGGACACCAGTCCGCTTAAAACACATTAAAAGGATGCAAGTTCAATTGTCTTTCATGAGAGCTTTGAAAAGATTAGTTAGGAGGAATCCTTAAATCTTAAGCAGTATAAATACCTTACAGTATTTGAAAATGTTTTCCCTGTCATCTCATCTGCAAATCAATGCAACTGTTTCTGGCTTTCCTTGAGCAGTAAACCCCTGAGAAAGCTACTCTGAATGGAAATGCTTCTTGGCAATGCCTTTCAATTATTCCATCAAAGATATTTTACTGCCATCCACAGGCTAAGCCACCAGTCCTTAGTTCAGTGAAGAATCACAAACAAGGCATATCATATGCTAGTACAAAAATTTTCGCTTATAACTTTTTTTCACCTTTTTGGATCTGCAGCGCGTTGCCTCTCAGGAATACAAAGGGCTGCTCTGGTCTTCCTACGCAGCACTGGCTGTTTGCTGCAAGAGTGAAGGGTGTTAAGCACTTCATCACCTGTAGTTAAGATGGGTGATGTTTTTATCTAGGGAATAATTACATTGGCATTATTTCACCAGGAATTAAGTTAGTCCCGTGTTTGTAGAGGAATCGCTTTCTCTGCCACAAAAACTGTGAGGCAGGTTGTGCCACACGTTATGACAGTGAGCAGCAGCAGCTCAGCCTGGGAAAGAGCAGAAATATTCTGCAGGTACTACAGGGGGTTATGACACAGTGCATCAGCTCAAAGCAGGGAGGATCTGCCCTGAGCATTAATGTCCCTGCTCTCAGGAAGAAACTGATGATATCTTTAAAGGCCATACGTGGTCAAGACATCAGTTTCAGGACTGAAAGGTGCCTTCTAACATTATGCACAAGAGAGTGATTGAAAGGCATGGGATTTTCACCTTGCTCACTTCCAGAACTGGATTTCTCAAAGATCCCTGTCAAGGGAGGCGAAAAAAGGAGTCAAAGTAATCACACAGTATTCCCACTCTGACCAGCAGCACCCTAGGTGTCTTGTTGTCATCTTGCAACTGTTCATTTCTTTTTCCCCCTCTCCTAAGCCCAGGAGAATAAATTCCTGATATAAAAGGCTCACCACAAATGTGGAAGCAAAAAACTTCCTTCTTTGCAGCCTGCCTAATAGGGATTCTTTGTTTCATTTACTGTCACATTCCCAGCTGCAGTACTTTAAATCCTGAGGGTATAAAGAAATTTGATTAAGCCAGACTCTCAAGCCAAAAAATGAAGGCATTGACCCTCTCCGAAGGCATATGGGAGAGAATGTCTTCTCCTACACCACTCTTGCACTCCCAAAGCATCCTAGGACTTTCCATGAGGTTTCTCATTCCTGTCGTGGCTTTTCCTGTCCTTGTGAGCTCAGATGAGACCACAATCTGAAAGTCTGCAGCAGTCAGGACAAAGCAGCTCTCTTTATCCAGCTAAAGAAAAATACAGTGCTGCATTCAGAAGGCCTCCAAGCTTGATCTCCCTACCAAAGATGGCCAAGGAACCTGGCTTTTGAAAAAATGTCAGTCAGGGGGTTTGGACTGCATTGATCCCCACAGCCAGTTCTATATCGTTGTCCTTGTTCAGCTGTTGTGTTTGCACATGAAGCACCATGGGGAGCTGTGGCTGGGTGTCACACCTTTTCTCCCTACAGGCCTGCTGACAGGTATTGACTGGTGACAGGATGGCATGTCAGGTGACCAAAAGAACAGCTCCTTTCAGACTGTCCTTTTAGCCTGTCTCTCTTCTGGGTAGGCTTTTCCTCAACCCCATCCTGCCAAAGTCAAGCAGAAGCCTCAAACCACTCCTAGAGCTCAGGTTTGGGGAGTCAAACCCTGTCACCTCCTGCTGCCACTAATGTAGGAAGTGAGAGGCTGGGGTGAGGCAGAACGTAAGCAGGATCGAACCTGCTTTCAGCTTAGCAGACTGTAAGCTGCTTTGCTGCTGGGCAGATCTGGTCTCGTGCTTTTCTAACAGAACAGCTCATTTTGGGGTTTTTCATTGACCAAAGCTGTTGAAGTAAAATCATGCTAGACTAAATCTATTGCTGGCATACTTCCACTGAAGTCCTTAGCATTACTGCAAATAAGAGCTTGGCCTCTTATGATTGCGAATCACGCTAAGCTACATTAATCTGCTAATGACTCTGGAAATGGCTCCTTTAGTTCATCCCCACAGATCTCTTTCCTTGTCTTCTCCCTCGAAAGGTTTCATCAGCTGGATCAGCTGGAGAAACACCTGCTCTGTCCACATGCTGGAGAGACCACCTGCGTCCTCCTCATCTATCAAGGAGATGGATAATACCTCAAAACAGTCTTTAGTCACTACACTGTCCCTGTCCATGACAGCACACGAGAGTCTTAATTGAAACACAGAGGAAAGAAAATCTAGAGACTGGATCTTGACAGAGGCTGTCTGGCTAAGAGCTGTGCTGCATGGGAAAATCCAAGTGCAGCTGAGGAGTAAGGCTCACTGAACCATTGCGTGATTGTTCTTTATCATCTTGAATGCTTGCTGTCGCCCAGTAATATTAGCATAGTTCACATGTTGAATCTCTCCTCCCACTGATTGCAGGACTATTTATATTCCCAAATGACTTCCCTTGCCACTGGGAAATCCAGCCACTTGGTAGCTTGTTTAACAATGTGGACCATTAACCTGAAGAAGTTCAGGAGACAACTTGCATATATCCATGCTTTAGATTAATTCCTGTGCTATTTCAGGAGGCTGTTGCTTGGCACGAATATTAACTCTTAAAAGAGGTTCATTCTTTTATCGCTCTTCTTTTTTTTTTTTTTTTTTTTTTTTTTTTTTTTTTTTTTTTTTTTTTTTTTTTCTTTTCTTTCTAGTTCTGGCAATATGGAGACTGGGTGGATGTAGTGATAGATGACCGGCTGCCATTCTTAAATGGAAGATACCTGTCTGTACACCCTCGAACGTCAAATGAATTCTGGCCGTCCTTGTTGGAGAAAGCATATGCCAAGTAAATATACCTGGTCTCTTCTTCTACCTGGTGTTGAATGCTTTCTACGAGTGGTTTCACACTCTGCAAAGCACACAGGGAGGAGTTCAGGCTAACAGTGTGTATGTTGTGCTGCGCTTAGGTAAGGAACTGTGGCTGAATGCAAACACGGGGCCAGCATAACCTGGAAATGTTGGTCTCAGGCTGAAGACAAAAACACACCCATTCCAACTCTACAGTGTTAATGCCTGAGAAGTAAAACGAACAAGGCAGTGGCTGGTGACACAAAAGGGGCTGGGCATCTCCTCCTTACTTTAAGCAAACTTCTTTGCCTCTGTTTTCCTTTCGCTATTTTCCTCTGTTTAAAACTGCAGACTCCGAGCAGGGATTACCTCTGTTTACAGTCACTAATCAGAGATGATGCAGACATGTGGAGCAAGCAATGAGAAGAAGCATGACTGAAGAAGATGCCCAGGCACAACATACGCACTCCTATGAGTCTCTGGTCAGCTCTCACTTCACACAGAGAGCTCTGACTCTTGGCTGAGGTCCCCAGAGTACTGTGGGGTTAATAATGATTAATAAAGAGATAATAATTTTAAAAAATCCTCTGAGGAGTAAAGGGACCAGAGTGTTATCCCTTAGCATCTGTAGCATTGCCCATTATTAAATGTGCTGAAAATAAATTCCTGTGCTAGAGCTAACACGAAGGGCTGGAACTTGGTGCACATGCCCTCCATCAAGTTGGTGTAACATTTGCAATGCAAAGAGGAGCTGAAGAAGACAGCTAATTATTCTGGCAGATTTGGTCAGGAATGAGCAAATGTTAAAGCAGCATCTGAATGACTCAGGAATAGGATTCATTTTGCCCTGACGTATCTCAGAAAAGTTGACTCAGGATTCAGTATCAATTTGCTGCATAAGATTTTAATTACAAAGCAAACCAAACCTCTATTAGATTAAAGTTGCAAGCGATGCTGTTTGTGAGATTCCCATTTGAAAAGTTTTCCCCCAGTGCCCATGAAAAATTCTTTTCATCAGTGTAGGACAAGGACAACCCTTCAAAATACAATTAGCTGCAGACTTCATTTGATTACATTCATTAAATACAGTGTGTATGATGGGGTTTAACAGCATGCTCTACCTGCTCTAAGTACAGCATGTTCCAGCTTATTTGCTGTCTCAATAAAAAGCACACGATAAAAACAACAAGGACTGTGTTGGCAATATTAAATTATTATCCTATTATTGCATTCTAGCAGAGTGAATTTGGAACAGTGCTGAAAACTTGTTTCTATCTTGCCTTGGGAGCATGGGCAAATACCTTCCCCTCTCTCTTCTATTTCTCATTTGCAAAAGGGATACTGGCTGTTTATGTGAAGAGTCATGACAAAATACGATGTAGAAACTAACAGTTCGGCTTCATTTGATCTGAAATATCCATTTGAACTAGTCACCCTTGGCTCCCTTCCTGTTCAGAAGAAGGAAACTGGATACTTCAAGATGAGATTCTGCTCATCTCCCTAAAATGTCTGCATTGGCATGAGATGCATCTTATTATTTTCCACTGTCTGTAAATGACTCTAGACAGCTGCCTCAGACATGAGTGAATACAGGGGAAAAAAAGTCCCACTTTGCCTCATTCATTCCACAGAGTATGTGTTGTGTCTGTTCATGTATTTCAGTCATATTTCCTTTCATTACCTGACCCCAATGTTTACACACTCCAGGCTCACGACTTCAATGCCATGTCCATTTTGGAAACCATCACTGTATATTTTTTATTAAAACACAGAGTAAGGACTAATTAATGTGTTGGTTTTTTTTTCCCCCCAGGTTACGGGGCTCCTACGAGAACTTGCATGGAGGCTACCTTTCTGATGCTTTAGTAGACTTCACAGGTGGTGTCCAAGTGCAGTTTTCATTGAAGGAGCCCCCTCCTGAACTGGAGGAAATACTGAAAGCAGCTGCCACATCTCAGTGTCTGATGGGCTGTAGCACTTCAGGCCACGTGAGTCACAGATCCAGGAGCATGCCTTTCTTGGTTTACTATATTTGCATAAAGGTTGCTCTTTTGAGTGAAGAAGGAAGTCCATAATCACATTGTGTAATAGTTAGAGCTTATGGATGCCTGGAGAGATCTTGGCAGCAGAAAGTAGATAAAGTTATGCAATAAGCCATGTAAAGGCTTTTGGGTAGATGAAGATGGATTGGTCTGTCAGAGAGAGGTCTGTGGCTTCTCTCCTGGCTAATCCCACAGCGATAGAGTGGTATCCTCTTGCAGTAGGGCTGATTTTGGCCTTGTAGCTTTGTGACTGATTCTAGCAAGGCCAAAATGCACCTCTCTTCTTTGAGAGGATGCTATTCTTGCATTATGCAGGCTACTGATGTTAATGCTGGGAAGTTGCGTAAGGCTTTGTGATGCTCAGCAAGCATCTTGTGAAAAAGCTGCCATGGCTTCCCTTTTAGCATGTAAGGGAAGACTGCAAAGTGTGCAGCATTGCTGCTGTAGTGCCTGATTCATCAGGACACAAAGCTCAGCTGTTGCAAACAAGCCAAGGACTAGCCCCTCAGCTCAGGTGGCTGATGCTGGGCTGCGGGTGGCAGGGAAATTCTGTGTTTCTAATCCTCCCAGTGACCCAGTCCAGGTCATTCTGCAGTTGAAGCAGCTCTGGATCATTGAAGAACTTGCAAATATGTGAAGAACTGTAGTTTTGATAAATTTGCTGGATTACTTATGGCCGCAGTGGGAACAACAGTCACAACAGTCACATTCCTCTGGAGCCACTATATTGCTGTAGTCAAAACCAAATCTTTTTTTCTGCCACACCAGATGGTAGCTCTGTGAGTTGATGGCCATACTTCTGCAGTGTGGCAGAGAGCTAAAAGCTGTGCTTTCTCCCTTCTGCAGCTGAGGACGAACATACAGCTGAGGAATGGGATTGTACAGGGTCATGCCTACACCATCACAGGAGTTGTGAAGGTAAGATCAAGGACTTGTTCCTGCCTGGTGATCTTGTACTGGTGATTGACTACAGGGCAGTCACACTCCCGTTTCATTCAGTCATTTTAATTAGCTTCACGCTGAGGAGGGATTATTGAAAGCAAATAGTTCAAATTCCAGGAGATGGAAGGATTCTGGCATGATGGGAAGAGGGAGGATATCTGAATCCTATTGTTTTTTCTAATGGAAAAATGCGACTTAAATTCACTTTTGTTTTGGGACACCTCAACAGCAAATACAGCATGTCTGGGGATTTTCATTCCATGCTGACTCTTAAAAATTCACTTTTCTGTTTCAAATAAGAATAGAAGTGCTGGCTGAAATTCTAGGACTTGCCATATGATGCAAATCTACATTTGTTGAGCTCAATCACAAGATGCTAAAAATCACTATGTGAAAAGTAAATAACTCACTGGTTCAAGAACAGCATTTATCCATCTTTTAAATCTGTTCTACTCATGCAGAAATCCTCCTGGTTAGATATTAATATTGCTGATCTGAAAACAGGACCAATTTATCACACAGATCAAAAGAAACGGAAGAATTTTTACAACCAGAAGTCAGAACATGGCTTACACCAGTAAGCTGTAGTGCACACAGGGAATGTTAACAGTGATCAATGCCAAGAAGGAAACCAAACAATAGCTATGATATCATACAAGATAGCTGCAACACATTTTAATCTAGGAACTTAAAATATTTTGGAACAGGGACGTTGTTTTCCCTAAGCTATTTTCTCCCTTCTCCCCTTTTCTTTAATGGTCTCCTGTATGAGCCTGGCTTTGGTTTATAACCCCTTATGCCATGGCATGTTTGGTGCCATCATTGTAGTCATCTTGGAGGATACTTGCTTGTAGTCAAGAGACTCCAAAATGGAAGGACAGGAGTTGCCAGGCTCCAGACAAGCTCCCAGCTGGCTCTCCCCAAGACAGGCGTGGAAGGATCTTGAATCCTGTTGGAGAGCAAGCAGGCTGTTTCAGCTTCCTGCTGCTCGTGATGTGTCCAGAGAGGAGAAACAGTCTTTGCTCCACCTTACAGGAGTGCCAAGGCATCTGGGGGGGTGTCCTATGGGGAAATG
The DNA here is from genome assembly GCA_013400195.1 of Aramus guarauna. NCBI lineage: Eukaryota > Metazoa > Chordata > Aves > Gruiformes > Aramidae > Aramus > Aramus guarauna. Next base: position 268,511 of record VXBL01000623.1, read on the forward strand.
ATTTGAGGCTGGCCAGGAGCTGGGCCTTTGCCTGGGAAGAGACTGCTGTGGCATTTGTTTCCAACACTGCCTGTGTGCATAAAGAAAGCCAGAAACAAAAAGGTTTGCTCCTTCTTTCCACTTCCACCATTTCAGCTTCACTGGTGAAAGTGAGTTGCTTCTGGCTTAAAGCAGCAACAGCAAGAGGAGAGAAGCACCAAAACTCCAGCTGTTGGAAACCACAGCGCTGTACATACAGAGACACAGATATCATCATCTCGACATTCACTCTGGGTAGTGGGGTGGCTTGGTTCCTCAAAGTCTCTCTCTTTGCTGACTCACAACATCAGATGTGCAAGATTAGGCACTGGACTTTCCCAAGGCCATTGAAGTCATGTGGTGTGACAGGAATGCTGCTGCTTCCGTCTGCATCAGCTATTCACTGTTCTTGGGAAAGCAAAATGGGGGCAGTTTTCTCCCACATGTCATTCCTTTACAGTGTAGCAAAAGGCACTGATTTTTAGCTGCAATCAAATGAGACCAGAAGTTATACCAGGCCTCCATTTTACTACCCATCTCTTCACTAGCACAATTGTGAAAAGCTGTGACTGAGTTTATCTTACTTTCCTCTTTACAGATACCCTACAAGAATGGCTGGAAACATATCATCAGAATCTGGAATCCGTGGGGCCGTGGGGAGTGGAAGGGGCCCTGGAGTGATGGGTATGGTCTTAGTGCTTTAACCTCATAATGAGAATCACTCTTTTATAGGCTTGTTGTAAAGGACCTCGGCTTTGCACCCATTATAATGAAGAAGGCATTGCTAAACCAATTAATTATAAGCATTATTTCCATCTGCAAAGCAACTGCCCACAGAAATCCAATCCAGGGAAAACTAATGCAGCATTAGGTTTATATGTGCTCCTCACTAGGCCTAGCTCAGGTATTTCTTTTTGCATATGTGTAACTTGTTATTACCTGGAGTAAGCTCTGCCCATGCCCATAGACACTGGCTGGCTGCTTCTATTGAATTCTCCTGTAACAATCATGCATCCACCTTCCTGCTCCTTCTTTCCCTCCCATGAGTCTGAATCTGGGAAGAGGATGGTTAGCAGAGTCCATGAGAGTAGGGCAGTATTTTTATGCAGTATTGAACACACAGAGACAAAAAGGGTCCTTGGTTATTGCAAAGGCAAAGTACCGCTGGATGGCTTGAACTGATCTTTTGGATCCTGCATGCAGCTTTGAAGATGCAAGGACCACTTTTCTGGTGCGTGTATAAGCTAACTTCTCTTTCCTGAGGAAAGGAATGGTACAGAGGAAGACTGCAACAGTTTCGTAAATAAATAGATATTTGTTTTCCTGGTGGAACTGCATCAGTGTTTTCCTGACTAGAGAGATGTTCAGGTGTCACTCTTACATGATTTAATAGCATCCCACCTCTCTCTGTTGCTAGGAACACTCATAACTTCTCTGCTGAGAAAAGTCAGACTAGCGTGTTGTGTCTGGATGGGTTGGCGGGTGGTGCAGACATGTGTAAGGCTGGGATAATAGCTATCTGCTCAGACAGTATCCTCCCATTTTTTGGAAGGGTGAACTATAATCCTAACTGTAATTGAAATGTCAGTAGAGCGCGTTCACAGGTAAGCTGCATAAATCAATAAATTATTGATTCATGCTCTGTTTATTTATCTTACACTCTGCAGAAAGTACAATTATCACTTAATTATAAACATGCTGCTTGGAAACAACACATTTGACTGGCTAATGTGCCCTCTACACATCAATATAATATCAGCACTTCAGTGCTATGCCTTGGTACCTCCCTAACCTCTCCAGCATGGGAACAGGTGACTGGGGTGTGGAGGGCAGAGGCAGGATTCCCCAGCACCCACCCCAGGGTGGGCGATTGAGGCACAGCAAAGGCGCAGAGCTGTGTTTGCTGGCCTGGGCTATGAAGGCATCGGGCACAGTCCTATTCTCAACGTGCAGGTTGCTCACTCCTCCTGATCCCTCATGACTTGATGGGCTGGTTAGAGGAATGGGCTGGCCAGAGAGACGGAAAATTGTGCCTCACATCTGCTTGTTGATTTGTTCTTGTTTGCAGCTCTCCTCAGTGGGACTATGTTGAGCCTCGATGCAGAGAAGGCCTTCTCAGAAATATGGATGATGGAGAATTCTGGTATTTCCCTGTCCATCCTTCTGTCTGCCAGGTTTTCTGTTTGTGTTCATTACGAAAAAAAGAGTCATTTAGGCAGTTTTCTTCTCCTAGCGATGGCTCAAGGCACCCTGTGTTAGCTGGGAGCAAACAGCAAATTGGAGCTTATCCTGACCCCATGGTTTCAGAGGAAACAAGACTTAGAGAAATGCAGCTGGCCAAGATTAAGTAACAAGCTGGTGAAAAATTGTAAAGTGAGAGAAATAAAAATCCATCTCCCTGAGACTTAGTCATATTGTCACACTGCCCTTCCCCATAAAGTGCCTAGCCTGAACCTTGGACTGGCTGGTGCTCCAAGGGGACAGGTGACTGAGCCGGTCATAGAGCTTGTGCACTTGACTACTCCGCAGGTGCTTATGTTTTTTCACTGCCTCTGATTACTCTCAGATCCGGGTTAGCCATGTGTGAGCCATCCTTTAGAAAAGCTATTATTGTTCAGAAAATGCACACTTGCCCTGTGAGCCTCTGAGGAAAGCAGGGGAACAGCAGGCTGGTCTGAGATAGGCACTGCAGGCTTGAGCAAATCATGAGTGCAGGGCAGGACACCGAGGAGGGACAAAGCAAGCTGCAGTGGCAGAGATGTGCTGGAGATAGCAGGACTCCACCTAGGTGCTACTGAACATGCCCTGTAATTTCCCTGAGGCTTTAGGTGCAGTTAGGGCAGCCCAAATACATCAAGAGATGATGTATTCTGCAAGATATCAGCCCATTCAGCTACAGCCTGCAGTGTTCTCTGTAACCCCCTTTTAAAGACACAGGGGGTGAACGTGAGTACCTCACCAGTGTCTCAAACTGAAAGCTGAGATTTTCTCCTTCTCTGCAGGATGTCCTGTGAAAACTTCCAGGAGCAGTTTTCCTGGCTCTATATATGTAACAGCACTCCAACATTTCTGAACTTTGGAGATCAGCATGGCACAACATGGTCTGTGGACAGGCACATCAGCCTGTGGAGTCCAGCCCTTGCCACAGGCAGGAACAACTATTTCGCAGGTAATGAACGCTCGCTGCAGTCACTCAGTCCTCTCCTCCTCTCCACTGCTGCTTACAGTGAAACATTCACTCTGAGCCCTGAATTACAGAAATATTGATTGCCAGTTGTTAATGCCTGCCCTTTCCCATTACAGCACCTATCAGCTAAAGAGGGAGAAACAAAACAGCAGCACTGGCTGCTGAGATAGAACAGGAGGCTTGTGATTTAGAAACCCTAAACTCTTTAAATCAAAATGTGCTTGTCTGTCTTCTTTCAGCCAGTTCAGTAAGTGTTATAGGGGACCTCATTGGAAAGTCTGGTCTAGCAAATATGTAGCTGATTTTACAGAGCGAGAAATACTCCAAAATTAAATGGATATGAAATGAAAGAGTTGTCTTACAAAGCTCTGTTTTGAAAGGTAGAAAGTCCTTTGAGCAGTTAAGACCACTGGTTTTACTGTACAAGGACTCTTCTGGCATTGCAAGTTCCGATTATTATAAGTATTTTTAAGTTTTAATCTCATCTTATCTTATCTTACTCTTTTTTACAGCTGCATCACTATTTGGACTTTGTGTTTTTAATCTAAGATGGTGGCATGTGGTCAGCGAAGGATCTTCCTGTTTTGTTTGGTTTTTTTGCAATGCTGATCCCTGACTTGGCAGCAAACAGGTTTCAGCTTACAGATTTCAGCCGCCTCCTCATAACCTTGATCACCATGTCGGAAGGGGTGATAACAAAGCAATACCTGTGTTGCTGCACACTGCGGGCACTGGGACTGAACAAGGAAGTGCAGGGGCTGAACTGAAAGTGTGTGGGCAGAGCCATTTTCCTTGGAGCTGTGTTTTCCACCAGCCCTCTAATAAAATTCCTGTCCAAGTACAATTGGGCTATATTGCAGCTTTCGAGGCCACCCAACATAGCTATATGGCTTAAAGTCTGGACTGGTTTAAGCAGATGCTGCCATCTCAGTCCTTTTTCCCCCAGTTTGGGCATCTTACCGCTTTCTTATCAGGGATGCTTCCTGTTAACCAAAACCTTGGCCAAGAAGAAGCATTTTTTTTTTTCTGATGCTCAACGCTCTGTCTTGTCCATCGCCAACACTAACAGGAAGGAAGGGGAGGATAGCTTTGGACCATTTTGTCTTTTTCTTTTATGTGTTTATGATCTCTCAGCCATAGTCTTTTTCAGCTCAACCACTGGGTCAAGTGGCCAATTAAGAATCACTGCTTTTCTGCCTCGGGGAAAGTGTGCCATGTAGGTGAAGCAGATGTAGAGGGGTTGGGAAATCTGCATGACTTTTATGACTTTGCCAGAGATTTCTAGAATGATTAATGTGCAATTAGTTTAACTCCAGATGCCTCAACTCCTACTGGTAATGTAGAGACTACAGTGCTCTGTTGTATTGAAAGGATCTTGGAGCAATAACTACCTCTTCCTCTGGGTACATATAAGCAAGATCTTACACAATAGGCTAGTACTGGAACATCTGTGTGCCTACTATTAATCTGTTAACACTTTCTCAGCAGGTGCAGTTTCAACGAATCCTCAGTATTTTTTCAAAGTGTCAGATTATGATCCCAAAACCTATAATGTAGTCATTTCACTCATGCAAAAACACGCTGAAGACATGCAGGATGCAAAAAACCTGAAGATTGGCTTTTTTATCACCATGGTAAGCACAATGAGGTATCATGTAGGCACTGTTGTTTTCTGTGTGGCTTATTATACCTGTACATGGAAGTGAAAGAGTTAATTGCCTTTTGGGCTGTAAAAAGAGAGCAGTCAGTATTTGGAGTGAATTTCTGTATGCCTTCTATCATAGACAATCATAGGAAAAGTAGTTAGGCAGGCTTAGTTTCCTTTATTCATGTCTTAAGAGAGGAAAGGTTGAACTTTTAGTTCGGTAGCATTCCAAAACAGCCCTGGGAAACTCAGGGAGTCCCCAGGTTGCAAGACATGCCAAGGCAACATCCTCTATGCCCAGCAGTACTGGTAACATGCCTTGCTGGTGGGGCACAAGGCATGACAGCCAGCAGTAACCACAGTGCTTGAGCAGTACTCCAAGTCTAGTAGGGAAGCAAATGGCCTCTTGTTCCCCAAAATGGGCCTGTCTTACTCATCCCCCCCTTTTCTATCACAGAAATGCCATGCAAAAGCCATTTACAAAACACATTTGCTCAAGACCAGAGCAGAGGTAATCCACTCAGATATCTGGGGCCTCCACTACTATTTCCCTGTTTGGCTTTTTTTATTGGTGACTGTCCAGGGAGATACCATTTCAAGGGCAGTTGTTGTCAGAGCATTACCAGGCTTACTGAAAGTGCAATTACTAGCGTGGATGCATGCTAGCCTTTCCAAAGTGTTTTTGTGGTTGGCTGATGAGGGTGGGAGGGGATTGTTCTTAACCTGAAGAATGAAAGGAAGCAGAGATTGCTATGACCCTAACTTCACATTCTCCTGATCACTGGAGAGGTTTGCCCTAGTCCCAGACTTTGAATAATTGATGCCATAAGTCTAACAGCTCCTCATAAAGGAAGAGCATGGCTTTGTAGCTCATAAAAAAACCAATGTCTGAGAAATAAAATAAAAAGAGCATCCCTCCAGCAAGTGGAACTCGCTATCCCTGCACAAGGAGATCCTCTGCTGATATCAGATATCAGGCCTGCAGGATTCCATGGCGCCCGTTGTGTCACTTGGAAAGAGCTGCTGCTCCTGGTAAATGGGGAACTCACTCCTTCCAGCATCCTCATCAGCTGTCCCCCAACAGTCACCTAACATGGAGGTCCCTGCATACTCTTGCCTGATGCATGTCCACCTTGATTAGTTACCTATTTTAACATAAGTGACCCTCACTGGCATGTGATGGCATAGGTCTTGGCTCCCTTGAAAAGCAGTTGTTTAATCAGGAAGTGCACTAGGGGACAGATTTCCTCTATTCTTACTTTATATTTAAAATTTCTTTCTTCCCCTCCAGTTGATGCTCAGACGTGTTCATTTAGTTTTTCTTTCTCTTGGTATGTTCCCAAGGATGGATGAAATTCGATGAGTATGTCAAGTCTGGTTGACACGGCCTCTGTGGGCTGTCAGCCCATAGCTCACCGCAGGCTCAGTTTGGGCTTCTGATTCTAGGTGATCTCCTACACAGGAGCTGAAGGGCAAGGCTAGAACAGACCAGTACTGTGGAGCACCTGGTCAATGAGGGAATGGGTACAGGTGTGCCGCTCTGTCACATCTTAGCTTTTAGTCATGTAATTATATAGGTACAAATTCACAGCAGATTATACAGAAAATATTCCCCCGTAGACAGAGCCTAAGTATTTTATCATGAGACCTGGTCTACCAGCTTCTCACAGCCAGCCCAGTGTCCTGCCCTGGTAGCAGCAAAAGCCAAGTCCAAGAGCTAAAACCCGGAAAGGTGCACAGTGCTGTTCCCTTGTATTATTTCCCAGTGTCTAGCCTCAGTGCCTGAGGGCAGTCAGAGGTGGCATCTTTACGTAAAAGTTTACAAGGGGTTTTCTTTGTGTGAGGAGAGACAGTGCAATTGCTAAGATTCATGTGGCTTTACTCTTCCTCCCTGAATCACTATCACTGCCATTATTCATTAGCAGCATCATTCATTGTTCAGTATCTTTTGGGATACATCAAATTGTTGCTGTGAAGCAAAAAAAGTATTCTCCCTTGGCAGGATGAGAGGGGAATGCAGTGTGGGCAAGGATGCAAACCAGAATGGACGTATCTGATAGCTCTAGGAAGCCTTTGATTAAATATAGACGTGGAACACTAATACATGGCTGTGAGGGAAGTTTAATGTTGTGTGATAGAGCTGAGCAATGTATAGAGGCTGATTCTTATCTCGCACCAGTTTTTACTCCATTGAGATATTAATCTGCTTCTGCTTTTTACCGGAAGGAATGTGCAATGAGACCCAAAAGTAAAAAAAGGATTACACCATTTATTTCTTTGCAGCACTGTCCATTTCTATCTACTCAAGATCCGACCCATAATACTTGGCAGTCTACATACCTCCCAGCTGTCTGTAAGAGTAGTCATCTTTTTTTTTTTTTCCTCCCAAAATAGCAGTTTTATGTTATTTTCTCCCAAAGGCATGGCTCATAAATAACTCTGCCACGCTGTATAACCATTCTAAATGGAATTTATACACGCTGATGTATTTTGGCGAATATGTTTAGTAAGGGTTTTTTATTATGCTATCTTTACATGTCATCATAGTAATAGTTGTTGCATTATATTTGTTTCATCTCAGCAAAAATACTGGAATAACAGAAGAAAGATGAGAATATTCTGTTTTCTTGTGACACTTGCTGTAAGGTTTGGGTTGTGAATCTTGAAGCACTGTCATATGGGTGAGACGCTTAGTCTCTGACCACTCTGAGTCACGCAAGATCTCAGGGAAGTTTTAGTAAGAGTATTCATCCGTGATTCCTTCATGATCTCCAGTCTGCTTAATTTAATTGAAATTCTCTTCAAATCGACTTACATTCATTTTGCCTTCTGTTTCTTTCAGTTCTTCCACCCTTGTGCATTTTTGATACGTCCTTGAACAAAGTTTGTCACCTGGATGGGCTTTTCATGCCACTGGGGAGGTTAAGGCATGTTAGAAGCAGTGTATATTTAGAGAGCTGAGGGAATATAAGGCTGCTGTGGGTGCCCTTGCTGATTTACTTTGGATCTTGACATGGAAGGGAGATAGCCAGCTATATTTTTCTTTCAGAAGGATTCCAAAGTTCTGAAACAAACATTTTCCCTGACTCGAGATGTGACCAGCTACTTTCTCATGAGCCCAGGAACCTATGCTGTTGTTCCTACTACAACAGAGGACCAAGAATTTGAATTTCTCTTACGTATTTTCGTGAAGAAACACGACTACAATGAGTAAGAGGATAAGTACTCCTTACAGACCCCAGACTTACAATGTGCCAGGATTTAACAATTTAATGTCAAGATAACTAATGTGGCAATTTGCTTTTAACGTACTCTAGAAGCGTGTTGGGAAGACACAGATCGTCGTGTTGAGGACAATCAGATGTATAGTCAGATGCATAGGGGTGGCCACTGCAGAACAGGGCGATAGCTCATCTGCACCCACCAAGGGGCTCAGCTTTGGTACAAGGTGCCACACAAGCGAGCAATAATTGTGAGATATGCCCCCCTGCCTGATTGTGGACAAATCTGTCTTTACTGAAAGGAACACTGAGAGCTTGCTTCTCTTAACAGCTGTTAGGTAGTTTTTATGCTATGCCAGCTGGCCACAAGATGGATCAGGTCCCATTCTCCTCAGAGTGGAACCTAAAGAAGCAAAGAGCAGTGAAACACCTTGATCATTTCACCCAGCCATCTCATAGACAGGCTGGTAGGGCTCCCTGTGGGTATGAGAGGGGCCTTGAAGATAAGTTTAGTGGAAAAATGGTATCTTAGTTCATGCAAAGGCAGCTATTATCACATTTTTAAAATAAATACCTGGGTGTGCTTTACGTAAAGAGCAAACCACAGCATTCTGCTTTACCAAATGATCTTCAAGCATCAGATATTCAGTGGCTTTCCTTCAGTAAGCTTTATAGTGGAGGTGATTGCATTTCTTACTTCGTAGGCCCGTATCTTAATAATGAGATTGCTTTCTAGGCTGTGGCCCCTGGCAAAACCAGCCCAGAACTAACTAAGGCGACTCCTTAGTTATGGAAAACAAACATGAGAAGTCATAAGAAGACTGGACTGCCTTCAGCCTGATGAGTCATTCACAAGATGGCTCAGCCTTGGGAAGTAGCACTTTCCAGGAGAGCCTCTGACCCTCACAGACCTTCTTGAGCTAGACCAAGTGTGGGAATCCCCCTTCCCGTGGGTCTCTGCAGCACTCATCTATATAATAGTGCAGATGCTGTAAAAATAGCACCTGGGTTGGCTAATTTCTCTACCAAAAGCAAAACTCAAGGATTGAATGTTGATGCTAAGTGAGTCTCAGAAGGCATTGTGACTCCGGCTCAATTTCAGGCAGTCTGCAGACATTTAAAAGATGTTGCCTTTTAATAGCCCAGATGCTATTTTTATTCCTGACTATTAAACTAGGCAAAGAGAAAGCAGGTGAAAATTTTATGTGGCTCAAGGCAGGGCAACCCTGTCTTCTGTGTGGTGAGGTTAGTCCTGGCATGCTCAGAGTGAGATAAGTTACCCTTTCTCTGCTGCTGGTGCCAGCAGGGCTGGCTTGGGGAAGGCAGTGGCCCCAGAGCACCCAGGGCTGGTGCAACAGGTTTGACTGAACTGGGACAGGCTGGGAGGTGTGGGTGCTGAGCATCGTGTAGCCACAGGCTGGGTGAGTGCTCGTGTTGGTGCCTGCCTTCTGCCACATCTGCAAATCAGGTCTCTGAAAAGGCCCGTTCTCTCCTGGTTTGACTCTTGTCCCTCTTTTCTAGGAACTCAGACGTCCCGCCAAGCCCAGTGCTGCCGATGGTAAGAGTCTGTGAAAACTGATGTAGATACTGGTGGTGGTGAATGGTTCCCAGGGAACTGACCACTTGGCAGCCACCTCTGCTGACTCCTCTTCTTCTTTCCCTACATATTAGACTCCACTTTGCTCTTCTGTCCTTTCACCAGCCAGTACCTGTCCCAGAGTTTGACTCTGGCACTGTGCAACCTTGCTGGGAGAGCATGTGCCCAGCCTGGGGTACCTCTCTGGAGAGACGGGAATGACAAGGAAGCCCTTCCTCTTCACATATGTCTCTTTCAGAGCCTGATTTTTGAAGGAAGCAAACCTTATACAGTCCCTCTGTCAGCCTGTCCATCTCTCCTTTTCACCTCGCCACCTTTAACACTGACCAAATACAGCGGGGGGGAGAGCATTTCAAAGACACTAAATTCTTGTAATGTCTGTAAAATAGGTATGTGTCTAAGGAGGAGAGAGGGGGAAAGATGAATGAAAAAGTCACAGCTTGAGTTTGACCCCTTTTAAAAAGACCTCACACCTGACAGTGGGGTCATACATGCCTTCCCCGTGGGAATGGCTTCATTTAAGTGCTTGCACCCCATAAAGCAAAAGACTCCATAGAGGTGAGGCCCAAAGCAGATTCCTCCTGATTTTCATCAGGATATCTTCACAGACGTGAGGGAAATTACACTTCAAAACTGGTTATGCCTCTAGTTCAACCCACATTTCAGTCCGTCTAGCCCAGCTACCATCTCTTGCTGGACTTCCTCACTGTGAACTGTGCAAATTGCCAGAGCTGGCCCAGTCCATGCTGCCGTCTCACAGGTTGCTTGCAAAACCCTGCCGCTGAGAGGCTGTTATTTATAGCAGTGCAAACTCAGTGTGGGTCTTTGAAGCCAAAGGTGTAAAGCTGCTGCAGGAGAACAGGAAACAGAGTCCTTTCCTTGTGATTCATTTTCCAGCCTGCAATTAAGTCCCATTAGAGGGGTAGTGTAAATGGTGGCTTATTATCTCTTTCCACTGACAAGCTGTCAGTTTGCTCGGCTGTTGTTGTTAGCCAATGTTTTGACTTTGATGAATTATGGTACCCACACTTTCTGCTCTTGTTCAGGTATTTGGGCTTCACTAGTGTGAATTATCTCACACAGAGATAATTGGCATTGGGGCTTAGGCTTAGATTTTTTTTTGGAAACTTTATAATATTATGGATAGTTCCCCTTAGTGCCTGGTGGATCTCCTCACCAGAGGGCTGAAAAAAAATCACTTAACCATTGAATTGCAACTGCTCAGGTACAGTCAAGCCTGCCTTGGAGTTGAGAAGGTACAAGAGAAAGGAAAAGTCAACTCCTGGTCTATTTGCTTCATTCATGTGAATCTTCACATGCCTTAAGCCAGTGGTTTCAACCGAGGGCCATCAATAAAGGTCAGGCTTTGTATCTATACTCAGGTATTGACTTGCTGAACTCCGCTCTGGATGTATTCTATTGTCTTCCTCAGGCCCTGAGCTGCTCCTTCCTGGTTGTACTAGGTGATAACATCCAAACTATGCTTCTTCCCTCACTGCAGTAGCTGTTCCTTGCTCCTAATCCACTTTACTTTCAGGGTGTTAAAACTGCAGCCTGTAGTGTACATTCCTACTCTCTCTGAAGTGTTGTTTGGATCTGCAGACTTCTGCTTCCAGTAGTTTCGTAACTGAATTATTTATGTGTGTACTTTGTCTTTGATCCAGGATGTACCAAGACAGAACCAGGACAGGTTGTGTAAGGCTGTCTTCCTAAGATACGCTAAGCAGGTATCCTATCTAAAACATCTTGCTGAAAAATAAAGAAGGCATGTGGACTTGCAAAAAGAAAAACTGATCCCTGATGTTGATACAAATCCATTTAGAAAATGTTTTTTTGAAATGTAGCTCCATCCTCAAGTGGATACCCTGAAAACTGTATTGACTGACCTGCCAAAAACCCCAGAAAAATGGGACATTCAGCTGGGATAGATTGGCCAGCCCCATATATCAGTAGAGGGTTGGAGATTTGTAGTTGTGCTGGTGATAGACTTGCATGTGTCCTTTTTTTTTTTTTTTNNNNTTTTCCCTTTGGCTTTGGTTCATTTATTTACTGAAAGCAATTAGAAAGCCTTGGGTATTCCCCTCTCTCATCAGCATCATTTTCCATTTGCCTTCGCGGCATTTGGAAACCAGACATCAGTCAGCATTTGAGTAATTGATTCCTGCTCTTTCAGAGCCAAACTCTGTGTGTTCACAGGAGATGCTTTTAATGGTTTAATAAACTGTTATAAAGGACTCCTCGACTTAGTAAAGAGGAAAAAAAAAAATCACTGCCAAAAGTCTTTGCACAATGGACCTCTTGCAGTTAATAGTTATATCAGTATATGAAGGTGAAAATGAACATGGGCTGCCACGCTGAATGCCCTGGGGGTGTCTCAGGAGGGAGGCGGTCGGATTCACCGATGGGCAGCTCAGAGGGAAGCAGGCAGCAGCCTCTGTGCTCCCAGCCCACTCACCCAGCTGCCTGCTGTGCCTGCCCTTTGGCAACTCCCCAGCTAGGGGCTGGTGAAGTCAGCAAGTGTTGCCATCACTGCTGAAAATACCCCGTGGTGATGTGAGTGCCTATAACTCCCCTGCAGACTCTAGCAAGGAAGGACAAAGAGTAGGCCCAGCAGCGTGGAGATTTTTGGTAGGGGATGCTGCTGCTCCTGGGGGGTGCTGCTGCTCCTCTGATACAGGGAGAGGTCCTTCTTGGTTGCCATAGTGCATGAGTAAAGAAGTTTCGGGCAAAAGTGACGCAGGAGAAACCTTTATGCTTACAGACCTCTCTTTGCATTTTTGTCTGCATTAGGGCTTGGCGATTGATGCCTCACAGCTGCAACAACTCCTTAATGAAGTGCTCCTGCAAGGTAAAGCTTTTACAACCCAGCTAATGTCTTTGGTGCTTCCCTATCCTTAGTCTAGTGTAAATTAGACAGAGGATTTAGTGGTGTCCTGATGGCCCTCAAAAAATCCTCAGCATGGCTTACTGCACTGTTGTATCTTGAAGAATGGGAAGCGCCTCCACCAGGGTTCCTTTAAATGCACAACAGTTTGGTTTTATTTTTTAAAGAAAATCAAAGTAATATTCACATGAAGAAAGCAATGCAACCCAGACCAGCTGCTAACAGACTTTTTAATGCATGGCCATCAGCAAAGCTGTGCACCTGCTTGACAGACAAATTTCATCCTCCCCTCCCAGTTCTGCCAAGAACTGCTCTGCAGACCTACCGTACCCCATGCTGCCCTTCTCCTGGATCTCCCTGCAAGCCTCATGAGCACCCCTTCCTGCTCCGTGCCCTACCAATTGCAGCAGGAACTTGATCCCTGGCTGGGCTGCACCAGTGAGTGCTGTGCCTCCCAGTCTCCTCATTGTCACCCAATTTCTCCCAGTTCAGCCCTGGCCTGCATCACTCCTCGGCAGAGGCCTCAAGCTGGCTTTCAGCATTTCCCAGCCTTCCTAACCAGCATACCTTGAAACTAGCACGAGATAGGCACAGCTGGAGGGCTTGAACCAGCTCAGTCATGCACAAGGCTCAGAATGCTCTTAGGACTCGCCAATTCAACAGCCTTTCTTGTCACTGTCATTTCCCTTATCCTCATTTCAAGAGGGAAGAGTTTCCATCAGGGCAGGTAGGCAGGTGGGCAGAGACTGTGCAGAGCAGCTACCTGTAAGCCCAAACAGGGCACCTGTCCCTGGGAATGGGAGCACCAGCAATGTCTGAGACACATCAGACGCCCTTAATGGACCTCAGCAGGGCATGTAGCCCTTGCTGCTGTTTGAGAACCTGAGCCAGATCTGGGGCTTTTTAGCTATGCGAGCCTTCAGACTGGTGTTCTCCTTCCCTCCAAGTGGTGACCTGATGCATCTGTCACCCCCTCTTGCTCTCACTAATTCCTTCAGTTATGTCAATGCTTGCAGATGAAATGACCAGCCTGGGAGGAAGATTCAGCTTCGATTCATGCAGAGGCATTTTAGCTCTGATGGATGTATCCTTTCAGCAGAAGCAATAAACTTCTCTGGTGCTGCCCATCCTTGCCTTGAGTTATGGCTGAGCTGAGCGTCCCAGTGTGAGAACCTGCTAATAAATATTAGCCGCAGTCCTCAATAAATAACTGTCCCAGAGTCTATGGAGGACTTTGCCATGCATGCCCTGGCTCTGGTGTCTCTGCTGAAAGATGAGGTTCAACCTTCTGCTACCAGCTAACTCTTTGCTCTCATTTTCCCCTCTTCAGGGTCCGGGGCTTGGCTAAGCTTCACCCTTGGGTGCGGGGTCACAGGCAGAGCCCAAGACAAGGAGGCAGCACAGAGCTCAGGCATAGCTCAGCTCTTCCATCATGGCTGCAATCACACTGGCCTGTGATGGCACCTCAAGAAGCCTGCAAAGCTGGTGTTGGGGGAGAACTGCTGTCACTGCCGAATCACAGATACTTGCCTGGCAGGCCATTCATCCTTTCCAGTGTACCTTCCCTATTTAGATGGATCACACAGTCTTTTTACTGTTAACAAGACAACACTGGAAATACATTGCTGGCCGTTGTAGAACAAGAAGGCTTCTTGATGAAAGCATAAATTCTCCCCTGTGTTTTTTCTCCCCCTTGCTTGCTCACTGTCTCTTTTCTTCCATGCCTTGAAATAACTTTGAGACATTTTCAGACCTTTACAAACTGCCAGGGAATGAATAAAAATGACCCTAAGTCCTTTCTCTCTTTCTAGCGTTCTGCAACTAGCCAGTGAAAGAGACTTTTCCCCCTTTCCAAAGCCCCTCCTGGGCTAAGTGAGTGCTGTGAATGCATGGCACATGCAAAGAGCTGGCAAAGCCACTGCTCTGCTTTAATTCAAGATGGATTTTTTTTTTCATTCTCTGGGCTGCATCCAACCCATGTACAGTATGACCTATCCTGGCCTGCAAAGACAGGCTCAGCTTTTTTCAGTCAGGTTTCATGGCAGTGACACTTGTCTGCTTATATTTCACTGGTGATGGGTTCTGCTTTCTGGGAGTTTGCGCCATCCCTGCTCCATTAGGCGAGGTGCTACATGTCCGCCCAGCACTCCTAGATGGTGTATGGAGGGGAGCAGGTCTGCTGGCATAGTCCTTCAAGACTATCTCCCTCCATCTGTGGGAGATGTCTGCTGACCCCCATGGCTCCTGCAGCTCAAGGTGGGGAAGTGTTTTCTTGCCTGCAGCATATGCATGGCTCAAAGGCTGCTGCTGCCTTCTGACGGCAGGCATCAGGATGGGCTCCTCGTGCTCTTGGGTCCTTCAGTGCCTGTTCCTCCAGGATGACCCAGGCAGAGCTGTGTTGCTGCAGAGAGGCAAGGCAATGTGCACATGTGGCCTGGAACATGGGGTCATGTTCCTCCACAGGGACATCTGTGTTCAGTGGCTATATGTCAACTGAAGCGATCGCTGCAGGTTCCCTTGTGGTTAAAGGCACCATATAAACAGAAACCTTTTGTTGTTTGTGAGCACAGGTATGAGCAGCTGTACAATGTGCCAGAGAAGGTGAATTTAAGCATAATTGAGAGCAGAAAAGCTCTTGGCTATGTCAACACAAAGTAACAAACAGAAAAGACTGCATCTTAAGTCTTTCTTCATGTGAAGGCAGCATCCTCGGGAGTGAAGACAGCCAGGTTTAGCTCTCATTAACCGTTCAATTCTTAACTAAATGCACAGCTCAGCTCGAATGGACGACTCACACTGCAGGAGTTCAGGAGCCTCTGGCAAAGTCTCACTAAATACATGGTACTCTTTTCTCTGTCAATACTGTACTATTGGGCTTTTCATCAGCAGGGAGCAGATGCTCTGCGATATCAAAGCACTGTGAGGGAAAACATCTCAAAGGTTGCATGCTTAGTGGGTCAGATTTCCATGCTTTTATGCAAAGGTTGGGAGCTCAGGAAGCAGTGGTGTGTGTGAAGTGCTCCAAACAATCAGCCAAGGCTTTGCTAGAGCAGGGAATATTGAGGAAAAAATGGGAAAAGGTCAGAAGGCCAATTAGGCTTAGAATTCAATGGAAATCTCTGTTTGTGTGCCACTGCTAGCATTTTTTTTTTTAAGTTTCTAAGCTGAAATGAATTTCTTGAACAGAGTAATCTGAAAAATGTCATTTCCTCACTGCTGTGGTTTGTAGTGGAAATGTGTCTGAGATCCAATGAAAGTTGATCTGGGACAAATGTCTCTGCTCCAGGATAAGCATTAGGACTGGAAGCAGTGAGGACAGTAGCTTGGTATTTAGGGTCCCACCTAAATTCAGGCAGCTTCTCTGTGGCAGACCCTTCTCTCCCTTCAGTCTTGCTGCAGGATAGGAAGATTTCCTGAAGCCTCAGAGTTCGGTGGGCTCTACTTTGTTTCATCGCTCTTGACATGGTCTGAGGCTGCCCTAGGACATGGGGTGCCAATTGCCATCTAGCAATGGTGCTCTTCCCGCTGACAGCACCTCAAATATGGCTTGTGGGGTTTCGATGGTGTGTTGGGAAAGATCACCCCACACCATTCTAGGACTTGGGGACTCCTGGCTTATTTAATGTGTTATAAACAATGTCTTTTTTGGCAGTGGAGGTGTGAGCATTCCCACTGCTACTTGCACACATAAACCAGGCAGAGTGAGCAAAACTGTAGGATTTCTTACACTGTAACATACTGCCTGAGCCTTCTGGAAATGGGTGTCCCTTGTCATGGTCACCCCATCTCATCTGTTGAACTTCCTTGCAGGCTATTTATTAAGGAGGGAAAGCATCCTACATAATTAGATGTAGTAGCAAATTTGGGGAATGCTGGTACAGGCTTGAAATCTGCCTTTACACTGGTTTTTTTTTTTTAGGATATCTTCATCATGGAAGACAGAAATCATTCTGGATTTCTTGATGTGTCTGAACTGAAGAGTGCGATAGAGACAGCAGGTATGTCCATAGGTGCAGAGCAGCTCCCTTTCTTCTCCCTGTGGCAGTGTAGGAAAGAATGAAAAAGAGAGATGAAAACAAAAAAGAGCTTCAAGGAAAGAGCGGTTGGGATTGCTCAGAGGTGCCAGTTAGATCACAGCTCCGCTCAGAGGGCTGCTTTGGTTTAGGGCATTGAGACAGAAAGCTCCTTGCAGGGAGAAAGGCTTTGCACTGCAGCTGCGGAGCCATCCATCGCCCTACCCCAAGCACAGCGCTGGCCAGAGCCTGCACACTGGTTTATTCAAAGTCTCTCTCGGTCGTGGACAAAACGTCCAGCACAGGAAAGGAGCAAGGAGTAGTCAATGCTTGCGCTTACCTCAATTCCTGCAGTTTCTCTCCAGTGCAGTGACTAAGTCTGTAAGGGAAAGCCACAGTGACAGACATTTATTTAGTTTGCACTGACCTCTGTTGGCTACACGAATGCTGAAACTTGCAGTGAATGCATGGGACCCCTTCACACGAGCAAAGTGTTTTAGCTGGATCGTCTCTCTGAAGACTTTGTACATGAAATACAGCTCTGAGACAGCAATCCTCTTATAATCATACAGTAGGGAAGCCCCCATTTAAATCCTAGAGGTTGGAGTGGTGTTATCCCCAGGAGAAACCTGGTGCAGAAGTGCTATCTGTGGAAGCTATCAGCTCAGGGGATGTATGTGTAATTTTTTTGTTGCTCAGAGGTGTGCAGAGCCTTAGCATCTGCCTGAGGATGTGCCAAATGTCAAAGGAGAAGCTGCCAGGTCTATTCTGTAAGAAAGGCGCTAAAGTGTAAAACTGGGAGAAAAATTGAGAACTCCTGGCAGCCAAAACCGTGCAGCTATTTGAAGGTATAAAAAGGCACTATTAAATGGCAAATGCAATACATGTTAGGCTATAAGCAGTTCTGAGGGAGAGGGAAGAAAATTATAAGCTCATTCTTGCCGCCTTCTGAGCCAGACAGCTGCATTTGAGTCTGGCTTTGCATTAGGATGATCCCTATCCTGGCTTTTAAGCAGGAAGGAGTGGAAAGCCCCAAAAAGCCTTTGGGAGGTTGGTGCTACCTCTGGGAACGGCACTAATGTATTTAGATACAGCTCCCAGCCAGCTGTTCTCTGAAGTGTTCAGTGCTTTCCCCAGCAAAACACTGAAGTACGTGCTTATTTTTCACTATTGTCATAATGCTTCAAAGCATAGTAGCGATGGGTCAAATTTTCTGCCGGAGGAAAGCAGGCTAGTTGCGTTAACAGCAGTGCTGCCCTGAAATGCAGGAGCATTGACCTGGGGTATTTACAAAATCCAACATTAAATGCAACAAAATAATTTAAAAAAAATAGGGAAATATAAAGCTTTTAAAGCTTGACTGAAACCAGAGTGAGGTATCCAGCAGACAAAAGGTGTGGGGAGTAACCTTACAGATAAGCAACAGGACATTACTGAAACATCCTGGGAACAGAGATCACTGACACTTCAGTCTTGTTGATGAGGTTGAGAGACATTACCAGGTGAGCACATTTCAGGGCAAGTATGTCCTAGACTGACCATGCCAAACTGTTGGTGTTTTATTAGTGTAAGACATGATGATAGCATCTTGTAAGCAGATGCTTGCTGGAATCTGCTCTCCAGAGAGACCTTCATTGAATTCCCACTGCCTTCAAAAGGTTAGAAATGTGGTAGGATTCATTGCTCATGACTACAGTGATTCTTGGCAGTGGTTGAAAATCAGAATCAAAGACAAAATTTCCATAATTAGATTTTTTAAATGACTAACTTTTCCTCCTAGAAAAAAGAAATCTAAAATCAGGTAATCTTAAGCCCAAATGTATTTCCATTATTTAAATATTCAGCATTGTCTGTCTGCTTCCTGCTGGAGACCTTCTCCAACTAGGCTCATGCAACCAGAGTTTGTCAACGTGCTAACCCACCTCCATCAGTTGTATCTCCCCCCTGCCCAGGTGTAGAGAAACCATTTATTTCTTTTCTGCTTATTCAACTAGTTTAGCTCCATGATGAGTTTATTTAAATCTGAAAAGTTCAGAGCTGGTAGAAAAACCAGGAAAGTTACTTCTCTGACAGCTGAGCCACTAAAAGCTGGAAGTGAGCAAATGAGACTTTTCTGAAGTCTCAGAGAACACATTAAATCGAAGCTATCGGTCCAGCTCTCTGCAGAAAATTTCTCTTTTGTTTAGCAAATCAGCTTTTAGTGCAAAATATATTTAAATCATTTCTCTTATGTAGCCAGCACATTTAGGGTAGTTTTATTTAACTAATAAAAGAATCATTCTGAAAGGCAATTTTTGTTCATTCAATTGAATACCAATTTCCATCCAAACAGATTGTGACACAAATACTGAATAATCAGCTAATAAAAAAGAAAATCACTCTTCACCATTTTCTAATAGAAGAGAAAATGTAAAAATTAGGAATCCAAGGCATGCTATGCTGCATAATGGCATGAGCATATGATATCTCCCTGTTTAGCAGAAAGCACCAGTGGTATTGTAAATGCTGTGCTCAGACTTTAACAGTTATGAGCCAAAGAAAATCACCCTTTCTTGTAGAAAATAAAAGCTAAAAAGGCAAAGCGAGATAACACTTGATTATTTAGCTCAATGTTTCCTGCTTGCTGACCTAAGCCACAATTCGGGTAAGTGACTGGAAGGACTTTGATTTTCCATCGCCCTACCCCGACTCTTATCCACAAACCTGGGGGAAAGGCAAGCTGTTGTCCAGGGATGCAGAGGAGACCCAGCATGGCAGAGTGGGGGGCTGGGCGAGGGCCCCAGCCTTCTTTGCGGGGTGCACAAGGCCATCAGAGCACAGCCCATCATCCTGCAGTGAGTCCTCAGTGCTGTCATTCCTCTTCCCTCCGCAGGTCTGTCTGCCAGCGAGGAGCTCCTGCACCTGATGGTCCTGCGGTACAGCGATGCTGCCAGGAGAATCGGCTTCACTGACTTCGTGTGCTGCATGCTGCGCCTTGAAACCATGACCAGTGAGTCTCAGTGCTGGGGCCCAGGTCGGGCAGGGGAGCGGGCAGTGGCAGGAGGCACAGGAACAACTGGCTGGTAGAGACGGGTTTAGTGCTGGAAGGAAGCAGCAGCTGGGAATGTAGCGATGCCTTCACTGAAAGGGCCAGAAGGAATGTCGGCCTCCAGTTTCCCGTCAGAGCTCATCAGAGCACCTGTTGGCTGCAGCGGAACCGTGCTGCCCTGTGTTTTTTCCTGCTGAGGAGTGATGGTGATGTACATCCACAGCTTCTTCAGCTGCCAGTCCTTTTTTGCTGCATGAATTTAACCTAGCCTCTTCAGGCTTGTCCTTAGAGCCCCTATGCGCTAAGACTCATTTTCTAAAAACAAGATGTGTCTTCGTGCTGATGCCCTTCCACACAGTCTTGAGCATCCTGGTCCACAGCAGAGCTTCCTCCAGGGTGGTGCGGAGCGTTGCTAGTACCACTGAGGGGAGACTGCATGCATTCAGGCCCAGTGAAGAGGAATGAAGCAACGCATCTCAAGTGGAAGGCTTTCTCTTTTGGTTAAAAGTCAGAGAAGTCTGAATCACAGCAAAGGGAGGTAGTTTTTTTTTGTTTGGTTGGTTTTTGGTTGGTTATTTAGCTGGAGAGATGTTTTTCCCACCAACTTCAGTAAAGTTCTCTCAGTTTTTTTGGTAAGGAGAAAGTCTGAGAGCCTTCTCAGTGGATAAACAAACCCATGTCCTGCATTGCATCCAGCTATTGTCTGGAAGTTGCACAAATGAGCCTTTGCCTGAAAGTAAATGGAATTCTGTTTCACAAAAGCATAATTTTTACTACTCTAATAATAAGCATTTTGACTGGAAATATTGGTAGTTAAACAAGCCCAGCAATTGTGACCCATGTACCAGTACATTGGTACAGCAATTGAGTTCATCTTTGGAACGAGCTGGGTTTCAACAGCGCATGGAAATGAGTGTTCATTTTGTCCCTTGTGCTTTTACCACTGATGTTTTATGGGCAATAGTGGTCAGCAGATCCGCCCAGATGACACTGCCAACAATCCCATTTCAAGGGAGTACAGCAGAACCAGCTCCGAAAGTAGGAGTGTGTCCTGATTTTAATGCTCTCATTAAAAAACAGATAACTTGTAAACACCCATTTTTTGTGATTATACATGTCACTTGCATGAAAATTCTTATGCCTAAATTAATACCATGGCATTTTTTTTTCATTTTAAAAAAGATCTTATGTTGTAAGTGCCAGTGTTAAGACAACTCCTTTACATCTATGTGGAAAGGAATCTCTAAAAGTTTCACTGCTGTCTGTAATGAGTATCTTAAAATGCTCTCAGCTCTTCCAGTTATCACTTTACAGAGGGTTTAATGTGGAATAGATTTCTCTAACTTTTCAATTCATTGTGAATAAGATGGTTACAGGAGAGGATAAGGGTGCCACCTGGGAATGAAAGGCAGTCCACCTTTACGATGATGTGAATGCAGCAGGGAAGATAAAATCTGTCCCATTATATCATTACTCATCCTTTCAAGAGAGACAGAGATGAGACCCAAACCAAAAGCAGCAGCTTCTTTGCAAACTCTATTTAACTGGAGTTAATGAAGCAGTAAAGGGGCCCTTTCCTCTGAGCAGAGGATGTAAATTCAACGCTGCCATTTGTTCCTAAAAAGACTGCTGGGCGCAAGCCCAGCCCTGCAAATACAACCTTGTCGAGGGGCTGGGCGCAACGTGGGGATTTCCTTGTTCTATGCCTTTCTTCAGAGCAGTGTAGGTGGGATGATCTTCATCGTGTTAGCTTTCCTCTCTGCTTTCTCTCTGCTCTGGATCATACAGGTAGCTCTGGTTGCCTCCTCAGGGGCAGATGAGCAATGCACCCTTGCACCCTGTTCCTACACTCTCCCAGCAGCCTTCCACTTTTGTCTAAAGACAGGCAGGTTTCAAAACTTTAATGATCTTGCAATGCCTTTTCCATTCAGGATGGGAAACAAGCTCCTGGAGAAATGTGTCATTCAAGGATAGGCAGACTTAAATTTGTTTCAACTTTTTATTACTGTTTATAACAGCACAATTCTAAGACAAAAGTATTTTCAACATAAATAAAAAGAACTCAAAATACTGTGTTTTGACTTTATCCAAACACTTGGGTTTGAACAGTTCTCCTAGACAAGCTGCAATATAAATGTGCACATAGAACATCAATATTTGACAGGATTTAAGTTTTCTAATGGCAAAGTGTTCTGTCAGAAAACTTTCAGCAATGTTAATTTCAATCTCTAGCTGAATAACAGCAGCATCTGCATTTATATTCCCTGGAAAAAGCTTGGAAGGCATACTAATGACTTCAGGAGAGTCGGTTTCTTTAGGGCACACTGTGATCACTCACTGCCAGAGAGGATGGAAAAGGACCAACAGAAAGTTTCCCTGTGGGAAGATGTGTTTCATTAGTTCACCGTTCTCCTGTTAGTCTTCAGGCAGGAGGTACGATTGAAACAAATTATGAGAGGAGATGAAAGCAGTCACGTTGAGCACTCCCTGTCCCTACGCTGTTGCCATATTCTGGCCCTGCAATTGGGATGCCTTTCCAGGCTGTGATCCAAGGGCCAAGGCAGAGGGGGTACCCAGCACAGAAATGAGACTTGGCTAGGCAGGGCAGTGTGTACGGACACCCAAGCCACGCCGAGCATCCCAGCACAGGGACCGCAGCTCTGCTCCTCAGCTGCCACAGCCTCATGTCTGCGTTGCATTCTTGCTTCCTCCTCATGACATAAGCTTTTCTTTGTTCTACCCCTAGAAGCATTTCAAAACTTAGCAGGAGGCAGATCACAAATTTTGATGACGTTAATGGAGGTAAGAATGCTCTCCTTCTCCTTCTCCTTCTCCTAAAACGTGCCACTGAGCATGTTAGCAGGAGGGTGATGTTAAAGATGATGTGTGATGTGTTTTGCTAGGGTTTTTGCCTGTGACACCAAAAACGGTGAGGATTTCACCTGGCTGGATGTGCATAATGGGTGGGAGGTGCTTCCCCGGGGTTCCCTGGCCCCAGTCACACAGCCTGGCTGGGGTGAGCACAGCTCTGTTGTGGCCACCCATACCCAAAGTACAGAGTCCTCCCTCACTGATGCCAGCCTGCCAGTGTTGGAAACATTGCTCAAAGTGACTTTGAGGAAATGACCAAAAAAAATCCATGCCCTCATTTCTTACTGCCCCATCTGTTAATTCTGAATTGCAAAACATCTTGGTTTTAAGAAAGAAACAGCAGACAAATGCTTGCTGCTGCGGTTTGTCTTAAAAGCACAGCCTGAAGGATAGCTAGCCAAATGGGGATACATCAAGCGTTTTATCAGCTGGTCTGAAGCAAATATCTTGCAGTGCTCTATAGCGATATGCCTGAGTGCTGCATTTTATTGGTCTGGGGACTGTTATTTGACAACACAGTGTTTAAAAAAAAAATTTAAAAAAGCCTTTTACAATGTTGCCAGCTCCTTTTTACACTCTGGTTAGTTCAGTGGCTCATAGTTCATTAAATCTTTGTTGCACCAAGAGCTGAGCAGAGTTTCCAAGCAGAGGCCCTGAACCTGTTTTATGGGGTAGTCTGTAGGATAACCACATTCCCAGAGCCTTACCACCTCGCAATCACGCAGGTGCCACCCTTCCCCAGCAATTGCTCCTGCTGCAGCTGCTGCAATAATTTATCATGGAAAGCAATGTATGGAAAGTGTTTGTAAGTCTGAATTGTAATAAGGGAAAAAGGTAGTTCCAAAACCTCTTAACTGTCTCGTGAAAAAGGACCATAGTGACTGGGTCACAGCCTGAAGGTACCGACACACATATCTGAAGACTTAGTGTAATGTCACTGTCTAAATGCACTTTTTCTTCTCCTTTTTCCAGTGGCTGACTCTTGTCATGTACACCTAAAGAGATGTCAGAGCTTAATATGGCTGGTAAGAAATCTCCTTGGTACTATACATACTGAGAAGAAAGGGGTGGGTGCCCTTACAGCAGCCATGGTGAACATGAGTGGGGGGCTCACAGAAAGGTCACCCTGGGGTTATGGGGCATTTTGAGAGAAAGAAGAAAGACTAGAGCTGTGGCATGAGTGGGGCTGGAGAGGGGCTGCAAAGGGAATTGGACTTTGGGCTATTTTTTCTGGGGAACTGCTGGTGGCCTTATCAGTTGCTCAAACCACCAATGGCTCAGTTAAGCACTTGCCCCATTCCCAGCTGAGGTAATACATTTTCAAAAGATCAACTAGCAAAACTTGTCTTTTTTTGTCATGGTCTAAGGGATACGATTACTTCTGCATATCTTAGATAGCAACATCAAATGTAAAGCCAAGTAGAGGGTGGGGATATGAGGTCACCTAGATTTCTTGGTGAGGCTGATTTCACATTTTTAACTGAATTACATAATTTAAATTATCTTTGAACAACAGTCCCTAGTTTGTGCTTCATTTGACATTTGCTCCTTCCATGTCAGGCCTGGAGAGGAGCTTTTGTGCCCTGAAGTTTGCCTGCACTTCCCAATTTTGCTTCTTGGTTCTAATGAACCAAGAGTAGGACTCTGCCTTTTCCTACAAAACTTGTCCTGTTTATACATCCATAAACCATCCTGGCCATCATGCTTCTATTAACCCACTGGGATGCAGCTGTTCCCAGTTGCGATGGGTAAAGCATTAGTGCTGGTCCCAGACAATTGGCACTGAGGAGAAAAAGAAGAGGAAACCCAGTCCTTAGTGAAAAGGTGCGGTCAAGAGCCAGCAGCTTCTTGCCTTTGTGTTGTGGCTGACTCCAGGAACTCATGGAGCACCCTTGGGCAAATCACACACTTTCCTTATCAACCCAGTTAAAAATGGAGTGAAAAACTTGAAAAAAAAACCCAGGACCTTCACTGAAATCCAGGGACTGCAGCCAGATGAGCCTTCCTGTAGACAGGAATTACAATAAATAACACGAGAACAGCATCTCTGGTGTATCTCACATCCTGTTTCTGAAGGCAGGTGAGATTGGATGCCAGCTTTGGTGAGAAGTTGAAAGGGGAAATGTATAATCAGGGTGTAAATTACACTCCCCCAGGAAGAAAGCATGGTAGATTCAGACTCAAGGCAGGGACAGCTCTGTGTCTCACCCTTGGCTCCAGGACAGCAGTCACGGCCAGCTGCTCCTCTGTCTTGGCTGCTAATTGCATCCCGTGTGTTCAGCTGCAGCAGAAGCTGGGCTTCACCACTCAACACTCTGATGTCTTCACCTCTCCGAGCTCTGTTTGCATGTGGGTTTTTTTGTTTGAAAGTCTGCCCTTTGCATTCAGAGGGCATTGGGCAGTGCACCTTCCCTTTGCAACAGCAAAGCTGTATTTCGATGTGTTGATGTGTAGCAACAGGTTATTCACAAGCACAGCACCCACCCCTTGCATCGCACAGTGTCATTAGACTAGAGACTAGAAGGACCTCACTTTGGGGGATGAAGTTGATTAAATTATTGCTTGCAAATGATATTCATAGTCTATTTAGTCTTCTTTTTTCCTTTCATGAATCATTCATAAACTGATCATAACTTCTGCAAATATATCATTAATCATAATTTTCACTTACCAGTTTTGAATGAAATTCTGCCTGTAGGGTGTTCGTAAGCAGTTCACTTGAGCAACTCAGCAGCCTCTTTCAGCTGGAGACTGGGCAGTCTCAGCACAGGTCCCTCAGTGGACCGAAACTCTTTAAACTAGAGCCTAACAAACCATGAGTGATGTGAGAAAACACGCTTGGCGTTTGTTGGAAAAAAAATCTGTTGAGAAAAATATTCTCATTAGTGATTTCTAAAGACTGACCTCTAGCTGTCTGTGTTTTGAGTGAATTTCTTCACCTCTGTTTTAGGTGGCTTTTTTGGTCCCCAGTATGACACAGCCCAAGGCCATCCCATCCAAGAGTCATCCACGGGGCTTTTGAAAAACCAAACGCAGTGGAAGGAGTGAAGCCAGGTTTCTTTCAGACATTTGCTTACGCTTGATGGTACTCAGATGCCTAGATAGAAAGTCCTTTTCAGGCAAACCAGAGTTGCTCTGGAGTGAGAAGAGGAGGTAATGAGAGAGATCCATGGGCAAGCTGGTAGTACCTAATGGTCGGGGCAAGCTGGAAGTACCAAGTGCGACCTCCTCTCATCTTCATGTCAATAGTATGTCTGGTGCTCCTGGTTAATGTACACAGGTCAGGAATAGCTCCATTAACTTCATTGCAAGTACGAACAGAATCAGGCCTTTTGTGTGGAAGGAGTGCCTATCGCTTAGATAACAGAAACAATTAAGACACGATTTTATTTAAATTATTTCTTAATTTGCTTGTGTGCCATTTCTAAATGCCAGAAAAAGGTTGAAGAAATTAATCATAATTCATAAATAACACCAGGAGCTTTGTGATTTTTTTAACTTTTTATTAATAAAAAAATAAATAAAAAAGTTTTGTGCATATTTGAGTTTGTCAGCTGCAGGGATTCCATTTTATTTGTTACGGTAATGAAGAGGCATATTAGAGTCATAGAACAGATTGTTCAGTGTTTTTTTCTGTTTTCCGGCATCGATATCAGGACTGTCTGGGAAGATACAAATTTATCTTCACTGTATTCCCTTTCTCTGTCCTGATGTCTTTAAAAATATAGGGCTTCTTCAGATATAATTCCTGCTCAAAAGTTTAACTTAAATCTGCTAAATAACTATAACCTTTCTATAGCCCACACACAAACTCCACTTTCATACTTTTTTATCATGGTAATGAAAGCAAAGCTAGTGATCTATTCTACTCTACTATTGAAAAGAAATAAAATCTCTGAAGACTCTATTTGTGAAAATGCCAAAAAGAAGGCTGCAAATGTCGATGGATGAAAGCGATTCAGGGTTGCCATGGCAATACAATTCACACCGTGCCTCACCCAGACCTTCCGCACAAGTTTCCATCGAGGCGTCCACATGGTAGCAACAGATTTACTCATTTGGCAGTGAGACGTTGCACACTGGAGCAACAACTACATCACAAAGTAAAGAAGGGTTACATGTCTTTGTTATCATGAGGTTAGTCTGTGGCAGTGTCTTGTTCTGCGGCTTGGAGAGCGTTACTCATGTCTTATGCAAGCGGGATCACTGAACCCACCCTTTCACTGAAAATGTGGGGAAAGGGAAATCAGTAAAATCAGACTATTCTGATATTTTTCAGTTATTTTTAAATAAACTGATCCCTTCTCTGAAGTGACTAACACATCCCACCTGAAAACATTAATCATTAATTAAGCTCTCTGAAAGTAAAACCCAAAATTGGCCAAGAGAGAAGATAAATAAAAAAGGTGGCCATGGAAAAATAAATGTGCTTTGCTAAAAAGATGTGTTAGTAGATCCATTTCAAAGAAGTATGCTTGTTTAGTTTAGCCTGGGAACTCAAAAAGGGTAAGTGGAAATCTGGAAGTACTTCTGTATGATGTCCACTGTGCAGCTCAGGGATGCTCAAACTGGCTCAGACCTGCTGGCAACAAGTTATTTGCAGCTACACAGAAGTCACTCATGGTAAAATGGTGAAATTCAGTTCAAGTCAACAGGGTTAAATACATTCTTGTTGTGTGAAAGTCCCAGCTATAGAAATACCGAGCTGTTAAGATCAGAACGTTAAGATCAGTCTTAAAAATCTTAATTTGCAGACAATGTACTACGTTTCCTTTTGTTACGGTACATAATTGCCTTTCTGTGGAAGGCAATTCTGCTTGTCATGAGACAAAGATCCTCGTCTCTAATAACTCCGTCTCGTCACAGTCTAACATGTTTTGTCTTCATTAAAAAGCTAGCCGCAGCCACCAGACATCCCAGGCGAGAAAACATCACCGATGTCTAAGGTTGTCGCCCCGTGGAGAGACGCAGGGGATGCCGGCTCCTCTCATGCCAGGGCTGCGTGTGTGCCTGTGCCAGAGCCCCTGCAGACGGTCGCTGCTGCAAAACCCACCGGCTGGAGCCCACCTCCACCTCCTTCACACCAGCCCTTCACTCTGGCGTGTGCGGTCCGGCCACGCCGGCGGTCCCGGGGACGAATCTACGTCCCCTTTGGGTTTGCAGGCTGGCGCCTGCATGCTGATCCCGCGCTGGGGCAGAACGTAATAACTCACTGCTGTCAAGCTGAGCGTGGCTGCCTGCCTGTAGCGTTGGAAGAATTGGTATTCCACTTGATTTATACTTCCAACCAAGCTAATTAAGCAACAATTCAGGAGGAATCCATCATTGTGACAGACTTGTTGATTAACCATCCCACAAGCAAAGTCAAGGGTGTTTGGTAGCCTGAAAAAAAAAACCAAACCCTCGGGTCAATAGGGAGAAAACAATGATTTGGCCATAGTACAGCGGTGACTAGTATTTCCAAAAGCATCAAGAAGCTTAATGCATTTCACGAACACAGGCACCAACATTAAAAACAAAGGCAGTTCCCATCGGTGGGGCATTAGATAAAGAGGGAAAACTTTACGTCGCAGCTTTGTGTGATTAAGCTGTGAAGGCCAACTTTACGGGATGGTGCCCCTATTAAAATCTTCTGTGCACCTTCATCTGTGTTTGCCAGCTCTGAAATGTTAGTGCAATCCCCATGAGGTTTCTGGCATTTGCGAAGGCTCTGAGATTCATGCAATTATAATAATATCATCTCTAATTTTTTTATTATTTTTTTTAATGAAAATCAGTTTCTAGTCCTCAGGGACACAAGTCTGAAAAGCCCTAGGAGAATCTGCTATTAGAAATTGAAGAGAAAAACCTCAAACAAATACTTAATTTTTAAATCTTCATGATGCTAACACCCTCAAGAGGGTAAGAAGCAAGCAATGTGAAGAAGCAGAAGCTGAAGCAGATGAGATTAGTGATGCTGAACTCCCCAGGATTGAAGATGGGATAAAGAGCCGATGAAATTAGGTGGGATCTGAGACAACTATTAGCATTAGAAGGACTTTGGTGCAGAAGTGGTGACAGCTGACCCTGCAAGCATAATCTCTGGATGTAGATCTTGAAGCCCTGTTGTTAACTGCCCTTCTGGGCCCTGGAAGTCCCATGTCTGGCATCTGCCTGGCAGAGGCCGTGCCCAAATTGTCTCAGGATGGATGGAGGAGGAAGCTCTCACATGTCATGCCTACAGGGCCTGATCCTGCAGCTGTTCCCAGAGCATGCAGCCTGGATTAAGGCTTCCTAGAAGCCTTAGAGGCTGTGGTTTTGGTGCCCATGCCTCAGGAACCCACCCTGCCGTTGTGGCCTGGGAGACTGGGAGTGTCCATGGCCAGTTTCGGAGTAACTGAACCTCCCCTTCTGCCTTTGGCTGGGCATCAGGTCTCTCACAGAGAAACTACTGTAATTTATATAGAATAACTAAAACACTTTTCAAGAAAACAAAACAAAACAAATCAAAAGGGTGCATTATCCCATAACCTTGTGCATGGCTGAAGAGTGGGGGGGGAAGGCTGGGTTTGACCCTGGCTGTGATCAGCCAACTGGCCCATGCACTTCATGGCATGCACTAATGATTTTTGTTGGTTGCTTGGTTGTTTTTTTTTTTTCCTTAATGCAATACAGTGCTTGAAACAGGCATTTGCTGCAGCAAATGCTCTGACCACGGGCTACAGAGTCACAGGCATCTCTCAGGCAGGGGTGCAACAGCGAGGGACTGGATGCTCGTGTGCAGCCTGGAGGGATGCCTACAAGCCCGGGAACACTCAGCTCTTGCTGCTGCCTTCAGTGAGACTGTCACCCTTTCTCAAAAGAGGTGTCTGTCCTTCTCACAGTACCCAAACTCAGGGAGGCAGGTGGAAAGCCCATCAAGAGAGACCGCCCCATGTTTAGGTAGCTCAGCAGGAGCGCAAGCAAATGTTGGGACCATTTCTCTGGTGGGGGGGTACCAGCTGTATTTGGCGTTGCCGTGCTTAGCCTTAGCACTTGTCTTTAGGATCTCTTTGCTGCAGGGCTGGAGCTGAAACATTTTACTATTACCTGATAAATTCCTTACCTGAAATACCTTATCCTGCAACTCCTGGCCACACTCCTTGCACCCGGCCCCTCTCTGCGATAGCTGCACCTTTTCAGCCCTGGGCAGCGGGATGCCCAGGCAGACAGCGAGCGCACCAGCCTTTTCAGAGCAGGTTTCCCAATGCCCTCCGCCAAGCTGCCCAGTGCCACCCTGGGTGCCTGCTGCCAGCTGTGCTGCCAGCTGTGCCCGGGCCGGGTGTCCCCAGCCCGCTGTGGCACTGGGGTCCATTTCTGCTGCATGGCAGTGACATCTAGAGGTTCCTTGGCCTGAGCTCCTGTCTCTCACTGCTCACATGCCACTGGCAGCACTTGGCAGGCAGAAACCTGCTCCTTATGAAGCCCCTGGGAAGCCCATTCGCACCTTAAGGTGTGCAAGACTTAAATCCAAGCTGCTTCCTTCGCCTTCCTTCCCTAAACCACCACAGGAAGGATTTTTGTTGTAGCTCCTCGAGGAAATATTATATTGCTTCTGAGATCCCAAAGGTTTTGAGGATCCAACCCATGTCTCTTCCCTGAGAGATAAACTGGTCCACGTGAGGCTGGTGCTGATTAAATAATACATACAGCTTTCCACTCCAGGAAATATTATTTCCTTGTTTTTTATATGCGGTACATTAGATTCCATGCCATCCAGCATCAAATGCAGAGCTGCCACAGAAACATCTCTGTATTGAGACTGGCTGTGCAGGATGAAAGGATTATTGTGCAAACAGTATTATGTATTTAAAAGCAACGTATTCAAGAAAGAGGGGTAAATACATTTCACCTCCATAGGCTGAATTGTTCAACCAGTTGATGAATGCACCTCCAGAAGCATTCCCTGAGTTTAAGCTGAAATTCCTACCACGGAGAGAGATGGGGAATATTATTCCCCGTGTGAGGGGTATTTGGTACTCAATAGAATGCATATTCCCTGGGTGATATAACATAGGCATTGTGAGTCAGCAGAACAGATTGCAAATGAACTGCTGGCCTGAAATCAGGGAATGAGCAGCCTAGTGGAGTAGGGCTCTCCCCCAGTACAAAATTTGTGGGTGAAAAGTGGGAGGAATGGCTCTTGTCCATCCTATGAGCTACCTCACACTTGGAAACATTCAAGAGAAAGGTTAGGTCACGCCTTTCCTGAGATTAAAAACCTCTGGATGATAAAATGGGAAGTCTCGAGAGGCTGAGAATAGCCAGAGAGACAGCAAGGTGAGGCAGGACAGCATCAAGGCACTGCGATGGAGACTCCTGCCACCTCCATCCTCTTGCAATGCATGATCCCTCATGGTGCCTGGGAGAGGCTGAACATATCCCAGGGGGTGTTAGAGCTGAGATTAGGGGTTCTTAAACCCAGTCCTCCTAATGAGAGTACACCAGAGTGTACACACGCCCCCCCCAAAAAAAAACAAACATTGAAGCATCCCAACCTGCTTCCCTTATTTAGCAGCCTTCTCATGGGGTGAGGATGAAGACAAGCCCCCCCATAAAAGTGGCTTTGGAGGAGTTGAGGGCAAGGGGGTACAGAAAGCTTGCCCCTATACCACACCAGCACCTCCTCCTCCAGTGCCCTCTGTGCTTTCTGTAGGCGTGGAGACATAGCTATTTGTTACCATCTCCAGGGCGGCGAGATGCTAAAGCCACACGTGGACCGAAGCAGATGCCGCAGGTAGGGCGAGAGGAGCAAGCCCTCCTCCTGCCCCGCAGCCTTTGCGGGATGGCAGGCAACTGCCTGCTGCCTTATGACGGTGCCAGAGGCATCGGCAGGCTGTCCCAGGCTTGCGGTGGTGGACGGCAGCTTCTCCAGCCCCTGCCGGGCCTCCAGGGGAGAGGCAGGAGGAGAAGGAGAGCCATCCATGCCAGCAAGTGCAGACCCGCGGGGCTAGCACAGCCTCCCCGCCGCTGCTGGTGTGTGTTATATCCACCCCCCTCACCCTGCCTACCTGTTTTGTTTGCCTGACGCAGAGGAATTGGGCTGTAATGGTTGCTCCTAGCTCAGCGCGGGGACAAATGCTGAGACCAGTTTGGAGGCACAGCTGTGGGGCGAGCCTTCGCCACCAGCCCCGGATTTCATGGCCTAAACCCCCTTCCCTTTATCTCTGAGGGACACGAGTTATCCCTGCACCCAAGGAGCAGGAAGGTGCTTTGTTGACTAGAGATGTGTATGATCTGCAGGACCTAAACACAGTCACTAACCTATAGAGCTGCTAACGTGTCTTGTTGGGTTTTTTTCCCCCAAACTAGCATCCCCCATCCTCTAGAGCTCAAAGGTGACAGGAGATGTGGAAATAAATTGAGATTGACAGGTTGTCTTGATTTTACTGGGATTTTACTGATTTTTCCCTTTTCCAGGAAAAGGTCAGACAAAATTTCATACTAAGCATTACAGCTTCTGTATCATCTACTATTTGATTTCTCATTAAAGGCAGCACAGGGGAATTTTGGACTTTTAAATGGTCTTTGTAACCCTCAGCATTTCAAACTGCTCATTGGCTCTGGCCTGGAGAGGGATTGACATTATTTCTCCTTCCCAAAAGAAGGCATCTGAAACTCTCCCTGAACTTTAATGGGGCAGGAGGACATCCCACGGTGTGGCGGGAATAAAGAAAGAGGACCCGAGGAGCATGAAGTTCGGCATGTGTGGGCTAGGACTGGGCTGTGTACAAAGAGGCAAAGGCAGCACTTTCTGTGCCACCGCCGGAGGTTGCCCAGGGCAAGCACCGACCCTCCCAGCCAGCGCCCGCGCCAAAGGCGGCCGCAGGGATGCTCCGGTGGGGTTTCTGCGTCTCGCTGCCCTGACACGAAACCGCGGGGACTTGGGAAGGTCTGTGCTGCACTTCACACCAGACGAGCAGGAGGGAACTGAGAGATCTCGGCGTAGTCCTGCATGCCGACCTGGGTCGCCCTATCCATGGGAAAGCGTGTTTCCTGCCGGCTCTGACTGCTCCTGGTGCTGGCAGGGCTAACCTTATGGTGGACTTGCTATAAAAAAAAAAAAAAATCAAACCCTGTCTCCCTCCAGACATTAACACACAACTTACCTGACAACTTTATGCTAACAAACACCAGGAAACATAATTTTTGGCTCAGGTCTTTAAGCAGGCGACGGATCCAGCCCTCCTCTTTAATGTTCATTTAATATGAACAAGTCCTACAAAAGGCAGACATCTGCAATCACTCATCTCTGCTGCTGAGATGTGAAGGCACGACATTGCAGCACTTCTTCATAGACGGCAGACTGGTTTTAAAGCCCAATTCAGAATATGGTATAGAGGAATCTTGTTTCCATTAAACCGCATTTGTAAAAATGATTTCTAGGTCTTTACTCTGGTGCAATTTCACTTTGGGGTCTTATTATTCATGTCCCCCCCGGAGGCTGGGAGAATGCCGTGCTGTTGGGCACTAGTCACGTCCAAGAGGTAACAGGCCGAGCGAACAGCTTTGCTTTGCCGAGCTGGAAGTGCCCAATTGAGGACGGCAATGGCCAGAAGCTGCTTGCAAAGCTGCTGAAAGGTTCAGGAAACTATGTGGTATCCATGCCAAGCCATCGCGGCTGCACCTCTGGGATGTGCCCTCCATGCTGCCAGGCCGGTGTGGATTGGCACACATTCCCACTGACCTACATTAGAGGGATTCATGAATCACACATTAAAAAAAAAAAAAAATCATTTCTTTAATGGACAGACTGCTGTTACTGAGATGGCAATTTTGTGTGAGATGCTAAGCAAAAGCCTTCGGATATTTCAATATAATAATGTACTTCCAATATAGCATTAACGAGAAATAACGGACATTAGAATTTTAGACAAATATTCATGGCTTTCAAGGCACTTTATGGATAA
Organism: Aramus guarauna; assembly: GCA_013400195.1. NCBI lineage: Eukaryota > Metazoa > Chordata > Aves > Gruiformes > Aramidae > Aramus > Aramus guarauna. The sequence continues at coordinate 301,903 of VXBL01000623.1, forward strand.
ATTGATCCTGTTGCTCAGGTGGGACAACTGAGGCATTGAAGAGTTATTTCCTTCTCTAGTTACACAGCAAGTCAATAGCAGAGCAAGCAAGATAAAAAAGGGGCAAGATTTCCAAAACTCCCTTTTCCTTTCAGCTGAACAACAGGAGAGCCTGTAGAAAAGCCTGATGCTCAAGTGTAACCCGTGGCAGAAAGTCAGCAGTAGAAATTTTTAGGTCAGGAACAGATCGTTTCTCTTTATTGACAAGATATGCTCAGATTAAATGAAGACTTCATTAAACCAGGGATGTGCCATGTCATGTATAACACAGGAGCTGAGACGGATGGAGCACGATGTTCTCCTCCGGCGTGCGGATCTGAGGCGGTGAGGTCGGGATGGGGATGATGGTAGCTACCTGCGTTATGGGGGATCCGTCCTGGGGCGGTTCGGAGGGACACAGCGGCAGAAGAATACGTTTGGTGGCCTGCAGGGTTGGAAAAGCCGTCATGGTGCTTGAGCGCTGTTCGACGGCAGGGATTTATGAATTCAAACAGGCGTTTACCAAGTTCTTTTGGTGCTCAGCCTGCACCCCTTCCTTGAGAAACAGGCAGGCTCCAAACCATCTTCCTGCAAAAATATTGAAGGCATGCAAAGCTTTGGCAATTTGGAGTTTCTCAAGCCAAAGCATTTGAACAAACATTTTTTTCCCCCCTGTAAAATGGACAGATGGGATGAAAAATTCTGAGAAACAAACCAGCTGTACCAACTCCCCTGTACTGCTTATATGGAGACACTCCCCTGAGACTAATCTTAATTTGTCAGTTAAGGTGTATGTTTCAACTACTTAATTATTAGGGAGAAGACTTTATCTCATTTACAGTATACTCATTCCTTTTAAAAACCCTGTTTCTCACCTCTGGAAAGTTTAAGGAGAGAAACCTCACCTGAGCGGATTATTCAGACCAGGGGCAGCAGGGCAAGGAGCCTCCCGCAGTTTCAGACGCCAGCTGCAGATGGCAGGATTGAACTGCGGACTCATTTCGAGACCAGCACCCGTTTGCTCTCCAAACCAAATACTTTCAACCGACGGACCAAGGTACGTGTGCAGCATCTCGTAGGCGAGACTCGTGGTACCACACTAGCACACAGCTTGTTTTAGAGATGGTAAGCCCCCCTTGCAAAATAGATTCTTTTTCTCCACGGAGAGGCTCACGGCCGATGCCGCCAGCGCTGATGTTGCTGCGAGGGTGCTGCGCCCACCTTCTTCCACGCACAGAAGAATAGAAAAATGTACAGAGAAAAGCACCGAAGATAATCAAAGTTTCTGGGCAGCTTCTGGTTGAGGAATTATTAAATTGATTAGGATGTCTTAGCCTGGAAAAGAGATGACTACGTTGATGGTGGAGAGCAGGTGCCTAAGAAAGGGTGTTCATTGTTTCTGTAATACAAGAACCAGCAGCAAGTAACTCCCTTGCCGGGGTGTTCAGTCAGGCAGAAGGAGGTACTGCTTCACACGGCTGGAAAATGGTAGGGCTCATCTCCGTGGGGCTGCCAAACCCTCACAGCTCTTTGAAAAGCAGTCGGATGACTTCATAGGAGAGGAATTAATCGAGGGATACCCTGCTCAAAGGCACCCCCTCCAGTTTGTGAGGAACCTGGTCCCTGTCATTGTACCCTTCCCAGGACGTCTGCTGTTGGAGGCAGGAGGATCAGGCTCCTTCAGCTGGCCTGATCCAGGATTTTTCATGGTCTTGGCCCGGGAACCCAGGTCAGGGGATGCTGTGAGGTATGCAGCTTTCACTTCCAAAAGACCTTTTGTAGGAGAAAACTTGAGCCTGTGACACAGTTACATTGCACAAGCTCTGAGGCTAGAAGAGCCAAAAATGTATTAAAAAAAAAAAAAAAAATCTCCTGGTGAGTTTTGAAGGTGAGAAGGTGGGACTGACTCCTGGCTCTGGGTTTCCAAAGATGTTGGATGGCAGCGCTGTACCGTCGCCCTGAGCGTCTCCGTCTGCACTCAGCTGGAGCCAGCGGGGAAGGGCAGGGTGAGCGCCGTGTCGGGGGCTGTGCTTCAGAGCATCACTGTTTGGCAGGTAGAGTTTGGGCCTGTTTCTCACCGACAGCTCGTGCATAGGCCAGGCCCTTGCTATTTTGGTTCCTGCTCCTCTTCCCCAGTCCGTGGCGGAGCAGGCTCTCCGTTGCGAGCAGCGCGTTTTTGGTGGGAGGGTGCTGTGTGTGCCTGTGTCCCGGAGCACAGCCCCAGCAGCCGGGAAGCCCGGGCTGCCCTCAGCCCTCTGAGTGCAGAGCAAGGCTGGAGCGAGCAAATCCTGGCTTAAGAGTGGCTTTTCTACCAACAGGTCTAGTTAATGGATCTGGATCTGAGTGACGACAAGGGGGAGCGGGAGGAAAAGAGGAATCAGACCAACCTGGCGACCTGCACCGTCACACAGGTGCCACCGGAGTCACAACAGCCGAGTTAGCGCCTTTCTCAAAACCTATTTTCCCTTTGAGGAAAACCAACTCTTTTCCCATTTTCATTAGGCTTAACTGGCAATATGGGAACAGCCCTAATTTCCTGGCAGCGCTAGATTTAGCATGGCTTAAACAGCAGTGAGCGCTCTGCCGTCAGTGTGGCGGGGTGATGGCGGCAGCAGCCACCGAGGCCGGCGGAGGAGGAATAGCAGGATCTCGGTACTACGCTCTGGCTGGGAATGCTGATGCCCTGGTGCTAACAGCTGGGTAATGCGAAATGCTGATCAGCAATTGCTCAGGTCCACTGGCTTCTAGGCATCAGCCAAACTACCTTTTATGCTGTTTCTGGGGATTCGATATTCGGACTTTTTAGCTTGCTGGCTGCTCTGGTTTGACAAGGGGGCTCGGTGTTCCTGCCTGCAGGCAAATTCCCAGGTTACTAGGTCTGATATCCCTTAATATTGGCCAGGCACAAATTCGAGTAAAGAATTGTTTAAAGTTTCAGGTAAAACACATGCAGAGAGGACACCTGATCAGTGTGTGTCTGCACAACCCTCCTGCTAACAGCCGGGCAGGGCTCAGCACCAGAAACACCTGGAAGAGGTACTTGGTATTTGTGATTCGGTGATGGGAACCCCTCTGGCCAGAGGCAAAGGTGGGTTTTCATTGTCAGAAATTAACTCAAACGTGTCAACTTGAGCTAAGGATGAGTCTGAAGAACTGAGAGATGGGAAGGTGGGCCCAGCCTCTGCATCCTTTATCGGTGTATCCGTACCACCCCGGGAGGTAATTGAGATGCAGTAAAAATGCTGAGATGTCCAGTGGCAAGAGTGCCATTACAAGAGAAACGGGGCATCTGCTAATGTGAGATCATTTGCAAGATCGTTTGGAGCCTTTGCCTTTTTTGTTTGTTTTTGGTTTTTTGGTTTGTTTGTTTGTTTTGTGTTTTTTTGGGTTTTTTTGGACTGGTCAACAAAAGGGACTATTAAGGTGGCAACAACTACTGTTTCCTAGTTAATAGCCATGGGAAAATGAATACCCGCACACGTTTCTGATCACTCATGCTTGGTAAAGCTGTGTTGGCAGACTATTCCTCAGGCTTGGTAGCTCAGTGAAGAACAGTCACTTGGTTACTGACCAGCCAGGAAGCAGAGCGGGTCTGACCTTCGTTTAGGCGGTGCCCTGGCTTGCTGCCGCGGCAGGCGACAGGGGAGAAGGGACCCACCTGAGTGCTGGCCTTGGCTTTCCTCGCTGGCGGAGGGTCGGCCTGGCCCACTGCAGCATCCATGCAAACACTGATCAACGCAGGCAAGCGTGCTGGCATTTCTCCTTCAGCAGCATGCGCTGGCCTGTCTCCAGATCCTCGGTAATCTCCACGCCCAGTGCTTGCTTTCCGCTTAGCCTAAATTTGCTCAAATCCTGGGTGTAATCCTTTGTTGGGTTGGGGGAGCGTAATTCTATTTATTGAACTACTTTTCCATAATTGCATTTCCCTGCGGCTGGCTCTCTAATCTGCCTTTCCCCAAATCTCGCTCAATCATGCTGGAATCCTTTTACAGACCCATATGCAGGGAGGGGGCCTGAGGAGGCAGCTGGGCACACGTGTGTGTGTGTGTGTGTGTGTGTGTGTGTGCACGCGTGTGCACACATGCCCATGGGTGAGAGCAGAGCACTTAGGACGGCTAGTTTGGGGCAGCTGCTGTCTCCAGCCCTTGCTGGGCTAAGCCCTGCCCGTGGCTCCGATCCCAAGCAATTATGTGGAGCTGCCGTGTGCCAGAGTTGTCCGTTCTGCTTCAAAAGAGGCTGAGCAAATGGCTTTCTTCCCTATTTGTTCATACCTACCTCCCAGGGTGAGGACAACCGACAGGGCAAGAGGTAAAGCAAGGCCAGGCGATGGTTGTGACCTGGGCTGTCCTGTCCTGCTCCAGCAGGACCCACCCGCGGGAGCTCGCTGCACCTCCAGGCAAAGCTACAGACATTTGGCTCCATCACTTTCAGCAGGGAGGTCTCATAGCTGCGAGGTCCAGCCGTGGCTTGGGAATCTCTGTCCCTTGCCCTGCCCGCAGGTTTGATAGTCTTCTGCTTCTGCCCCGCGCAGGGATGCTCTGCTGAGGGAGCCGGGCGGGCACTGCGGGCCGGTGGGCATCCTGCCCCCAGCTTAGCTGTGCTGCAGGCGGAGAAGCCAGCCCAGGAGAGCCCCCCAGGGTTCCTTTATCCCGGGAGGTCTCGCCTCTATTCCTGGAGCAATCCTGAAGATATTTTGCACAAGAGCACACGGCCGGGCATTTTCCTTTGGCTTCCGATGCTGTTGAGCAAAGATCACCGCAGGGCTCTGCTGGCCGCCCGCTCTGTGCCTCTCGCAGCGACCGTTTCTCCCACCCCGAAGAGATCTGCTCCTGCGCGGCCCCTCTGTCTGCAGCCCCATCGGTCCAAGAGCAAACACACCGGAAAGCTTGATAGGAGTTTGCTTGTATCCTGCAGGGACGGGGCTTTGGCTAGGTGCTAGTATATAATGATTGGCTTCATAGTTATTTTTTGTTTGGTTTTTGTTTTGTTTGTTTGTTTGTTTTAAAAAAAAAAACAAAAAAACAAAAACCAACAAAAAAAAACCCCAACCCCTTTTTTTTTTTTTTGGATGACAGGAAAGGAGGGAATCTCAGCAGAAATTTTGATAGGAGCATTACAATAATCGGCCCACCAACACCAAAGAATTGGATCACGAACTTTGTTTAGGGCGCAGAAAAAAACGACAGAAAAAAAGATCCAGCATTTTCAGAAATAAATGTTTCCTCTTGTGAATTTGAAGTGCTTTTTTAGATTGCATTTTTATCTGCAATAGAAAACAAAGTCAGAATCCAAGTGATGTAAGCCAGATGATGCTGTAAAGTTTTCAGAGTTTTTCTAGATGGGGAATTCAGACATTTTCATATTCTAATTCAGGAACAGACAAATTTTGGATGCCTGCAATTCTCCGGGAGCTCATATTCCCATACTTTGCTGAACTCTTCTTGAAGGGCTGAGCAACACAGAGTGCAGAGTGAGCAGCTGCGGTAAGGAACTGGTGGTTAAAAGTGCCCTGTTTTAAAGGGATTTGGGGGTGTCAGAGACTTTTCTGGCTCTCAGGCACCTAAAATGTGAAATTATCATCATAACAGAGCAAAGCACATCTGGGAGAGGCTGAAGGCTTTGAGGGCCGGGTGGGTTCTGGGGAAAGATCCCGTGGTCCTGCTTTGTGGACACGCTCTTCCCGGCTGTCAGAAGGGAGCATCTCGCCTGCACAGCCCTTTCAGCTTGAAATCCCTCCTGGCCTGCAAGTCCGGAGGCAAAAAGGATGGATAAAGTCCTCGGGATGGATGAGCGCGGTCTCAACCCCACGTGGCTGCCGCAAGAGGCATTGCCTGGCTTCATGCCTACAGCTACCTGTTACCCCCTTTCAGCAAAGGGAGCTGAACCACGCACCCGTCTGCCGCAAAGACTCCTTGTCCTTCCCCTCTCACGATTCGGTGGCTAATGCAAGCTAAATAGTAAATAATATTTTAAGCAGCTTTCACTCAATAAAGAGGCTCTAACAACCTTTGCCCCGGAACACGGTGAGGTGTTTTTGAACAGCGTATTGAAAACTCTCTGAAGAGCAAGGCGGTGGAAGAGCCGGCATTACAAATGCCCTGGGAGTCAGTTAGCTGAACTTCTTTATTGATCTGCCTTGAAAATGAAGCGCTAGAGCAGACTGGTAAAGGGAAAGAGATAATAAACACGAGAGACTTTTAACATGTGAAAACTGAGATTACACTTCTGGGGACGACACCTCAATAGAGGTGCGGTGCCAAACTCCCCAGGGTTTCCCCGCGGGTTAGCCGACAGGCATTAGTTACCACACACTAAACCCGCTCTTTTTGGAGGTCAAAGCCTGGCTCCCGCTTGTCTCCGCAGGAAAGGGGAAAACATCAGGCAGCAATGGAAGTGGGAATGAGGAGGTGCGTGTTGGTGCCAGACAGGGCACTCAGGGATGGACTTCAGCTCTGAGCAGCTCTTGGGAGTTTTGGTCCTTTGGCAAAGCAGACCAGGTAGCATCGCACCTTCACATTAACTTTGGTCCGGGACTAGTTTCCTATTTGGCAGCTGTTTCCAAATCAAAACCTTAAAATTCTGAGGAAAATTGCCTGTCATGGTCCACCGAGATACCAAGCTGTGCCAGTCCTAGGTCGAGGTGCATGCCACTGCCCAGGCAAGGAGAGACCCCAGCCCGTACGCCTCCCTGCTGCCGCTTGTCCTCCGCCTCAGGATCCCCCAGGCTCTGCTGAGGGAAACCGCGGCATCTCTTTGCTCCAGCGAAGCTGGAAGGTGTAAAGGGAAACACTTGGTTTGAATCAAATCGGTACTGACTCAGACTCGCCCCTACCATCAAGCCGAGCGTTTCGTTATGCGTACTGTGCTCTTCTGGCCTCCAGCCAGGGCTGGAACAGCATTTCCGAAACATCGTGAACCCCTACAGTGAGATTCCTCGTGCATGGTTGCATGAAGCTATGTGGATGATTCGGATGAGGATGGAGGATTTTGGCTGCTTGTCTGACTCCACTCAGCGAACCTGGGAAAAAGCGGCTGATGGGTCAGCTCTGCAAGCAAGCTGGCCTCCCGTCTCCAGCGCAGACCACGGGGCGCCTGGTCTCCCACCTCCTTCGTGCTGCCCCTTTCTAGATGCAGGAAGCAAACAGCAGCATTTGCAAGCTGTCAGCTCTGCTTGCTTGGTTTCAAGCACAGCTTAAGGGCTTTTTTTTTTTTTTTTTTTAACGGGGGCAGGAAAAGATGCTGCATCTCTTTTTGACTTGCACACCTGCAGCTCTGCATTTTTGAAGGTTTAGTACCTAGGGAATGAGAAATGTCAATATTGCCATATAGTTTTCCTTGGGTAATATTGAAATCTTCTAGCTGTCAGGTTAATTTAAAGCCAAAAAGAAATCAAGTTTAATCACAGTTTTGTGATCTTTTTTGCCTCGCACAGGAGAAGATCCCATGGCTACGCGAAAAAGGTAAACTTGCATTCCTTGATCTAAACATATCCCTGAGCAAGGGAGGAGGGGCAGTCCCAGGCTCAGGAGCCAGGATCTGCTCAAAATACTTCCATTTTAAGTTTCTACTTTAGACCAGTTTCTCTTTCGGTGCCATCCTTCCACTCTGATGTGAGGCAAAAAAGAAACCGCTCTGGCTTTCTGGTGGCCTTCAGACAAATCAACGAGCACCCTTGGGAAATGCACCTTCTGAAATAACCTCTGAGCCACCCCAGCTCCCACGGGCCGTGACCCCGCGTAGCGCAGCACCAGCCTGAGGGTGCTGGAGCCGCTCCAGAGGCACCATCGTCCATCGTTCCCACCATGGCTTCTCCCTTGCAACTCGTCTGGAGCCCTTGGGAACCAGCTCCAGGAAAGGGCTTTCCATTCCCCATTCCTGCTCGGGTATTTTGAACGGGAGGAAGGCTGGACGAATGTGGGGGTTCGAAACAGGGAAGGGGGAGAAGATGCTTGCCAGGGGAGCAGCCAAAGAGATTTGCAAGGAGGTGTGAGATTTAGAGGTTCGAAGACCCTGACCATCATTACTGAGAGGAATCCAGCACGTCACCGCTCAGCAGAGGCAGGGCTATGAGTCTGCAGCGTGGAGAGCGAGGGAACAGAAAGGACCAGGGAGGACACTGATTTTCTTAGAGGAAAAAGTGAGCAAGAATGACCTCAACGGAAAAATATTTTCTCTCTCTCCTTCTGTCTCATGGACAAATATAGCCCTACACGTTATGCAAAGGCAGTGTTCAAGCATGCTTGGAATGAGCAACTTGGGAGGCAAATTGCTACCACTTGTCCTCACCCTTGTTTTTTGGCTTTTATTTCCTCTTTTGCCTTTGTCTTCTCCCCTCCGGCATGGCCCGTCCCTGACAGCTGCCACAAAGCCACCTCAGACCGAGCTCCTGCCTCGAGGGGAGAGGGGGGTGCCCGGGGGGCAGCTGCCAGCACCCACGGTGAGAACAAAATGACCTGAGAGGAGAGATGGGTTTGTGCAAGTTAAAGAAGAAGGGAGAACTGTTTGGGTTGAATGTTAGAAAGGTCTTTCCAGCAGTAAGGAAACGCTGGAGTAGGTTGCCTGGAGATCTTGCTGACGCCTGTCCCAGGCCATCTTTAGGAACCAGCTCAGCCATCTCTGTCCAGAAAGGCACAGGCAGTCATCCCTCCTGACAGACTCATTGCTCAGCGACGGACCAGACGATTTTCTTGCTGCCCTATTTCTGCGAAATGGCTTTCTCTTTCACTCTAAACATTACAGAAACTTCTTCTTGGAGTCAAAAAGCTGCCGAGGGCCTTCAGCTGCTTTGATCATCTCCTGTTTCCCCAGCTCCAGCTGCATCTTCCCGACACTGCAGCTCCCGTGGACCTGCCTTGCTTCAGCGGCTTCACGGCTGCTTCTCCTGGGTTTGCTCCCGGGCAGGAGCCAGCCCCGAGGGGATGGAGGGGCCCTGCCATCCACGCTGCCCCGCAAACGGTGCCAGCCCCAGGTCGTGCCATGGGGAGAGCAGCAGCAGAAACACCCAGGGGGTTATTTCTGAGCAAGGCTGCGGTCCTGCGATTACCCCTGCTTGTGTTTCACTTCCAGCGCTGAAAATGTCAGCCTTCTGGTGAAATATGGGATTGCTCAGAGAAAAACCCAAGTGCAGAGGCAAGCGGCTGCACACCCAGGACAGCCATGGCTGCTCCAGGGGAAGGAGGAGAAGACCCAGGTGCAAAGAAGAAATCCTGCCTTGTGTTGCCAGCAATAACCAAAACCCGCCCTGCCCTCCTCCTCTAGGACCGACAGAAGCAGCTCGTGAGCCTTGGAGCCGGCTCTGCAACCAGACCCGGGGCTGAGCGAAACAGGGCATCGCTCTTGCTCACCCTCCACCATGGGCCCTGGGCAGAGATGGGTTTTGCAGCCCCGGCCTCCCGGGACAGGGTGGCAGGGCTGGAGAGACCCAGAAATAAATTACCGATGGAAGAAATTATGGTGCCAGTCTTTTTGACCCACTGTGGCTGCACTGGTGTTTTCCTTTTCTGCAAGGCTGTGCGTTCCACTTGCCTTGGCCTGGGAGGCATCGGCTCATTTTTGGCAGCTCCCCTCTGGCGCTCACCCCACCTCCCAGGGCAATTCGGCTCCGCTCGCCCCTGCCTCGCACTCCCGCGGGCTGTGAGCATCAGGGGCAGGGCCGGTCCTTGGGCACCCAACCGGGGCATCATCTGGCTCGTCCTCTTCCTCAACAGGTAGTAAGTAACAGCAGAAATAACCACAGCAATGCTTCCCTTCCGAATGCCAGAATAATGTCCGTGTTGTATTTATGAGGAAAGAAAAATAAAAAATTAAGAAATCAAAAATCAAAATCGAACCCAAACTGTGAGATAGCTGGAAACTGGCACAAATACCCTCCACCCGCAGCTCAGCAGACACCATCTGCAGTGCTGGCTCCAGGATGCGTTGCCCCTCACCAGGAGGAAAGTGGGAAGAAGCAGAGCTAAGGGAGTTGTAGTCACCCCTTGGGCAATACCCTGTGCGACGCGAAAGGTGAGGGTTGATGGTCTGGAGAAGTGCAGAGGTAAGAGCAGCCTCCTCTCCCATGGTTGAGGTTGCTGCCTGCTGTTACCCCAGGGTTGCATTTCCCTCTTTTCTTGGACGAGCGTGACGCCAAGAGCGTGGAAGAGGTCTCTCCTCCACAAAGCTAGTTGTACCTGATTTCCTGGAAATCAATAAAATGGGATGAAACTAAAGCAAACAGATCGATCTGTAAACAGAGAGACTCTTCTCAGCCTTTCATAAGCAAAAAAAAAATAAAAAAATAAAAGCAACAATTACCTTCTCTAAAAAATAACAGCAAATGTCATCTGCCGGCGCTGTTATTTCCACTCCCGGTTGGGAGGCAGACCGGTGTTGCTCCCAGATTTTCTGTGAATGGGCTGGGAAGCAAAGCAATTTGGCAGAAAAGAATAAATCATTCATCCAAACACAGCAGCCAGCAGAAGAGCGGTTGTAAACAAGTCAAGCTTTACTTCCCTTTGTGAAAGGTGGCAAAGCTGTGCATGGTGGGAGGTGTGGTGCTCACCCGTGTGGTGCACACTCGTGTGGTGCACACTCGTGTGGTGCACACCCCCCGGGGCAGACCCCCCAGGGCAGGTTTTGTGCCTGTTAAGAAGCGTGAGGATGACGTGGTACTTGCTCACCTAATGAGACGTTTGTGCTCGCAAAATATTAAAAATTAAAATAAAAACACTAGACTTCCCCAAGCTTCGTGCAGTGTTTTTGTACTTGTAGCCTGCAAGAAGAGTTGGTCCCGTACTGGTGGCTGGGTTCAAACCAGTTTGTAAATCGCCGTAGGTTTCCAGTCCTTGCTAGCGCAATGCCTGTGCTACCTTAGCACCATGAAGACAGAGGCTAAGCTCCTCCTTGCAAGGACTCTGGGACTGGTAAAATCTACCTTCACCCCGGCTCTCACCACACATGTCCCCCCCAAACACCACTGTTTGCAGCAATTTGTTAATGTTCAAAAGGAGAGACAACAAATTTAAAGCAGAAAAAGAGAAAGGGAGAGGCTCTGTGCTCACGAGCTACTGGGAGGAGAGGTGATGAGCACAGGAGGAGGGGAGGAAGAGCTGAGCTGTCCAGGCGGTCACCTCTAGGACAATGAAGAGGCTTTTAAGAAGCCTGCCACAGCCTCTCCTAAGCACATGTCTTAGGAGACAACAATGATTTTGTTTAGTTTGGCATGTTCGCAGCACCTGACAAGCAGGCGTCTAGAAAGGCTCCTTTGATTTTTGCTCCATAAACTGTGAACAAATGCTTCACCGGAGGAGGCTTCTGTGTGATGATAATCCCTGAAAAAATATCAAAAAAAGGCTATGCCAGAAGGGTCTGCTTCAGGGCAAGCATTAACCGTGTGAGCACTGGGGCTGACTGCCCCTCTGGCATCGGAGCTCGGGCACTCGCACCCGAGTGGTTTGGGAAGAAGCACCACCGGTTTGGTGTGCTTCGTTGCCAGGTTCTGCACAATTTCTCGGCAAATAAACAAAGACTTTGTCAACGTAATTTTTATTTCTTTTTCTTTCAGCAAACACAGTATAAAACACGGGTTTGTGTGAAAAGCCTGAAACCACACAGTGACGGATACCTTTTTGATTCCATCGATCACGTGGAAGAGCTCTTTGGAGACTGCCACCTCTAAATAACACCCCACGTGTTTGAGAAGTGATGTATTCAGCCATTCAGTCTGTCTTTGGGATGATAAAAGCCTTCAGATCAATCCCCTTACATCTGCATCTCCTGGACTTGATGATGGGAAACCAGGGATACAAATCTCTTCTGGCTCTTTTAAAACACTTTGCTGCAGAGTTGGCAGTGCCATATTGATGAAACCTGACAGCAATATTATTTTATGATTTGTTTGTTTGTTTGTTTATTATGATCAGCACTTCTTAGATTTTTGAGTTACTGAGCCGTGCATGGATTTCCTGGCTGAGCCAGGGGACTTTTTTCCCCTTTATACTGCACAAATGTATAGTCCCTCCACCTGTCCCAAACCACTTAGGGCAATGTCTGCTCATGAATGATGTCATGGACGGATGCATAATTTGCCAAGTGCCCAGCCTTCCCATCCCATATCGCACAAAAAGATACAGACACAAGTCTATATGCAGGAGGCCCTTACCTCCAGCTCCGACCTTCTCTGAGCAAGGGCAACTGACTGACTGAGGTGGTCCTGGCCTCTCCCAGGGATGCCCTGTCTCTCTGTGCTTCCTTGGTAATGCAGATTCTGGTCCATTAGGGGCTTGCGGTCTCTTCCCTCTTCCAAGCTGTCCTGCAGACTGTTGCTTCTCTCCTCGGGTCTTACATACCGTCACCAGAAGTGTTTCACCATCTTCCATTGATCTACATGGGACAAGCAAAGGGCCAAGCAGGGGAAAATGGATGCTCCAGTAGATTTTGAAGGACTTGTGGCATGATTTTAATTCCTCAGCTCTAATTCAGCATCCCCTGCTTTGAACTGTTATACACCACAGGGGTCCAGATGACCTCAGAAGACAGGTCAGAGACAAAGCTGCTCAGGTCAGTCTGGGATTGTCTTTCTCACCCTTACTGGGACAAGCTAACGAAGGAGTGTGAAGACCTTTGCTTTTCCTACGTGGGACCTGATCTGCCTAATTTGCACATGCACTGACTGGAGCAGGGGCCCAGCCCACACTCCTCCAAGCACGTGTCTGACCTGGCTGCTTCATGCTCTGTGGCTTTATAGGAGCTGTCTCCGCACATCCTGCAGCGGAGCGGGCTGAACAGAGCTGCCCGAAAGGCCAGGCATTTTGCGCTAATTGAATTAATGTCTGCCATTAAGGTCACTAGCTATTAAAGTGCTAATTTTCTTCCAAAGCAAGACACCAAGGAGAAGATGGAGGCAACACGAGCTTCTTAGGAGCTACCTCTAGCATCTTACCTCGGTCCTCACTGCCAGTGAAGTGAGACATGTTTAGCAGACACGTGCTCTGACATCTCTAGATCCTGACCATTTGGCCATCGGTAGAGACTGAAGCCGCAACCATGACTGTAAAGACCTTCTTCTGCTTTGTTATAAAGACATGCACTCATAAGCAAGAAGGCCATCACAGACTTTTACCATTTCATGTCGGGTGCAAAGGTTCAATGTGATTGTGAACAAGGATTTAGTTCTGTTGTACTGCAGATGACCCATGAAACAGCTAATGGGTCAGCCAGCTCTGCAGTTACCCGGTCTGCACAAAAACCAGCCCTGCGGCTTTCCCTGTAGCACTCGGCTGCGATGCTGCAAAATAATCTGACCTCTTTACAGCTGCCCCATGCGCAAGAATATTGTACCTTTGACAAGACTAACGCAAAAAATAAAGAGGGATAGCTTGAGACAAAAATCACTTAAAGGCATCTTCTTGTCTCCTTGAGTCTGTATTACACAAAGTAATTACAATAAATACAAGATTAAGTACTATCAAGCCTCTAAAACCGAACTGTGTATATTAGTGTCCCTAAGCAAGACAGCGCCTGGGATGAGTGCTCTCAGAGGAGATAATTTCTGTCTCTTCCCCTCTGTGCACACACAAAACAACTTTCTCATCATCCTGATGTCACAGCACATCCAACAGATGAAAAAAACCCAACTAAAACAACCCCAAATCTCACAGACACATCAAAGGGGCGCAGCCAGTGGAGGAAACAAACACACATCTTACATCAGCCTGCATCAGGTTGCTATGCGACCAGGAAATCCACACGTGTTGCCATGACGATGTCACTTCATCGTCATTCAGTGCACAGCTCAAACGAGTGCAGCAAGCCGTAGGTGCGCACATGCCGGGACAGAAAAATGCGGGATGGAGCAAGAGCATCCCAGCGCCGTGGGCAGGGGGGTGCTGCCATCACAGCCTCTCGCTCGGGCAAAGCTCCACAGCACGCAGGGGTGCTGAGGGGCCTTCACCTTCTCGTCTCAACACTTTGTGGTTCAGCGTTTCCCCCTGGTGTTTCCCAAGTGATCCCACGTCCGGTGTCGATGACCACAGCCATGGACAGCATACAGACGGGCAACCCAACCCGTGTAAGGTGGCAGCATCCTCCTTCCCTCGTTGCTCCCACAGAATGGCAGCGGCCGGTGAGGCTTGCAAGGCAGAGTGGATCCACGGGCTGGGGAGAGAGGGAGCTGCTGCTTGTCGCTGGCAACACACGCTGCTTCACAACCTCTCACAGCAGCGGTATGATCGCTACTACGTTATGATGCTCATGATGAGTAGCACCGAAAATAATAAGGTGACAGTATTAAAGAGCAATAACTGAGCCAACTGGAATGCCACGTAATGCCACATTAATCCAGGATGGATGAGCAAGCTGGAGCTTGTGTAAGTAACCATAGCTTGGCATCACGGCCCAGATCCTGCAGTGCTGAGCTCTTCAGAGATGGGAAGAGAAGAAAAGGCTTTGACTGGAAAGGGGACACGTTGTTAACCAGACCTTGATGTTGAGCCCAGTGATCAGCAAAACCCAAACTCAACAACCATATTGCAGCACTCGGACAGGGACGTTAGTGAACACAGTCTCTGACCCCTACAGAAAATACCACCACGGACAACAATCACCTTTACTCTCCTCCTCCACACCCAACTACTGCCCATTTGCAAAAACCACTATCAGCTGTCAATGCCTCAAGAAGGACAAGCACTGTGTAAGAGAAGAAAATCTCGCCAGGCAGGTGCGATAGCTAGTTCTGGTCCTAAACACGTGAGAGGGGTCACAACTGGCTCGTGACCACGATGCAGATGAAACGGCAAATGATCTCAAGTCATCAGATGAGTTACTCACAGCTGACATTGGACTGGTCCTGCCAGATAAAAAATAATGGGGGGGAGAGGGAGAAGTCCTAGATGAAGAGACAGGTGGAGGGGAGGACCTGAAACAAGTCGCTCTGAGGAGCTCATCAACAATAAGGCTGCAACCCAATGTAGCAGAAGAAGGGGCAGCTGGTGTTGAACACTGCGGGAAGGATGTCTGCAGGCTGGGATGTGAGTGAGGTCAGCGGTTGGGCTGGGACAGCGATGACTCCTCTCTTTGTAGTGCCCATCACCCCACTAGGATTGGTGGATTGATCTCAAGGCTGACTTTTCTGGTTTGAGCAGCAAAAACCCCTTTTCTTCCCTCTTCTCAGATGAAAGCAACAGGTCCTCGGTGAGACAGGACAAGGTCTAGGCATTGCTGAACACCACCTAAACTCTGCAAGAACAATAACCGGACACCAGACATGCAGGAGCTTCCTATGAGAGGTGTGAAGTCTGCCTGGGTTTCTCCAGAAATCCTGCCAGCCTCCCACCTGCCCGTCCAGCTGCCTCCAGGCCTGCTGCCTGCGCCTGGGACTGACTCTGCAAAGTCAACAGGAATCATTACAGAGGCTTTTGGGCCAAGTTTGGACAACAGCAAGCATATTTCCTTCTCTGAATACTCAGTATCTGCTCCAGGGTTGTATTCAGTGTTGAAGAGCTGAAGCGCTGAGAGTTGAATGAGTGCATTGATACTCTGAATCCTGGTCCTGCTCATGGCTGCTCTTGGCCCGGAGCAAGGTGTGCCGGCAATGAAATACCCATTCCAGATGTTGCTCTGCTGGCATGTGTTTTGCCTACAGACCCAGCAGAATGCTTCCTCTTCTTTTGCCTTTCACTTTTTTTTTTTTTCCTTTTTCTTTTTTTTTTTTTTTTTTTTTTTTTTTAATTTAAGGTTGCAGTGCCTGCTGATGTGGTAAACACATCCATAGGAACAATATTAAGAAAATGGAAAAATTCAGATCATTTGCCAGTCTGTTCATGCTTGGAGCAGCACCCAGGGTTTGGGTTTAAAAATAACCTTTAAATTTCATTTAATAACTGCTATCAAAATCCTATCTGAATCCTAATGCAATTTTTTTTTCTTCTTCCCACTTTCCACATCCATCTAATCTGCGGGAGGAATGACAAAATATTGTCATTATGTGTCCTTCATGTCTCTGTCTGGCTCTTTGTAATTTAGCTGGTATTTGACTCAGCCGTTTGAAAGAGCAAATTCTAACACCTCACATTCATGCAGCTCCTTTCTCAGTGAAGGAAAGAAAAATTGCTGGCATCATACAAAAGCTTCTATATTTTGCTTTCCATGTATATTTTCCCCTTTGTGCTCTGTGGCTTTTCAAAACCACCAGACTCACCCAATCAACACAAATCTATTTTCTTCCCATTTTCTTCTTCTTCTTCCTTTTTTTCCGGAGGGAGGCTGTGTTTGTATTTCCAGACCACACCTCCTGGGACCAATCACGAGGGCAGGCAGGTGTTTTTGCCTCATCCGTGCCCAGACTATCGAGCCCAAGGTTTGATCCAGGGGCACTTACTCCACGGAGCCGCAGTTGTGGTACCCCTGCCCTTTTCCGTAGGGAAAGGTAACGCTGCTCCCGCTCCGCAGTAACTGCGAGGAAAGACGTGGGGAAAAGCCCCTCTTGGTTCAGGCTTAGCACTCAGGTCGTGGTTATGGTAGGGCAACGCGGGCTTTACCCAGAAAAGGCCTGTAGGATGATCCTGATGGCTGGTTTATGTCGTTTCTTGTTTCACAGGTACAAGAGATGGAGAAACAGTCAGTGGACCTCAGGAAGGGTCGTTCGGCTTCCACATCAGGCCGGGTAGAAGCTGGTCAGAGCGAAGGTCTGTGGGGCCCGTTACCTGAAAGGGGTTGTTAGGAGGAGAATAAAATTAGGGCAAAACCATGAGTGCTCTTGCTCACTAACCTTACCCATCTCCAGCACCGCTGAGGAGCTCTGTTTTCTGTGCATTAACTACCCCTCCAAAGCCCTTTCTTCTGCCAACGAGCCTGCTCTTCCCTTAGACCTCTGTGAGCCTTTCGGTGCCCTCAGCATCCTGGGGCAAGGCGCTCCTCTGGTTTTTTTTGCTCACCGTGCAAAGAGCCAGCTCCTTCTTGCTGCGTCCCCATCACCGCAAGCGACGCGCGGAGCAGATCTGACGTCAGAGGGACACACGGCTGCTCACGCTGCTCCCCCTTCCCCGACGCCCGGCCAGCCCCCACCTCTACAGAGCTCCTTCCCGGCCCCAAAGCAATGTGAGAGCAGAGCGGTAGCTTTCCATTTCTTTGCCATTCAGCTCCCGAGCGCTCAGGCGGGCGATGAAAGCTGTGCTTTCAGGCCTCGCGTGGTAGCTGCAGGACAGCCGGCAAAGGCTTGGAGAGGGAGCCACAGAAATGGCTTTCAACAGCTGGCGGGGGCAAAAAATAGCTCTGCCGGCGCACGGCTATAAAAAGGTTCATATGCTGCACTTTGAAGGAGAAAATTGACTCTATTACCGTCAAGTGGCTCAGTGCCTTCAGCTGTGTCTGGACACTTCTGATTCACAAGAAAATTGTTTTGGTGCCTTTTGTTGTGCTCCTTTATCAGAGCTATGCCACCGATGTGCTCAGCCACCTGCTCTCTGCACCGCTGCCCCTTCCCCGTGCCCACTGCACCCGGGGGATGCAGGAATAACTGTGTTGAAACTCTCCACGTGGTTGTAAATCTTCCCGTGGTCCCACCGATGTTCTCCCAGCTGCTTCTGAGCCCGCGGTCCCCCCTGTCCCATGGTGCTCCTTGTTTCCACCGCCGTCTGCAGGCTGCTGCTCTTGGGGGGGGCTGGGGATCTCCTGTGGGAGCAGGGCAGGTGCCTCAGGCTCAGGTGGGCACAGGCAGGATTTGGTCAAAGCCCTTATCTGCCTCAGATGATGACAGTGCCTCTTGCATTTGCTGTGAGGGATTTCTGACCGCAGCTCTCCCCAGCAGGCAGGAGAGAGGACCCATACCCAGTATCACTGGGGTTTGGCTTTACGTCTCCAGCAGCGATCCTCCTCCTCTCTCCTTCCCACGCCGTGCCCCAGGGGATGCTATCCCCAGCTCCTCTCAGGCTCGGGGGGACCTGAGCTTCACGCCTCTTCGAGATCACGCCCACGTCCCCAGTCAGGACCAGTTATGTCGTGCACCATTTTGCTGTGGGAACACCCGCGGGGTGGGGGGGGGAGGACCCTCACATCCACGGTGCTGTAAGGTTGCAAGTTCAGTGGTGCTCCCCCCCCCAGTTTTGAAGCATCCACCTCTCTGATGAGCTACAGGGGCATCGCTGGCTGCAACCTCTCCCAGCCAACCAACACACACCCGTGGCAGCCTGTGCAGGCATTGCTGTTGCTGGAGCTGGACATCTGGGACCCAGGAAAAAAATAATTCTTCAGCAGAATTTGTCAGATTGGATTTGGGATATGGGCTTCGACTTCCAAGGACACGGAGCTGAAGTCAGCAGAGCTACATGCGTTAAGAGCAGCAGAGAATTTGGACCAGTGCTCAAGCCTCACGTGAAAGCCCAGAGTTTAAGGAGATTTCTGGATTTGAAGCAGCCTGTGCATTGGCTGCTTCTGCCTTTGGAAATTACTCGTCTCATTACCGTCGCATATGTTTTGTATACATGGGCCTTTCTGGCATACGCATATTCCCTATAGGAAATCCACACGCTAATTTTTCCCCGTATGGGCAAAGCCTATCAAGCTGCTAATGGCGTACAATGGGCGATGGAGAATGAACTTTTCATTTTCATTTCAGAACAGCAACCCCAGCAAGCAGATGTAGCCAAGTGAGGCTGACATTTAAAGCAACTACCAAGATTACATTACTGAGATTATATTTAATATGGATGGCCAAATCTTTCAAACAAAATCAATGTTCTTTTACTTAATAATACCCTTGCCACATCTTAATGAAGGCTCCTCCAGCTCAAGGCCCTATTTTTCTGCAGTCATTTCGTTGTGTGACATCGCTGACTGCATCAGATGGCACATAATGCTATTTTCATCTGTTTCTACTGGATTTTATGCGTTCCCATCCTTGATTTGTCAATTGCCGGATCAATTAATCAAGGGACTCTTAGGGGAGAAACATTTTTATTACTGAGAAGGAAGGGGAATTCATTTAAATTCTGCATCTTCCTGCAGCATCCAACATCTATTATTAACTCTCCCCACCAGGCACGGACAGGAGGACGATGAGGGACCTACAGACCAGTCCGCGGCCACCTGAGTTCTTTGCAGAAATAACCACCAGGCCGGGCTGATCGCTGGTCTGCCCCTCGGTTCTCACACGGGGAGAGGCAGCCAGACCGTGCCTCCGAGCCCGGGCAGCCCCAGGGGACCCCGGGGACCCCCAGCAGGTCCCTGCACAAGGCTGAGCCTGGCAGGAGCAGAGCCCGAGGACTGAATCGGCGGCACTGGAGCCCAGGCAGCAGCAGTCGCAACAGCTGTGGGCAAGACAAGGGAGACACTTGTCATCTCAGTAAATTCAATTTAATTAGCGATGCCTGAAGAAATTTAGTTGAGACAAGAGCTGTACTAAACCTTAGTGCAATTACAGAGCCCAGCGTAAGCCTTTGCTGAAAGCTGGGGGCGGGGGGAAAGTAAATGTATGTATCAGCTGATGCCTGTCTCAGGGTGAAGCGCACCCCAGCAGGGACTCCTGAGCATCCTTGGCAAGCTGTAATTTTGTCGCAGGCCCAGCTCTAGCACATTCGAGAAAGCAGGCTCCTGGCCCCAAAACGAGTACCAGAGACTGCATTTTCTCCCGTCACTGCAGCACACGTGTCATTCCTGCCGACGAGCACAGTCCCATCACTTGGATCGCCATAACGTCTCCCATCGTGGTTCCCTCTTTCTGTGTACTCGGCTTTGCACGTTCTTTTCCAAAATGCAACGTGGCCTTTCCGCTGGGGGACTCTGTGGTGGGTTTGGTGGCTGGAGCATCCAGCTGGGAGCTAGTCCTGACCGAAACACAAGCTCGACACACCAAGCCCAAACACTTCTGAATACCCGGGCATTTACAGCCAAATTGGTTTTGCTCTGGACAGGGGGCTGCACCAATATCCCTACATGATGGACCCTCTCCCCAAATCCTCCTTAGAAGCAGCCCTGGTTTGGAGGTCAGGCTGCCACCCAACCTGATTTCAATGGGCATCTTCTTGCACCCAGCTGACCAAAGGCTGGTGGTCCTCCTGCTCTGAAGATGTTCTTCCTCAGGGTGTGGGCTACAGAGATTAAAAAAAAATAAATAAAAGGATTATTTAAATAGCATCTCCAAAGAGGAAAATAAAATTGCACAACCCGTAATCCAGTTTGCCATTTTCCTATCCCATTAACCCCCTCGGTTGCTTAATGAGGATACGTGGAGCTGCTGGGACCGCAGGTGAATGATAGAGGTAGGGCTCTTGTGTCCCGGGGTTTAAAAATAAAAAGCAATTTCAGCAGCCTGGACCCACAGCACGGACGTGACGGATAGTGTTGTCCTCCCAGTCCTTCTGAAGGGGTCTGTCCTCCCAGTCAGGGCTGCCAGCATCTCCAGGATGGCACCAGAAGCGGTTCAGGTGGGGAGCAGGATCCCAGCTTGTGCCTGACACCTGCAGAGCTCCACGTGGAGCAGTGACATGGAGCCTGTGCCCGCCTGCACCCCTCTGTCCTGGGGCAGCCCCTGAACTGCCGGACTCCTCTCTTCTCTCTGCCCTCAGGACACTGCTGCTCCTCATCCCACAGCTCAGCAGGATCCTCCTTTCAAGACATAACTAATACTAGCTGTAGCAGGCAAGACGCTCTACTGCTCCTGAGGTAACCTCCACGTTCATGGGCAAGAGCTGTTCTTCAGAAACACACCAAAACAGCAATGAGACAGCACTTTCTGACCAAGCTTTTCCGAACCATAACAAAGCATGGATGCTCCGGGTGGGACAGAGTGAGCCCCTGGGATTACGTTACTTGAATTGGTACCAGCGCTCTGTGAACCACACGGAGAGGGACATCGACTCTGGCTGTGATGGGTCCCTAACTCAACACCTCCGTGCAATTTACCCCTCTATAGTTCTGTTGCATTTCAAGTGGAGGGCAGGTCTTGGAGCCACACGTGCCCATCCAGGCCACCTTTACCTTGGTAGCCTGGCCCTTGCATGGGGCAGGCTGCTGAACCACGTGAAGCCAAGGGCCAAAGACGTTACTGGGGATGGGACAGGGATGCACAGCCATCAGGGTGATGGCCAGCCTCATGGGACAGGCTGCGTGGCCAGGCTCTGCTCTCTGCCTCTGGCAGGCAGGTCCTCCATCAGGTTTACAAGAAGGCAGAATTTGGTCCAGGGCACAGTATTTAAGATCTTAAAAAGGTAGATGACATGTATGGACACTGCACCAACACAACATAGGGCCTACAGGGTAAGGACCATCCTTTGCCTGTACTGCTCTGGATAAACCAGGGTACTGAGCTGTGCCCTTGGGCACTGCAGGCAAACAAATTCACTTACAATAGTAGACACCAAGAAAAGAGGGACTATCTGTTATTTCCTTCCACCTGTTCCAGTTTCCTAAATAAAGCTCTCATTAACCATCTTTGTTCATGCAAAGCAGCAGAAACACCCCTCCAGCTGGCTGCTCACCTCGATGTCCCCAGCCTGACGTGGGGTGAGCTTCCCCACTCCAGCAGCAGCTGGGGGAGCATGGGGTGGCACTGCTGCTCCTGCAGCCTGCTCATCGAGTGGGATGGAGACAAGCCTTCCTCCACCGGTGGGCAACGCCTGGCAGGAGCCCTCCTCAGGTCCCAGTCTCACAGTTTGCAGGAGAGTGACAAAGTCTCCTCCTGTTCCCTTGGCAGAAGGACATGGTGGGATCTCCGAGCAGAAGAGAGAGCTGGATATGTGTTGGCTTTCAGCTCCAGGGTGAACCAGACGTAGTCATCCTCATAACCTCCTCAGTACACCCAAAACAAATCTGCCCTCAGGCGGCTTCTGCAAGCTGTTTTCTGCCTAGCATAAGCAATCCCCAGCTGGCTGCAGACATTTGGGCAGCTGAGCATGCTGACAGACAGACATCCACAAAGCATTGAGGCAACCCCAGGCCAAGGAGGAGGCATGAAGCACGTGTCCCACTAGCACCCATAGCAGAGCTCAGCACACCGGTGCAGACCAGCCTGCACATTTGGACCAGCCGAGGACTGCCCTGACCCCTGAATGAAATCAAACACTTCCAGTGGTACTACACCCTGATAAGGAGGATACATCCCACTCATGCTCAGGTTTCCCCTCTCCACATAGCAGAAATCCCCCCCAAGTGCTCTCCCAGTGCAGATCAGCATGGGACTGGGATGCAGTGAGCACAGCCAGGCTGAAAGATGACGAGGCCATAAAAGACCTGCTGCCTGCCAGCCACTGGCTGCTGAGAAGCTCAACATGAGCCGGCAGTGTGCCCTTACAGACCAGAAAGCCAACTGTGTCCTGGGCTGCATCAAAAGAAGTGTGAGCAGCAGGTCGAGGGAGGTGATTCTGCCCCTCTATTCCACTCTGGTGAGACCCCACCTGGAGTACTGTGTCCAGCTCTGGGGGGCTCCAGTACAAGAAGGACATGGAGCTGTTGGAAAGAGTCCAGAGGAGGCCTACAAAGATGATCAGAGGGCTGGAGCACCTCTCCTATGAGGACAGGCTGAGAGAGTTGGGGTTGTTCAGCCTAGAGAAAAGAAGGCTCCAGAAGACCTTATTGCAGCCTTCCAGTACCTGAATGGTGCCTACAGGATGGATGGAAAGCAACTGTTTATCAAGGACTGTAGTGACAGGACAAGGGGTAATGGGTTTAAACTGAAGGAGGGTAGATGTAGATGAAATGTTAGAAATTCTTCACTGTGAGAGTGGTGAGGCACTGGCACAGGTTGCCCAGAGAGGTTGTGGAGGCTCCATCCCTGGAAGTGTTCAAGGCCAGGTTGGATGGGGCTTTGGGCAACCTGTTCTAGTGGAGGGTGTCACTGCCCATGGCAGGGGGGTTGGAACTACGGGATTTTTGAGGTCCCTTCCAACCCAAACCATCACTTCACCTGAGCACCACCTAGATGCCATCCCACACACTTGCTGTGTGGAGCAATGGGGTTGTTCTCTCCAGCCCTACCCATCCAGAAAGGAGGATGGAAAGCACCTGGTGCACTAAGACCTATGCAGGCTTAGATGGTCATCGTTTGCCTTCTGTACGGCTGATCCCCTCACACAGGAAGTGAGAAACCTGCAGCCTGGGCCATCCCCAGCCTTTGCGCTCCTTCCACGCAGAATGCCCTAAGTCACAAAGCTGAAACCCAGAGCAGGCAGGTGAGCCCATCACCCCGCCTGCGGGAGCTGGACCCCCATGAGTCCAGAATTGCCAGGCTCAGAGTGAGAACGGCCCAAAAAGGAGGTTGACTTTACAACACGGTGGTTACAGTATAGTATGGATTGGGGTCTTTTTCTCCTCTTTTAGGCACTGGTTCAACATCCAACGCCACTGCAGAAATTTGAAAGGAGGCTTAGCTCGGCGTGGATCCTGCCTTTTCAGAGGTGATGAGCACCTGAGCGTAGCATCCCAGCCCCAGCCAGAGCTGGAAAGGCACATCGGGGCCTCCTGACCTTGGCTCCCCGAGCAGCTCGACGATGCCCTTCTGCAGCCGAGTCGTATTTTTAGGTCCCTCTCCCTGCTGATTCATTAGGGGAGCTAATGTTCTCCAAACTGCCGGGCATCTGACCCTCGAGGTGTGCACGCCACGCACTCCTGATAAATATAGACCACTCCAATTACATAACCTGGCTAATAAGCAGTGTCTGTCCTCCCTGCGGGCACGCGGGGCACCGGGAGCCGAAACGCCTCTGCCAAGGGTGTGAATGGATGCCTCGCTATTTATTTTATTTCCACTGTCTTCTGTTTTCTATGACTTCCTGCTGTATCGACTTAACGAGTGACTCAGTGAGGTTCAGCGGCCCTGGAAGTACTCCAAGTTCAGCACGACCGCTCCGCTCTGCCCACCGCCGCCTAAGCCTCCCCTCTTCTGGGGCAGACGTGGCAGAGCGGGACGGGAGCAGTAGGATTTTGAGAGACCCAGTTAAAGGCTGGGTTCATCTCCTAACTGGATGAGCATTTGGCAGACTAGGGACAACCGAAGGATTTTATACCTTGGGGTGCAATGGTCTGTCACTGGAAAAGGCACCTGGTTTGTTTAATAAAGCAAAAAAAGCACCTAACTGCATGCTGTGTCAATACAGAAGGCTTACAGAGTCCACATGGTTGGTAATAAAGATATCTTCATATCAAACAGCAAGACTTCAGTAGCGTCAGGCTGTGATCTTACAAAATGAATGTCTGATAGCTTTAGGACCTAGATGCGACTGCAATAGCTGAGTGATAAAATGCAGAGTAATCACTAAATAAAGCCTTCAAAATACCGTACGAAGCACACAATACATAGACTTCACAAACGCATGCAGAAGTGGGTTTTTTGAACAGGGATTTTTCACCCCTGGTCTCCAGTTCCTTGTGGCACTTGCAGCAAGAGCCCCATGGAGAGGAGCTGGAGAAACCAAGTCTGCCCCACGGCAGGAGGTTTGTCTCCTTGAGAAATGTTCAGGGGTCTGCTAATCATAAACCAATGCAAGCCTCATATTATTTCGAAAGAGAAGTAGTCTTTTCCTTCAAGTGGACCCACTGCTTGCCACCGGTTTGGCCCCACTCAGCCGCGCTGGCTGCGAGCAGCATCGTGATGGCAAAGAGGGCTGTTGAGATGGCTCGAGTGATATTTATGACAAGGACTGTTCTACCTATATTTGTCGTTCCTGCTGTGCAAGCACCCAGCATGTCCTGTAATAACTTTAACAGCTTTTATGCAAGGGCTAGGAATGATGAAGCTAATTAAACTTAGGTATTTAACCTCCCTGGTTTTATTCCTGTCTTTATCTAACAGTCAACAATCATCTGATCTCTTCCAGTGTCCCTCACTATCAGCTTCAGGCTGGAGCAGGACAGAGGGTTGGTCCCAAAGCATGGGGCTCTGCTCTGGCCTCAACAGAAGCAAATAGCTGTGCTTTTGCTCCTAGACCACCCCTCTCCTGATGTGCACCAGGCTGAGGAAAAGGGACAACTTTGACCGAACAGACTCTCAGGGAACCGGAGCCCCTTTTGACCCACAATAACGGTCCGTGGCATAGCGCGGTGGATGTCCCCAGCAGCAGTGCATCCCCCGGAGGTGTCCCCCGTCCTGCTGAACCACCTGGGAAGCAGGAGGTGCGTGACACACACCGAAGGCTGGTGGCACACCCAACCACAGAGACCAAACCGCCTTTGCCCCACAGTCTGCTCTCCACTCACAGCACCACAGGTCTGAGGTCTGTCCCAGCCTGCAGCAGAGGACACTGAGCTCCACCACTCCTTGTCCGCAGCGCTCTCCTCTACCTCGCAGCCCTAAATGATGCAGAAAGTCTGCTAAGCACTTTCCTGCTGGAAGGACTCAGCAGGAAGTAGCTAATGCAACCTCTCTTGCTCATCCACAGTACTCACGTCCAACGGATAATAAAGCCACGGGCTCCTTTCTCATTAATCCCTAATTAGGTGCTCTCTCACTTACATAGCACTTTCTGTCATTAGTGGTAGAAAGCTGAGAGCCTGCCTTTAACCTTCATGTGTTGTGAAGAGGTAGACCCGAACACCTTGCTGTGATCTTGCATAAAATATCTCCTTGTGCTTGCTCTCGGGGACTCCTGGAAAAGATCCTCCCCTTTCCCCAGCGAGGGCTGAAAAACAAAACCTCTAAAGGAGCACGGTATCTGCTGCAAGGAGGCTGGAGATGTCACACACCCAGCGGACACTTGACCACTGAGTGACCACAATGTCAGGTTTGCCCTTGCATGGCCACAAGAGCTGAAGTGATGGACCATAGAGGCCTGATCCAGCTACGCTGCTCCTGGCAGCTCATCCCAGCGTGGGAAGGGAGAAGGCAGCCAAGGTCATGTGCTTCCTGCCTCCATCACTGCTCTTTACCAGTGGCAGGGAAGGAAAAGGAAGCCCCATCAGCTCTCTTGCTGCAGAAGAGGCTTGCCAAGATCCCCCAGTGGGCTTTGAAGTTGCTCTACAGGAGAGTGGTCTGGCCGTGGCAGCAGGGGACTCAGAGCAAGCTCACCTACCTCTTGAGAGCAGCCCACATTAAGCAGCCAGACTACCCCTAGAACTTCAGGGTCTTCATTTAAAACCAGTTTGGGCATGTGGCATGTAGGCTGAGGCACCCCACGCTCTGGGACTACATAGGTGTCCCTGCATGCGGAGCAGGAGCAGGAACAGAGAGAGGAGAGCAGAGACCACAGCTGAACATCAGCTCCGCTCCCATCCGTGTCAGACAAAACCCCACCGAATTATTAGGACAAATGCTCTGGGGGGGTGCGTGTGCTGGGCACATGCCCGGGATGGGAACAGGCAGGCAGCTGAGTTATAAAATACCCAGTCCCCACTGCCACTGGCAGCGTGGCATTTGCTGCCCGGTGTCCCGGCAGCTGCGGGTCAGTTGGGTCCTGCGCTGCCCTGCCCGCGATGGTGGGACTCGCTCACAGCAAGTCCCCCCCGCCCAGTCCTCGGGGACCAGGAATAATACCTGTCCCAGACGGACGTGCAGCCTCAAACTTGTACACAAGTGTTAGTGCCTGGTGCTGGACACATCCCTGGCTTGCAGTAAGTGATGTCTGGGCACTGTGCCCCATCGCCAGCCCACATTACCCACAGCATCTTTGAGAAGACCACCAAGGACACCTGAGGGCTGTCAGTCAGCAGGTCTGTGTACAGCCGCACCTTTCCCAAGCATTCCTCTCCGGCTTCCCAGCTGGTGACTCAAGCACTGGAGTCCTGCAGGATGATGGTCCATGTCCCGTTGTCCTTCTGCTGGCCATGAGGATCTCACATTGTTCATGCAGCAGCCAAACAAGATGAACCAGCTGGCAGGTGCCCACACAGAAGACCGGCAGCAGGTGAGGAACTGGATTTGGCCCTTCTCCTTGTGGGTCTCTCCAGGGACAGACAAGTCCAAGGAGCCTGTGGTGTCGAGCAGTCTTCGACTCCTGCCTTGTGAGCTGGGCCAGCACAACTTGATGCACGTGGGAAAACAGCTCCAGGATCATTCAATGATCTTCAATGTTCTTCTGGTTTAAGCTACCGAAACATAGAGGGTGTCCCAAAACCTTCTTCTCTCTTACTCCTGGGAGGGAGAGAGAAGAAAGGAAGGCCTGGAGCAAGAACGGAATCAGAAAAGTTTTGTTTGCTGTAAAACCAGGTTGTTTTGCTTATTTCCTTTAAATGGCTGGTTCTGCTCTGCTGGGGATTGGCATTAAGGCTTGTTAGAAGTGGTACAAGCTCAGCTCCTGACCTCCCCATGGCCAGGACTGCAGGTTGTAGCCCTATCTAACCGGACCCCAAGTGCTGGGAGGAGATCCCTTGCACCCTCAGAGCAGAGGAAAGGTTTCCCTGCCATGACCATGAGGCCAAGCCACTGGCTCTGATGTTTTGTGCCCATCACAAAGCGCTGAGGAAAGCCCCTCAGAAGTGGGGACCTTCCCTTAAGCAGCTGTAAAAGGGCACTTCTCCAGTGAAACAAGTTCCGAGCTGAGCTTCAGAGAGCTCTTTGAGCAGCACTGGGGTAGGGAGCGCCAAGCTGTAGGAAGCAAACCTGTGGACCTACCAGCACGAACATCTCCACTCGAATCATTTCAGTGGATAATCTGGAAGGAAATCTGTGGCAGCGGGGAGGGAGGTGACGAGGCAGCTCCTTGCCAGGGAGATGAGCTGAGATGAGCTGAGGAGGGGAAGCACCCGGCTGCCAGGCGATGCACCGATTGCAGGAGGCAGCTCTGTCTTACAAGTGATTTTGCAAGCTTTCCCCAGCAAGCCGGGCAGCTTCCCAGCCTGCCGGTGGGAATCTTACCAGCAGCAAGGGATTGCTCTGTCCTTAAAGAACTCAGGGGCTTGCACAGCTGCCAGGACAAGAAACAGGAGGAGCTGTTTGCATGTCTTGAAACCCAGCACATCAAGTGAGCAACTTGATCATGGGAAGAGAGGAGATACCACCCCGACTAGCTACGGGCATGCATGGGTGATGCCAGCACTGGTGGGTGGCCTGTCAGGTGACAACATAAAGAGGGTCCCCACGGGGCAGTTCATGGGCCCCACTGTGAACCACTCCATGGAAGATGTTCTGTGTCTCTCTCCACTTTCTGTAGAGATGTTTAAATAAACAAGTCTCTTAATGTAGACCTTTTCCTTCAGCATCCAAAGCAAGATGACATGCTCCTAACCAGCTGTACCCAGCACTGGCAGGAGCCAGCACCTTCCCCAGCACCTCTATCCCCTTATCCCTGCCGTGTCCCTCCCCTTTGGGTTCAGCGCTATCATCCATTCCTCTCGTTCCTCACGAGACACCCAGCAGATCAAGCAGCAGGGCAAGCCTCGAAGGCAGGCCAGGAAATGATGCCGGGGGTAGGGGCAAAACTAGGTGGTGATGTTCCTGCCAGGTTACGGCTCTGCAGAGAGTGGTGCCCAGCGTTGCCTCACGCTCCTCCTGCGGCATCATCTTGTGCCCTCACACCCTGCAGCAGCTTACCCTCCTCTGCTGGGTGTCATCCTGGGGACACAGAGGCACGGGTAAGGCCTGAGCCCCACCAGCTTTTCCCTTTGGTAAGGCTGAAGGTGCTTCTCTGCTCCCTGCAGACAAGGGTGAAGGGGCTCTCGCCTCCTCTCTCCCTCTGACAAAGATGGAGAGAGAAATTTAGGGAAGAGGGTGCTGCCCACCAGAACCACTACACTCACACCAGCCCCTGTGCACCAGCCTCTCTCATGCAGCCCAGCGCAAAGCATCTCAGAAGGAGCAAACACCCTTCCTCCTCCTCCTGAGAGCAGCAATGCCTCCCTGAGAAAAGGCAGGCAGAGTTTTGCTCAAATTCCTCCTGCCAGTCTCCCGCATACCCCGCCACCAGAGAAAACAGTCACCCCACATGAAGAATTCCAGAATTCCAGAAGAGGGAATGATAAACCATATAGAGGCCAGGCTGGAGAGAAAAAAAAAAAAAAAAAAAAAAAAAAAAGAAGACATCTGCTTAAAAATTCAGGGCCTATCACCACCTCAGCTAAATATTTGGAAAGGCCCAGCCAGGACAGAGGTGAGTGCTCTCTGCCTCTGGTGCGTCCAAGCACGAACCCTCTCTAGGATGAGGGAGAGCCACCCAAGCACTTTATAAGCACAGACCCTGCTCCCCGCTCCCGGGAATAACTTCTGGTCAAGATAGCCTGCAGTCTGATTCCAAGTTCTCAGGAAATAAGATTCAAAGTTTCACCTCTTGTATTGAGCTGCAAAGGAGGCGTTTGGGGCAGCTGGGAGGTGAAAGCTTTGGCCTCCATTACTATTATTTTCTGTAGCGGCAGGTAAGACAGACAAATTTTTTCATTGCATATTTGAGCCTCGAGGAAACAAAGAGGAAGTGACAACCGTCTCTTCAGAGATACAAAGCCACTCAGTACAGACCATCGCTCATTTTGACTTTTGGGGAATTATTCAAATGCTCTGAGTGTATGTAGACATTGCAAATAACAGAAACTGCTACCCGGGTCTCCATTTCTTGTGGAAGTTACATGAAACAGGTCCTCTCAGAACGTGAGCCGTGCCTAGGTCATTCCTTGTGTCAGTAATTACACAGGTGGTAACAAGATATAGCTAAACTGGAGGACTCACCTCCTATCAATACCTAACACACTGTTTCGAACCACAGTTTATTCTTAAGAAACACCAGTTAAGCAGCCGAGCAGGGCTAAAACTGAGCCGTACCTCTTGCACGCTCAAAAGTTTCCGCACCCCTTTACATGAAGCTAGAAGGGAGGGTACAGCCAGCCTCCCCTTTCCAACCTCCCATGCAGAGAAGGGAGACATACCACCCCAACAGCCACAAACCATGGGTCGAGCACCCAAACGCACACCGGTCTGCCCAAGCCAGCCAGCCATATGATTGAAGACAAGGTTTGTTCCTTACGGGTACATACAGAGTATGTCACGCGGTAACAAGAAAATGGCAAAATTAAACACATGCAATGCTTCAGGTCTTTATTGTTGCTGAAGAGTAACTGGTACATGGTTAAAACATTCTAATATAATCAGTGAACTCTGAAAACTAAGGCTTTCTGTAGGTTTGTGGTATCCTGGTGTTTCCTTTCACACAGGGTACATATAAAATCCAGTTATAAAAACACAGACCTTTTTTGAACAATAGAGATTGATGCAATGCACAAAACTAGGAACTACATTTCATATGATCAAGACAACAGCTTACAGACCAGCTTTGGGCCTTGCAGCTTCGAACCCAAGAGAGAAATGTCTTGGTCTGAAGTCCTGCTACCCAGATGAGCTTGATGACAAACACAGATGGCAGGATTTCAACCTTCTGTTCTGAGCAAAGAGAAAGAAACCCTTCATGCTGATGAGGGAACATCTGATTGAGCAAACAAGAGCAGTCTCCTTGAAGCACGTCAATGGCCTCAGACAATGTAAGCAAGACCTAGCAAGACCCAAGGACCCGTAGACGGAGCAGTCGCTGCTGAGCAGTGCGGCTGCTGGGACTGCGAGAGAAGGTGAGCCATGACAATCGTGCTAATGAGACAAGTCTTGGAGCCAATATGCATCCCCGGAAAGAGGGTATGTGTGTGATTCCTAGAGTACTAGCACCTTTAACCTAACAGCATTGAAAAAATTTTCAAAGTGATTTACCTGACAGAATCGTTTAGGTTGGAAAAGACCTTTAAGATCATCAAGTCCAACCGTTAACCTAGCACTGCCAAGTCCACCACTAAACCGCATCCCTAAGTGCCATCTTAGTGTTCTTCGAATAGGGAAACAGGGTAAGAACAAAATAGTCTCAAAAAAAATCTGTAAGTAAAAAGCAGCATTTTGACCAAAGAGGAAAAAAACAAACATTCACAGAAAGATCATCCATAACCACTTTTTAAACAAAGAAGCTTCTTTATCCACAAAGCTTTTTCCTTTAATTTTTTTCCCCGTCTTGCATTTCTAATTGTGCTGGAAAACGATGCACATAATCTGAAAATTTACCAGCCAACATCCTTCCCTGTGAGAGGAGGATTCTTCGCTTACCACGTGCTACCCCGCACCACGGAGTCAGGCACTGCAAATGTGACATCAGCAGCAGACAAGATTATTCTTTCTTTTCGACCCGAATTCAGGAGAGGGGAGGATGAATTACAGATTTGCGGATGTTTACCACATTACAGTAGGTTATGCGTTTGGCTCCCACAGGGAGAAAACCCCTTGTAAGGGTCAACGGTGGACTGCATTTGATTACATTTGCAGAGTCCAACTCTAATCACACACAGACGCAAACCTTTCACCGCTCCATGACCAAGACTCACACTTACGTTTCCGACACATTTGACAACACTACAAAGTTCTCTGAATGACTGAGAAAAGCGTAGCTGGTATTTGTATCACCAACATATGTAACCTGTCCTCTGAAGTCATTCCTGAAGACTATGTTAAGGCTACTGGAGTAGGCTGGCCATGGTTACTCCTGGTGTGAAAGCACAGCCGTGGCTCAGGACAGACTAGAGGAAGTCATTTAGGTCTCCTCTGCATTAATCATAAATGAGGTTTTTAGGCTTTCCCTTGTGGCGAGTTACCGGGATGTCCAGGGAACTGCACCAAAGCAGAGTGTTAGGCAAAGAAAAACCAGGCTATGCAGATTTAAGATGCAACCACACCTTTGATATCACACAATTAGGTTTAAAATAGTCATCATAGTGCAGAAAGGACCTCCTTCCAATCATGGTGATGAAACACCAGTTGTCAGTCGTCAGGTACTCAAATACAAATATGAAAAAAATCATTAAGAAACATAACCCTAAATATAAACCTAGTTTTATTTCTTTTTAAGAAAAAAAGGATTAAAAAATCAGAGTAAAACAGATGGCTTCAAGTACTTTCCGCATAATAAACAATTAGTTATTATAAGCATAGATTAAAAAATACTTGTCACCGTGCAAGGGACAGTTGAATAGAGGCTGGTGATTCTTTCAAAAAAATGGCCTTTGATACAAACACATTAGACAACATGTTAAGTGTTGTAATTTAGAAGAGAACAGATGTGTCTACCACGCTGACCCGATGCTTGAGATACTCGGCACAGCACAAGATAGATTTTGCACTCTGTACTTTCACACTCAACACATGGAGCCAGGCCATCTGGGTTTAGCTCAAACAAGCCTTCATGCACTAAACAACAAATATTTAGTAAGTCAGGAAGGTTTTGCAGCAATACAGTTAATCAAGTGGTCTAACGTTCTTGAGGCTGAAAAACAAATCTAACCTGAAGTGTCTCCTAAGCGCTGGCAATGTTTATGTCTTTCATGAACATTACTTACATATGACAAGGAATACCCTTGAAAGTGCCTTGCCTGAGTTTAAGCCTTCAGATTTTCTGGATGTCATGAAAATCAGGGAAAGTGTTACAGTGGGAGCCCTAAAAGAACCCTCCAAAAATTGCAGAGAAGGTTAGAAAAGCAATGACGTTCATCAGGCAATCAAAGAGAATAACTGAAGAGGGAAAACGCAGCTCTATTTCCCTGTGCTGTGATAAGGCTGAAACCCATCTCTTGTACCTATAGGGAGACAACGATTGCATCAGATGCGTTTCAACAGGTCTGGCTGACATGCATGGAACAAGCAGTCTTCTTGCTTATTTATATGGACACTCGAAATGCCTAAGGAAGCAACGTGAAAACCAAAAAAAATGCTTCCCCCCCCCAAAAAAAAAAAAGATATCTTGCCTACTCTGAAAAGTAAGTGTTTTCAATGAAGTAATGTCTACAAGTAGACCTTTCTGAAAAACATTTGCCAGCTACTCAGACACTTATTTTTGCCCCTACCAGAAGACAATACCAATAAACCAACTGAAAAATCAGCTCCCCTATCCTGCAGCTCTCTCTAATACAGTAGGAACAAGTCTCCCACAGCTAACAGGGAGACCGAAACAGTATGAAACAGCGAGAAATCAAAACTTAGCTGCATAGGTCTATCAAGTAATCAGTTAAGACTTAAAAATGGAGGCAGAGACACCAGCATTGTTTTCTGTACTACAACACAAGACTGCAAGGCTTGAAAATCCTTCTGAGTGACCAAGTCAGAACAGTTGAACAGGGGTAGGTTCAGTAGTCTTTGGAAAAGCTTATGCAAAAACAATATATTAAAATAAGTTTGAATATTTGAAATAGAAAAAAAGAAACAGAACAATTCCTCCAACTTCCACCTACCATCAAAACATTGTTAAAACTTACCAGCTTTCCAAATCTGGAGCTCATTTTATGACAATGTGATTGTACCAAAATCATACATTTGTCTCTCCGCTGGACAGTCTGGGTTTCTACATGACAGTTCAGTGCATGTCACATTTATTAACATCCTTACGAGTGTTCAATAATCCAGCAATTTGTTTCTTAATTACAGCAGAATGCAGTTGCTAGCTGCTTGCAAGAGTAATGTTGAAATTACATTCAGAGATAAAAACTACCATTTTCACGTGTAGCAATAACTAACATTTTTCTTTCTTTTCACAGAATCGAGTGCAAATGTCTAACAACAGCAATAGTAAAAGACAATTCTCATGCAAAAATTCTTCCCTGTGCATAAAATTTGCAGGACATCTCAAAACCACCCATTTTTACGTCTTTCTCTACCCCAGAATTAATTGTTTTTTATTTTCGTGTCGTGAAATTTCTGTTGCTTTTTAAAATATCGATGACAAGCGAGTTCAATTAGTTCCAGCCCACCAAATATCTTTTGCTGCACAACAAAAAAGACGATCATGGCTGCAAAATACCATCGTGCAAAGCTGTACAGGTACAGCACTGCAAGCATACCCGGTGGGAACACCGTCCAATACAGGAGCGAGATGCACTTAACCGCGAGGACCCTGAGCTCAGATTTACACGGTGGAATAACGCTTTGCCCTGTTGCACTGAAGCACTTTCCACCTTCATAGAAGTGTCGGAGTCTCTCCTCTTTCTCTTCCCAACGGTTCCGGCACCAAAGCTGCAGTTCCTCCTTAGAAGTGGGCACTGTCTCTATGGGATATCTCTGGATGTGGAAGTGAATCTCCTTTGGGAAGTTTCCATTCAAAAGGTGTTTCTCCGTCTGAGGAATGTTTTGGGGGTATGCCACAGTTATGTCATGGATAGCATCGAGATTGTCACCTAGAAGAAAGATTTTTTGGGGAAAAAAAAAAGATCAATACAGATCATGCAATGGCAGAACACTAATTCGCTTCAAGGCGTGATTGAAAACTGTCCAAATTGTGGCAGAAATCCCAAAGATACGTTAGCTATGCAGAGTATGTTTTTTATCTGCTAGAATCTCTAAAGGCTGAGAGGTCA
Source organism: Aramus guarauna (assembly GCA_013400195.1). Classification (NCBI taxonomy): domain Eukaryota; kingdom Metazoa; phylum Chordata; class Aves; order Gruiformes; family Aramidae; genus Aramus; species Aramus guarauna. Next base: position 336,175 of record VXBL01000623.1, read on the forward strand.
AACTTTTCCCAATCATTATCTGTTCTGAATTTGAGCAAAAAATTTTGGGAACAAAATTATACACGGTACAAACTAATTTAGAATTACAACACAGTGGCTAAAGTCAAATTTAAAGGGAGAAGATGCACATCTGGTCTTGGATAAAGAGCAGAGTATGCAAGACTAATCTTCAGCTATTCATACTTGTGCTGCAAGCTGAAATTGCTTTTAACTAATGACATACAACTGAGTGTATGTTCTTGTGAACACTGAAAAAGACTCAAGTTGATCTGCAAGCAGCATACATAATCCGAATTTACTGAAGATTGAGAAAACATACATGAAATATACGTTAGTTAACTATCAGGAGCTCATTAAATCTAGAGTATCTCACAAAGGATGAGGAATATCTCTGTAGCTCAGCCAGCTTTGCAGAGCATTCCAGTTAACACAATTTCTTTAAATCTGACCAGCCAGTACTAGTACTATAAGGAGGTGAGCTGCTGCCTACTGCATTCCAGATCTGGTAAGGACAAAGCACAGCATAAATGGTGGAGAAGCCCAGCTTTAAGTAAACCACGTATAGTTAGCTGTTTGGGTAAAGTGAGTGTCCTGGTTTCAGCTGGGATAGAGTTAATTTTCTTCCCAGCAGCAGGTATAGTGCTGTGGTTTGGATTGTGGATGAGAATAATGTTGATAACACACTGATGTTTTAGTTGCTGCCAAGCAAACAAGGACTTTTCAGCTTCTCATACTGCCCTGCCAACGGGAAGGTGGGGGGTGCACAAGAAACTGGGAGGAAATACAGTCAGGGCAGCTGACCCAAACTGGCCAAGGGATGTTCCATACCGTATGGCATATAGAACTGGGGGGCTGGCTGGGAAGTGGCCTGGCTCTGGAACTAGCTGAGCATTGGCTTCAGTGGGTGAGCAACTGTGCTGTCTGTCACTTGGTTTGTATATTCTTTTATCATTATCATCTTTTTCTGTCCTATTTAACTGTCTTTATCTCAACCCATAAGTTTGTTTTGTTTTTTTTTTTTAACTTTTCAATTCTCTCCCCCATCCCACTGTGGTGGTGGAGGACAGTGAGCGAACGGCTCTGTGGTTGTTTTAGCTGCCTGCTGGGTTACAACACAACAGTGAGTGTAGCTAAACATTTAAAAAGCAATTGCAGATTAGAATTGCAAAGGAATACTGATGAAAATACTCTCTACTCTTCATTACCATGCCTCATCAAGCCAACACTCTTGAAAGGCTATTGGTATTGCCAAAGTGGGGTTTGCTAGCGCATCTTTGCATGAAGTGTTTTGAGATTTTGCACTTTCTAAATACCCTCTTTATCCCCCGGCCTCTGACCAGACATTCTTTTTAAATTTCATAAAATAAATTCTGCTAGTGTAAAACCGATCTAAAAATAGGTGCGTGGTACACTGGATGTTGCATAACTGTTAAGTTCTGCCAGCAGTGATTTATCCTGCTGTTTTTATTTGGCTGGCTGGCTCGGGGCAAAATAGAACTGGAGACTAAAAGCTGTCTCCAGTTGCAGCGACTGAAGATTTTTGCTCTCATAGATGATGTCACTTCTTGCAAAGATGATCAAAACCTACTCTTCAGTCTCGCTTCCCCTTTTCATTTGCTCCCCTTCCCTGGCATTTTGGCTTTCCTTTACAGCTCCAAAAATGACAGGGACAGAATAGGAAGTTACTTTAAAAGGCCACGTTCAAAATAATGTATCTAAAGTTCAGCTCCAAATATCACAAGAGGGGGGGAAAACCCTATTCAGCCTTTCAGAGTATTTTATAACTGGGCTGTCTTGTAACGATCTCTCTCGGAAAGTTTTGTGGCAGGTTACTTGGGTTTTTAAAGAGCTCCTAGGAGGTCCATCAGAGCAAAACTCCATACTCCAGCTTTTGTCTAGCTACAGGAACACATCTTATCTAAGCAGAAAATCATTGTATTCTTCATGGATGAAACCCTCCAGATCTTGTTCCAACAGATGCCAAAATTGAATGTGTCTTAGAAACTCTGCCCTTACAAAGGCAAACGATGGCCAGCCTGCTGCACCTCAGCACAAAGCATTTTCATTTTGAAAAGAGCCCACATTTTTCCTCCCCCTACTCCAAATACTTCTGCTATCAGAAGGAATTACAGTCCCCCTACAGGACGGCATCCCCTAAGTTGGAGACGCTTCATATCTTAGAAGGGGATGCTACACCCCCTAGAAGGGCCGCTACATGTGCCTCAGAGATACCCATCTCTTAAAATCTGTCTTCCTCCTGATCCTCCATAGCTCCCCCGGTCCTAGTGGCACGTAAAACCTACACCTTCCTTCAAGAGGGAGGCCAGAAAAATTCAGCCTTCTTGAGATCCCTGCATGAAAAAAGCCTTCTATGAAAAGAGTTTTTGGCTACACAAATTTCTCACCCACCTTGTGGTCATTCGTGTCTTTCCAGCTAAACAGTCTGCCATTACATGCAAATGTTCTTGAAAAATCAAGGCTTTACACATAAGGATCACTGACATACAGATGGCAGGCAATAGATCATTAGATTTCCTTCAGAGACAGATTTTCTGACTCTGTGCACGTGTTGGACTGGCAGAACCGGGCAGGACTCCCTGCACCCCCACAGCCGGTCTGAGCCCTTCAGCATGCAGATATGTTTTTGTCTGTGAATTCCTAATCGGCAACAGAGAAGCCTCTATCCCTTACCTATGGATCTGTAGCATCCCCAGACAGACCCTTTCCAGCAGGGCTTCATGCCAGATTGTAGAAGGTCTACACTACATCATGGCTTCTAAATTAGTTACCCAGAAAAAAAGCTCAAAGAGCTGCATACAGGGGGGCAGACGTTACTCGTTCTGCGTTGCAAACAGGGAAACAGAGGCAAAGGATGATTACGTGCACTGCTCATTGTGTCCAACTTGAACCAGTATCTCCTAATTCCCAGCTGCAACATTCACCTATTAAAGTGTATTTTACACAAGAAGAAATGAAACTTCAAAGGTAGATTTAGCATATCTGAAAGCACAGAACATCAGAAAGAGAGAAGAGCAGAACACCAGGTTTCAGATGCAAGAGGCCCCTTGTTTGGGTCATACATATTTAAAAACTCCACACAAATGGCAGCCTGGAGCTTTAATTCCCTGGCAAAGCAAACACGTGGAAAGGACCAGCTTCAATCAGTTTTCTACAGCTGTTGAAAGAAACATGCCCTGCCAGTGTTACGTGCAGGATCCACACTGCACACTTGAACAAAAAGGTTTTGCATATTCTCTGATTTATCAATGGGATCTTTTAATATAGACAGGGTCAACGCATCACTGCCAAACATGCCACAAAGGAATCTGCTAAAAAGAATAGTTACCGCAGCAGATGAAGGTAGACCATTCGTGATCAGGGACGAAATTCACCTAGGCTAGTTTAATCAGGCAGTTTTGAACCTGCATCCTTGGCTAGAGCATCTTTACTGTCTCCGTTTCCCTCTGAAGTTAAGCTCGTTCTCTCTGCAGTCTGGAGATATCTGACAGCACATGTTTCAGATCAAAAGCAAGGTGCCAGTCAACCAGCAAAAGAAAGCGATTCTAAGTGAAGACACAGGGCAGTCACTGATTTTAAAGATCTTTTTTCCACCCGAATTTAAAGATCTGATTAAAAAAATCTGCTTCTGCATATTTTAAGAAGAAATTGCCCTAAGGGAAGCCACATCATTCTGCTTCTCTGGTGGATCAAAAATGAAGTAAGCAAGCAGATTTGTACATAGTTTAGAGAAGCTTTTGGTGGACAAACCATGTTGTGCAATGCTTTTATGACATCTGAGGATCTTCTTTATCCTGCGTGTATACACGTTCCATTGGGGAAGGAATGAAGGGCAGAGGAAATCACAGAACTTTCACAGTTTTGCATCTGAAATCTAATTAAGCTAAGAAATTGCCACTAAAGCTAAAATATCAGGCAGGTAGTCCAACTCTTCAGGACAAAGAGACATCAGTTTCAGCAGCTTTACAGTCTCACAACTTTCTTCCTGCAGTAGTAGAACTATATGCCCTTCATACCCATGAACAATACTCTGTCCTGTGCTTTATAAAAGCACCTCAGAAATGGAAAGCTTACTACAGAGCTCAGGATTGAACATAAAATTTATCTGTAATTATTGTTTTGCAGCTATAAACTAACATGTAGATGATGATTAATCCATGTGGCAGTCTCCATTTTGGGATGACAAAATGCCTCAAAAACACTACTCTTTTTAAACTTTCTGTGCTCCAATCAAAGTTATTTATGTTTCAGGCTCTCTTGATACACGACATTACTTCAAGCAATCACAATGCACAGCTGGTTGCTTTGGGCATTGCACTCAGAGGTGGCAGAGGAAGAATTTACCAGGCTCATTACCAAAATAGCAGCAGCAGAGAAAGATGCCTTCTTTTAAAAAATATTTCCAAGGAAAAATTAGGACATTTTCTTTCACTACACCAGTTATTCCAGAATTTTTATTCTACAATAGAAGTTGCAGCACCTGATAGCCCAGCAGAGGTGAGGTTGCTGCATCTCCCTGCCCCAGCTAGGAGTGAGTCTGAGCACGTATTCCCAATACACACGCGCACACACATACAATGCATGGGCACAGACAGACGGACAGACACGGATCGACATGGACAGAAAGCACAGCACGCAAGCAAACAAAATGGCCTCCTTGCGTTCCCCTCTGGTTGATTAGTTTAAAGGTCTGTCAGTGGGAAGTCTATCCATACATACAGGCTATGGATCCCTCCAGCAACTGGCCATGGACAGTCTACGCTGTAGCTGACCCCGGGTCCTTGTCTTCCCAGGTGCTGGCATCTGGACACACGAGTCCCTGGGCCACAGCCCCTCTCCAGTGGCTGGTACAGACCCCTTGCACGGACACACGTGCACTGTCAGTCTCTCCAGTAACTGGCCTCAGACACTCAGGGCCACCCAGTAGCTAGTCTTCAGGTCCTCTCTTCTCCAGCGACCTCATGCAGAGACAGACAGAAAAACCGGTCTCAGTTGACCCCAGAGCCTCCTCAGGCACCGGCTTGGACCTTGCAGTCCCTCCAGTAGCCAAATTGTGACCATCTGGCCTCTTCGGTATCTGACCAAGACTTAGGGCCGCTTTGATACCTGGCTCCCAAGCCTCTCACCCTACTCGCCTACTAGGCCTGCTTGAGAGTCACTACTGATCACACACTGACATATGCACCCGCATGACAGACACGAACCCCAGTCTCTCCAGTTGCTGGCACTTGGACCTCCATACACACACCCACAGAGTCCCCTCACCCATGAAAATAGTTAGAAATGGAGTTTCATAAGAAGATGGGGCAGACTGGGCTGATCAAGTGCAAGGCACAGCCAGGCCCATTTACATGGGACCAGCCCCTTTTACCCCTTATTCCTCTATTTTCCCAAACTTGTTCCTCCTAAGCCACCTTGAACCATCCCTTGCCCCACTTTTGGTTCCTCCCCTAAATATGCTGTAATAAATTTTGTACAATCCCCAAATGCTCCTCTTGGGCATCCCATGACAAGTCCCAAAGCCCTGCAAGCAGTAACGCCCCTTAGTTTGTAAGGTGATGGACAGGAGCCTCTCCCATTGACTCACTGTGATGGGTGTCACCTCTGGCCCGCGGGCTGATGGCTGCCCCATGACAGGCCTTGGAGGAGCCAAGGTAGGAGATTTGTTTCTTTGTCTGGGTTTTAGGGTTTTCTCTACCTGCCATTGTGCTCCTGTGCTCCTTTGCATGGGTGCAGACAAGCTTTTCATCTTGCAAGCTACTAAAAACCTTACAACCAAGAGCCTCTTACTAGGTTCAAAATAAAGGTAAACTGAAAATTACTTTTAATTATGCGTATTAAATACAATTCTAGGAGGAAAACCCAGCCTGAATGTAAAAAGAAACATTAAACTATTTTAAGCTGCTTTCAAATATGTTTGCCAAGTGAATATTGCTGTGATTGGTGAAAACTGCCCGAAGTGATGCTCAGCCCCACAGCACAGTCCCAAATAAGCGGGCTGGTGGGACGGACCCATCTCCTGCGCTGTAAGGATCGCTCAGGAGCTTGGGCACTGCTCGTTCCTCAGTTACGATTCACGTCAGTGACAAGGACACTTTCTTGCTCATACTCGGGACCAAGCAATGCTGAGCAAGCTCGCTGCGAGACAGAAGGATCTATATAGGCAGCGACTTTATATAAGCAGCGACTTGAGGGCCAAAACGATGATTCAGAACAAAAGCTCTTAAAGCCCAAACGACCATCAGCAAGCCAAAAATGAGGACGGGCCCCAGGCAAATCCATGCAATGAACTGCTCAGACTCTCAGCAGTCTGGAAGGTGAACAGGCAGCTGAGTCCCCTTGGCATTAACAGTGGCGGCTATTACCCATTTCCATCCCTAGCAAGGATCTCAGCAGCTGTAATTTGTCCTACTTTAGTTACCATTGACATTACTTTAAATCATACAAGGATTATACAGTCTCTTCCCCCGTATTGATCCAGTAGAGAAGATGCTATTCTTAACCACAGTACATCACAGAACAGTGCGCCGACGAATCGTTGAGCCAGAACAGGGAGAGGTATATTGAGAAGCTCTCACAACAAAACGTTCATGATAACCTTAAAATAAGCTGTTCTGTGAAAAGTGGGACCAATACACAAGGCCCTTGTCCATTCCACTCCCCACCACGAAATAACTGTAATTTCCATAAAACACTGGTTGTAGCTCCGCCACCCACCCCTTAATATCCTCAACTTCATATACATTTCCTTAGGAAACCCAGCAGGAGGAGACTTGGCATTTCTGTAAATTAACTGATCAGCAACACAATCAAAATAGATATGGAAACAAGCAGAACAAAACTAATTATGTTTCACGATATCTGAGTATTGTACATTAGCTTTGAGACAGAGATACCTTTTTAGACATTAAAACAAAAGTCATCTAGAACTGCTTACTGGGAAATATTACTGTCTTGGCTCCTGAGATTTGAGTCATTTTTCTTTGAGAATGCAGTATCAAGAGGGAGCAGCTTCAAGGATTTACAGCTCCTCCTGGGAAGTATCATCCTTGTGAAGATTTAAAACTTCGGGCAGTCCTCTTTAAAGCAGCGGTGTCATCCAGGGTTAATCTAAATCACTTTCAGCTCAGTAGTTATTGGAAATCTTTTTTGGGTAAGTGTAGCAATCAAATAAGCAAACAAAAAAAGACAGAATGATAATGCTGGCCTTGATTAAGAGAGAAGAGTGATCCTGCATACCAATTCTTTCTCTAGCTATCTGATTTTCCACCAGTGTTGTGACACAAGGAGAGAGGAAGACCTTCCACCTCCTGAGAGGAAGGAAACTGCACCTCTTGTCCTTGAGGGTGGGGAAGCCTGGGGAAGGGACATTCCCTGGAGAAGGGACATCCCTGGCTGCTTTCTGCTCCCCAGCAGGAAGGAGCTGTGCTCTGGGTGCTGCATACAAGAGCAGAGGACTACCCCATCCCCTACAGAGGTACCTCCAGCCTGGCTTGTACAAAGATCAAGAGATATAAGGTCATCCTCATAGCTACCAGCAATCACTACATCTGCTTAATTCTTTTGTTAAATACATTTAAATCACATAGTTCGGCAGCCTGATACCACATCTCATTAACGTGTAAAACAATACCACTAACTGAAGGGGGGGTGGGGGAAGGGATCTGCTTTGACTTGGAAATCTCTGTAAATACCTCATTTAATTATTTTAAGACCAGACTGGAATGTTATCATCATCTAATCTGATCTCCTGAATAACACAGGCCACAGGAGCTTATGCAGAACGCTTTTGATTTTGCCATGGGATGTTGTAAGACAGACATCCTGCGTTGTCTTAAAGCTTTTCACATGAGGTAGGCAATTCCTCTAATTAATTTTTTTTTTTAATCAGCATCACTACACTGAACTTGTAATGCCAATAAAATCCAATCAACTTAAATGCCTCTTACAGATTGAGCGATTCTTTGCAGGACTATAAACCAATATTACTACAGCAGCAGGAGTAGATGTCCCTCTTTTCTATTTGAATACGAAGGATGCTCTTTTCATCAGACAACATACTTGTCAGCTCCATTCCTCCTCTCCAGACCAAACCAGAGCTAAAACAAGAAGGAAGACACGGTGTAGTTCAGTTATGGTACGAGAAGTCAGTATATGGGAAAACTAAGAGTGGATCAAGAAGTATATAATCCTGGTCTGCAAGTTGAGATATATCAAGTGCTAAACTGATTCTTAGTTTGTGGATTAAATTGTACAAAAATACTTAAGCACGTGTCAAGCCAGAGAGGAAATACAGAAGCTTTAGCTCATAATTACCGCACACATTGTTTGCACAGCTACACTTCACAGGCAAAATACAAGCTTGGGTTGTGGTGCTGGATTTCACGTGTTTCACAACACTTTACAACCTCCATTAAGGCTTTACAGATACAACTCTATCTTGCCATCTCCCTGGACGAGGGCCCTCCGACCCCCGCTGCTCTCAAAGCCACAGCCAGCTCGTCCGAAACACCGCACGTGGCTCCTGGGTACCACTCTCAACACAAACCCACTAATGGCTTCAGGAGCCGAGTTTGCTCCTTCAGAAGAATCTCTGAGCAGAGGAGGGAAGGGCGTGCAGGGGAGAGGGGGGACCCGGCCATCGCGATGGGGAACGTGCCGATCCAGTGGCTCCATCTGCAAGACTGCTCCGGGGGCTGTCATCCTTCAGACTTCCCTCCCCGGCTCTGAAGGGTTATTTTACAAATTGCAAAGCAAAAGCTGGTTGAGCTATATATAAAATACAAAATATGCGGAGAGGAGGGATAAAAGGGTTGGAATAACAAGTTATTTTCAGTCACTAGGGATGACCGGGCATAACTGACTCACCACGCTTTACTCTATCATTCCCAAACTATATTTATCAAATCCAGATAACAAAAACGCCATGTTTCTTCCCTCACCTGCATATCGGCTCGCTCCCAGCCTCCCATACTACACATCTGCTCTTCATACACATACGGGATTTAGTTGTCATGGGTATGTTACATGTTAGGAAGGAAAAAACATTCCTAGGCTAACAGTATGCTACTAATTCATACCGAAAAATGGTATTGCATACAACAGACACCGACGCACTGGTATGCAACTCTCCACCTCCACTAAGCTCTAACGTGAATTTCCTGGCAAGCAGCCAACAAATTCAGATGAGAAACACAATTATGCTTGAAATAAAGATAATTTACTACACTGCAGTGAAATCCTTTTAAAAGCATCACATGTACTCTACCTTGTCACGATAAGATGTCTTTCTAGACAGGCAAACGTACATAAATTAGGAAATGGCTGATTTTTTTAAAAAACTTTTACAAAGAAAGTGAAACTAGTCATCCAAGTATTTCTGGAAAGCTAAGTATCAATTAAGCAAAAGTAAGATATCAAATATCTTTAAAATAAATCATGTGCACACAGGAAGCATGTATAAGCAGCTCAAGCTTATTCTTTTCTTTGAACATGACAGACTATCCATCAAATTCCTCTGTTACTCCTTGGGCATTTGAAAGCACTGGGAACCTGGGAAAGTAGTAATCCACCCACGTACGTTTCTTTGCTCTCTGCCTCGATGAACAATCTCTCTCCAATGCAGTTGGAATTAAGCATCAATGTCTACAAAAACACATCCCTATTCCAGTTCTGCCAGAATTCAGCTGTTGCATCTGCAGTTTCCACTGTCATTTCTGACTGACCTCACTGAGTTAACAGTAAAGCAAAAAACACTCTGGAACAGTTTACGTACGCAACTGCCATACCAATGATGCTCAACATCACAGGATATTACTGCTAGGTAAACACCACAGCTGGCTTAAAACCTGGAATTTTTGGAAAAGTGCTGCATTTTTAAAGATGTAAGGAGGAGCAGTACATATGAACTGCCATGTGTAGCACAGAAGCGTATGTTAGTTTTCAGCATCTGAATTAAAATACAAGCGTTAAAGGGGCTACCCTTCCCAATCTCACTGTTCATGTTATTTATTTCCCCCCAATTCTTCCAAAACCATTGCTTATACTCTTTTCAAGCACTTTTATTTTTTTTTTAATAGTTTTAGGAATTTCCAGGATGTAGGGTAGGAATTTTCTCATAATTTTCTCATTGTTTTTAATAATTTTCAAATTGTCTTAGACAGAGGTACATTAAACCCCAGCCGATCTGCAGATTGACCGTGCAACTTATTTTGAGTTGTCTTTTGTGAAGTCGCTACAAAGCTAGTGCGAGACACTGTGAGGAATAGAGAAAAATAATTCACCACAGATATTCAGAAGGAAGCAATTGTGGGAACTTTTGCTCAGTAATTGACTGATCGAAGCGCATCCTACCTCCTCAGAAATGCCATGGACTTTTCACTTTCCATCAGCCCTTAGTTCACGCCAATGGAAGGATGGTGTCATGAACAGCCTAACACCATCCAACGCTGTATTGTGACAGTAGCAATAAGTAAATAAATAATGACTAATAAAGAAAAGAGATTTTATTCATGGCTTCTGGTGCATTACATCTTTTCTATAATTCAGATATAAAGCTCAGCTTCCTTTCCTCGCCTTACTCTATTTTTCTCCCTTTTTTTTAATGGCCTCAGACGAGGAGCCTCATGTTAATTCCGTGCACTTTGCTATGTGTTGTAATCACTACCCAAAGTCAACCACTAGAGAGTACCCTTTAGCTGCCTAGTGACCTGACACTTCTCTAACCCTGCCCTCCTCAAACTGTCCCAGGCATCACTCCTGGTTAGCGCAGCCTTCAGCGGCCCCGGGAAGAGCAATCTGGAATTAGGGGGCAACTTGGATTCCTTGCAATACGAAAGATGGGCTAGATGATATACGCGCTACCGTTGTATCTGGGATACATGAGAAGAAAGCCAAAACGCATTCAAACTGTTGAGAGATTTGATATTACAAATACAGCCCATATCAAACCAAAACACTAGATGAAAATGCACCCTGCGCCAAAAATAGAGTATGAACTGGATGTTTTAAAAACACCTGCTAGCAGCCACCTCAAGTATTTGGATGGAGTGCTTCTGCAGACGTCCTGACCCGATCTCTCACATTTCACGCCTCGCTGATTTGTGCTATTGCCATTCTTGGTCAGAGTGGTTTGTTTTCATTTCTGTGTACAAAGCAAGAGGAATGCAGAACAGTACCAGCAGCCTGATAAGAAGGCATAATTTCAGCACACAGAAAATTGTGAGGCTTGTAATTTCTCTCTGATGGATATATATATATATATACTAAAGCCAGACGATGCTTTTGCTCCACCTTGTTTTAAATCCAGGACAAGGATTTTGCTCTGAAAACATTTCCTACTCTGCCATTAGAAGAACTTTAGTCAGAAATGTGTGGTTCATTATCTGAATTGGCAGCTGAGGTGTATTTACATGGAAATGAGCTCATCTATACATCTCACTGAGTGGAATCAGGTTGGGGCTGAGCAGCACTCAGGCTTTCATTAAGCAGCAAAGCCCTAGTCCTGAATTAGTCAACAAAACAAAGCCTCTAACGTTAATCTTCTGTTCTTTACTGTAACCCTCTAGATGTAACTTAACCCTCTGATATTCAACTCTAACACTACTAATTCAATTTCCATCATTTTTCCCCTCTGCTGACCGACGCCACCAACGGTGGAGCCCCCTGACACGAGAGCATCCAGCACTGCACGGAACAGGCATTTAGACCCACGCCTGCCTGCACCAAGATAGGAACTTACTGTTCCCAATCCTCTGGTGCTAAAACAGTTTCCACCAGACCATGATACACACAAGAGGACAAATCTTATTAAATTTTATTCAGTCCAGTACTTGGGGGAGCTATCTTAATCAGAATGGGATTTAATGAAAAGCCGCAAGTCCAATGAATACTCTTTAATTACGACTAATATTTATCCACAAAGAGGAATTTGTTTCAGGATTAGTCTGAGACCTGGAAGAAGCCGAAGACATCAATTTAATAACGGAATGCCTAATTAAAGTATAATGGAAACCTAATTGTGATATACTGCTTTGTAGCGCACATGATTTATTTAGAACAATTGCTTTTCACTGGGCTCATTAGGGAAAGTTAAACAAAACACAATAGTAAAAAAGGATAGGGAAAAACAGACACACTGGAACTTCCAAGATGATTATAATCAGCTGATGAAAGACAGTGACATATTTGTCAGATAAAGCACTGCCATCCCTCCGCAGGCTGTGGTTAAAATTTCTAAAAAGGATAATGATTATATAGTTCCTTTCCTCCCTAATGACATGGGATCAGACCCAACCCCTACTGCAGCTACTTGGTGGAGCTCCGCTGGTGGAAAGGAGCCATAAAGTTGAAGGGTCTGACGGCCTTTGGATGCTCCTCACGCAGAGGAACCTCACATAACGCATGTGCCCTCCCATGTGCCGCTATGGAAGGAGATCAGCTGGGGAGAGCAACCAGCGCAAGTCCCCTCCAGTATGTCTGACTGCTCTCAACCAGGATGCAGTTCTGTAAGCAAGCACGGCTCTACAGGTAACCAGGGCACAGAACTGAACGTCTCCTATTTTTCTTTCCTTATATAAAACACAGAAAGCTGCACAAGTAATTCTTTTTGTAAAACCAAACATCCTCCTGTTTGCATCCTGATGGCACTGCGGTGGTGGTCATCCCAGTACAATGAGTTAGCTCTCACCCCTCGCATTCACTCAAGCCAAGGTGAAGGACATGCACTGTTTATCCTGCATCACTCTTTTACAGTGCCAATGCAAACAACATTGTTCTGACCCTCTATGTTTTCTTCCCTTCACCCGTAAAGCACTAGGAGAAACGAAGCACGGAAAGGAGCTGCTCCTCCACCCTCTGGTGTCCTGCAGAAAACACACAGGGAGGTCCAGGAGCAGATGAGCTTCCTCTGATAATGGCTACTGGAACCCCTGATCAGTTATGTTTAATTGGTGATGTGAGAATGGCTGTATCAACAGAAGCTGTCATGACAGTGCCATGCAAAAGAAAAAGGGATGCTACAGACTATAGGATGTGTGAAAACACAGCATCACAGCCTTGCAGATGTATGAGGGATTGCAGTCATTTTAAATGCACAGCAGCAAAAAGATCTGTCTCTAGAAAAAAAATGATTTGCTAATAGTTTTGTTCCAACTACTGCATTCATAGAGATGCTTAGAAAAATTATACTAAAATTGATGCTTTGAATGAAAATGAGCAAAGACCGCTGAGAGTGCCTGAACAGTCATTCCTGTGCCCAGATGGCAGCTGAATTCTAGGCATCCATCTTGTACTTCCACATGTGTGGTGCCGTCAGTCTGCCAGCCTGAGAAGTAAAAGCTGGATTCCTACCTCAAGGACAGCAAAAGAGTCAGATACGGGCCAGTGGTTCATCTTCAGGTCTGGTCTCAGTATTGCAAGAACGAGGTCGAGAGAGACCACTTATCCCAGCAACACAACAGCCCAACACTGAGCCAAACCCATCGCTCTGCTCAAGGCAAGTAAGACCCAGTTTAGGCTCACAATCTCAGTGTTGTACCTTCATGTTAAAGGTATGGGCTGCAGTGGTCTGCTGGTTTTTTATACAGAGCAGAAGGCAATCCCACGCTGGCGGCTAAAGTCACAGATGAGAAAATGTTTTAAATCCTTGCTGTACAGGCCTCTCCGAACAGAAGTCTAACATTGGTTTCCTGAAAATATCTGCTATAAACTTCCATCTCTGAACTCCAGTGGAACATTTAACTCTGTTGGCACTCCATGCTACACAGCTCTGAGAGCAGTCATTACTAATGTTTTTAACAGTGCTTTTTGACACAAATATGAATATGTACATAACTAAACCACAATGAATAAAATCAACTTAGGCAGTTCAATTTATTTCATACAAATTATAGAAACAAATGGCCTGCAAGTTAAAAAGTCCATTGTTGTCAGCACACAATTGTTTTCCTTAAATATTTTAACTCAGGAAAAATTAAGCCCCCTAAGTTTCACACAGTGCATTGAGAGGACAATGCTTAATTAAGAGGAGAAACTATTTGTCATAGCAGAAAATCCTTTTGAGCTATGTTTTCCATAAATACACTTTGCTGTATCTAACACATTTGAGTTCAGAAACACTTTCCCTCGAGACCGCCTGAACATCGTCTCTGTGCGTTGCTCCCCCCAGGCTTACCACAGAAAGCACAAAAGGCATTGTGTAGTCCTCGCTCCACAACCTCCTCCACTGGGAGATCCCGAGGTGTACAGGAACAGAGATTGGAAACATGCACATCCCAGAAAACTCAGTAATACCTTGATATTTTCCCTCAAGTGCTTGTGTACATAACAGTTCACTACAGTCCACACCCAACCTCACTAGTCTCAACATTTTGTCTCAATTGCCACGAACAAACTAGACCCCATCTGCACAGACTTCAGGTGAAGACTGCTATTCTCGCTCGTGCTTGGTCTATGGACACAAACAACTGGTGAGCTTCAGCCAGGAGGGAAAGGACAAGAGCCCTCCTGACCGCCAGTAAACACACCAGCACCTCTGCTCTGGAGGAATCAGAGTCAGTACAGAAGAGACCTTGCTCAGGGCTGGTGGAAAGCTCTGAACTGCCTGCAGGAAGGCTTCGACATGGTACAGGACAATGTCTGCATCAGCCAGGAGCAACGGGATGTCTCCCATTTTCCTTCCCAGTGGGAAGGAAAAAAGGCTAGCCTTACAAATAGGAACAAAGAAGTTGCCACTGTTTCACATGGCAGGTCAACATAGGTGATGAGAGAGCTCAAGTTTACCTGAAGAGCATCATCTCTCACCTGAGGAACAGTTAAAGGTAGACTTTTCAAGAGCTGCCAGTTGGTCCTTCACAAATAAATGATGGGGTGACAAAAAAATCCAGTGTAGTTTGGCTGAGTTCAAAGACACTTTAGGTTTAAGACATAGTTCTGGTACAAATCTTTCCCTCTGTGTGCAAACACAAGCAAAGGAGAACTTCAGCAGCTTTGCTATACTTTTCGAAACATGGAAAACATGACAAATGCTGAAACCCAAAGTTCACCACTCATCTCAGTATGTTTTCTGCCTAAGCAATGGTGACACAAACTAACTCCCACCAACTCTTCCATCTGCCCTGCTTCTGGGAGCATTAACAGCAAGTAAACAAACTGAACAATAAGCAATTATAGCATGAATATCTCTGGAACTACACATAATTAGTGACTGAGACAAAAGAAATGCAAAACAAAAGGATCTCTTATTTTTATTCGCCCGAAACCATGTCAACCTACAGTCGTAAGTTTGTTAAGTGACAACAGCAACTTTAACTATGTTGCTCTGTTGTAGAAATGGCCTTTCAAATGTCAAGGCAGACAACAAAATTCATTCGGCAAACCGACAACTTCTGTTCAAACACCTGTAGTAACTCATGTTTAAGTGGATTGTGCACCAAAGCGACAAATTCTTTGATTAGTTTATAAGATATATTGTACACCAAATCAAAACACAGTATTTGAAGAGTGAATATCCTGCTGCAGTAACAGGTAACATCTCAGAGAGGTTACTAAATGGAGTATTTTTCTAGATCAATCTGTGATCTGAGAAGTCGTCATAGTATCACTTCACTTTCATCAACTGCAGACATGAATGAATAATTCTATCTATAGAGTAAAACCCTGGCACACTTTGGTATTTTAAATTGACTGGTACATTGAATTATGGCACTGCCTGTGATGAAATAACGTTGTAGGCAACAGCCCCAAGATGGAAATGAATTGGCTACTGTCCACCTGTCTTCACTGACTTTCAAAAAACTTCTCCCTTGACACTACAAGTGACAAAATAGGTACCAACATGTTTTTAGACTCATCGGTAAATTATCTTGCCTAATCTGAAAGAGGAAACTAGGTCTGGAAGCCTGTCTAACTTTACTGTATTCACATCTTTAAAGCTATTTTGGCTACTTCTCAATTACAATTACAGGGCACATTTCTATTTCGCTCCCTGAGCTACACACCTTCATGAGGACTAGCAGAGATGTACATAGTAGTAGACTGATACAGCTCCATCTACACTGCTCTCCTCTCAGTCCCAGGGCAGGCGTGAGCTCAAATTAACTATCTGTTCCTAGGTACTTACCAGGAGCATCCTCCTGGGGCTAGCTGCAGGAAAATCCCACGGGGATTGCCAGAAGGAAAACTTCAGATGTGTCCAGTGCTTAGGAAAAAAAAGAACTCCTTCATTCACTTGATTTGGAGGTGGTGCTTTGTCACCTCCAGCCAAGTTAACATCAGGCAGGGTACAGACATTACCCAGGGTCCTTCATGGAAAGGTCTTGGGACCACCTGCCAGTAGAGGCTCAGTGCGATTTGTAGAGAACCTGAAGAGAAAGTATCTGCCAGGGAGAGTGGGAAAACCTATTGCTGAGCCTTGTCTCCAGCCCAGACCCGAGTGTGGCATCAGAGCCACCTGGCTGAGCACAGTATTCCTGATGCAGGCAGCTCAACCAGCAATGCGTCCCAAGCAGTCCAGACCCTGCACTGTGGGTTTACCATCTGCAATCGAAGTATAAATTACATCTATCTATAGACAGCATAGGCATACCAAAACATAATTTTGAGTTTATATAGTGAAAAATACACAACAGTACTCAGACTCTTAAAAAAAAAAGATGTATGCAGTAAAAGGGGAAAAAGACGAGATGAACAATTACCTTCTCTTGTTTTCCTGCACTGGAGACACACTTCTACTACTACTGGTTGAACTCTACGACGGACTATTTTGAAGTATGCTACAAAACCAGAAATGTATCCCCTCAAGCACGCTGAAGATGACTAAATGCTGAGAAAGTACGTATTATCAAGGACGGATTCTAAAATTGATGAAAAGTCCATCATTTTGTCCTGACATCAGCAGGACCTCAACTAAAAATGTTGATGCGACAGCCAATCTATGTAGCTGCTTTTGCTTTATTAGACATGATGCTTTCCCTTCATGATCTACAGTCTGAAATTGTTAGCCAGTAACAATACCTGTCTCATTTTTGAATATTGAAAAAGGGAAGAGCAGAACAAAATACCACTAAATGCACAATGCCCCAAATTCCTGATTCTTAAGTATACATTCTCAATGGGCTGTTTTAAGAAAATATTTACTTTTTGGTTGTTATGGTGATCATCTTTTCACAGCAGTGTATAAAAATAGGAATGGCTAAAAATAAAAATCCAAAGGAACCTAAGGCACTAAAAAAGGAATATGGCATGCAGATTTGTCTGCTTCAGAATAAATCTGCATATAGTGTCCTGCAGCAGCACGTTTTACAAAGGGAATTAAAGCCATGAAATTAACATTTTAATGAAGTAGAGAGACCATTGACGTCAGGACTACTCACTGATTGCTGCTTCCAGGTGGCCTAATGAGATGAAAATGAAGTTTATATCTTCAGCTAGTCTAAGCCAGGCTTGTTTTGTGACTGTGATTGAATTTAAATGAGAAGATACTGCTGTGTGCAAACATGTCTAGGCTGGTAAGTAGCCTTATCAAATCTAGGCATAATAAATGCTTGATTTTAAATATTTTATGTTAAGAAAAGGGATTTCAGTTTTCCTTTCACAATTCAACCTAAATGCAAAGCCAAGGTTTCATCATTGATTGTATAGCATGTCACAGCTTGTGTACTGGTTGCTCCAGGAATTCCCATATAAGATTTTTACTGCAAGATGTGCTCATTTATCTATCAAGACACAGAAAACATTCTGGATTACAAAGGTGAAGTAGGAAATTGTAAATCCAATGTAGCCTGTGGATAACCCACAATGCGGTGTTCTGGCACCAGAGGCATGGCAGGCATTAAGGTACAGCAATGGAAATGCAGGACCACCATATATTGTAAAACACAATACACAAACAACAAGGAACTGCAGCTCATCATAAATTCTATGTTCCTAAATGTCACTGAGAGCTGCATTTCATTTCCTGACTTCACTATTCATAGCGAATAGACATGTATAAATATTCTTCATTACTTCTTATTAGAGGAATGAATCAATATTGGTTTTGCTTTAAATACTGTATTTCTACCTAGAGGACAAGATAACCATAGCACTGGGGACATACCCTTAGAATTCCTGTGAATAAGTTTAGTACTGTTTCACTTTCTGCCCCTTGTTACAATATTGAGATATAAAACTAAATCCAAAGCCAGAGTCAGTTTGTAACACTATAGATATCATTTAAGTCTAATTCTCACTTCATTCCTGGGTTCACACATCTGTGAAGTTGTCTTCAACAGTCCTTATTTCTCACTTCATAAGATGTCCTGACATGCAATCTGCTGCTGCTGTTATAATTGATCAGCACTAGAGATTGGAGCGGGGCTGGAGAAATACAGAAAATAAGTGAACTGACCCTCCAACTCAGCTCTTCTCCTGAGTCTGTAATCTAGACTTAAAGAACAGCAATGAGGGGATTTGTTTTAGTCTCCTTACAGGATATTCTGTATTTGTCCAGTATAAGATCTGTAGTTGTAAGTTCATGACAAGAAAAAAAAAAATTGCCCATCGACAGCTCTTCACTCTTAAAATCTGAAAACTTCACAAGAAACCACTGCTATGGAAACCCCTTGTTTTCTGCAAGATGGGGCTACTAATGTTTACTACTTTTAGCATCCTGCTTGTAAGCCTTTTATAGACATCAGCTTTCCTGGCAAGAAGCATCTCTGGATACAATATCTATATTTGCATTTATTTATTTATTTTGGCATGTGTCTGTGTGTCCCCTTGGAACCAGGGCTTCGCACACCGATTACATTTGAGAATTCAGTAACTAGATTAAAAAAATGCCACCACTGGTAATGTAACAGTAGTATGATGCTTGAAGCTACCCCTGATCCCTCCACAGCATGGCTGAGTGATCTTCCTGGCTGTTGAGGTGGAGGTTTCTGTTTGAGATCTTACTAGGTGTGAGCTACAGAGAGATTGCTTGGAAGGACTTCACGAAACATGCACCGTGCCCTGCCATGGGAACTCAGACGCAGAGAAAATGACTGCTCAAAGCAGGAGGAACAGCTGGCAAACACGTATTTGAGACGCTCTTGTATCATCAGCAGAACGACCTATGTTATCCCAGGCAAATAAACACATCTGAGCTCAGGACTGCTCTCTGGCCCCTGGGACTACCTTGAATATGGAGCTTTCTGATCCAGTGCTTGCTAGAATTGTTGAGACAACTGTCCTGGACAGAGGGCTAGATATAAATATCAGACGGCACGCTGCCAAAACAGAAATGTAGCCTGTTCAGTGTGATAGCAAACATCTTTCTTTCCAAAAGGAGGTTTTAAGCCACTTTTATTGTTAGGATGCAGGTAATACAGCTAAACCAATCCAGTACTAACCCACCTCCGAAAGGAGCGATCTTGCTGCCTCCTGCCCTGCACGGGATGCTCCCGTTGCTGCCCTGACCCTGCAGCAAGCCTTTCCAGCACAGGGAGCTGGCAGAAGCTAACCCTGCCAAAGAGCTGTGCTGGGGGATCTGGACGCCTGACTACTGATGGAAGCGGGACACAGGAATTCCCACTGCTAGCTCGGAGTTGGGCTGGATTGGATGCTACATGCATGGTATGTTTTCATATTAGAAACTTCTTCCTTCATCCCTTCAAAGGGGATAAACACTCTCCGTTTCCCCCACCCATCCAAGACGTGGGTGCAGGCTTGTCTTCTCATGGCAGAAGACCCAACCTGTAGCTCACATCTGTTGTGTTGGTAAGATGCAAAAACAAGATTACACAGAACACAGCGTCCTCCTGTAATTCATATGAATTCTGGGCCAAGGGTTGGAACATTTTTTCTTCATTATTCTACCGTTGCCTAGAGTAGCATTTTCCTCTATTAGCTGCTATTGCCTAGAACAGCATCTGGAACAAGTTAGGTAGCCAGAGGAGAGTAACAGACATGAGCTCAGTGTGTTCCCAAGACCTGATTTCCAGAGATACAACACACCTGCAGCTTTTAGAAAATTCATTACAGAGTTAAAGGGCTCAAAGCTATCTGCAAAAATCAAGCCCATGCTGTTTAAACCCACTCAGGAAGTACATCACGGCTCTCTACACACCAGCTACATGCTCAGGAGGTTTATGAACATTTGCTCCAAGTATGGATTGCAGTATTTCAGCCTGGGAGGTGACAAAGACATGAATATACTCAGCAAGATCCACATTTGAGAAGGATGTTCACAAATTCCTGGCTAGCAACAGATGGAAAAAACAAAGGCATGGAACCACAGCTGTTCCTTTTCTGAAATGGTGAAGGACCCAAGAGGACCTCCAAGCTACAAACTACAGGAGAAGTGAGCAGCACACCCTCCTGACTCCCTCTGGAGGTGTAGGCACTTAGTCCGTTCCTGCAGACAAATGCCCTCTGCCCATCAGCTAGACACATTGCGGCCATTCAGACCCAAATTTCTTCACCACTGACAAAACACAAAAGCATTTAGATTACGGAAAAGGCACATTGACACATAGGCAACAGACCCATAGGCACATGCCTCACAAGCTTTATCACAACCAACCCCAAGCTAGGTAAGAAGAAAGTAGCAATGTTGTAACCAAGTTGTGCTAAAACTGTATTTTTCAGTACTTTTAAAATCCCTCCCCCAGTATCAGTATGCATTCATTTACCTAGAGGAGCAACAACTTCAGCACATTCCTGAAATTAAGAACTCCCGGGGAAGAAGAAAACCATGCTACATGTCACCCTCTGCCATCAATCAGTGCTCAGTTCCAGTACCTTCACACACAAAACAGGATATCTACAGGATAGATGGAAAGCAACTGTTTATCAAGGACTGCAGTGACAGGACAAGGGGTAATGGGTTTAAACTGAAGGAGGGTAGATTTAGATTAGATTTTAGAAAGAAATTCTTCACTGTGAGGGTGGTGAGGCACTGGAACAGGTTGCCCAGAGAGGTTGTGGAGGCTCCATCCCTGGAAGTGTTTAAGACCAGGTTGGATGGGGCTTTGAGCAGCCTGGTCTAGTGGAGGGTGTCCCTGCCCGTGGCAGGGGGGTGGATCTAGGTGATCTTTGAGGTCCTTTCCAACCCAAACCATTCTATGATTCTATGAAAACCCTTCCTGCTGTCAACAGGAGATACTCAAGAAATGGTGCAGTGCCTCAAGGAGAGAACAGAACCAAGACTGGGCCATGCCACCACCTCCAGATGTGGAATCTGAAACTGGATATTTGGAGAAAAAAGTGTGGAATGGTTCCTTTTCCTTAGGTTTTTCATTCCTGGCAACTAGCAGAAAAAAGACAGAACTTGTATTTATAATTTCGGGTTTAGGGCAGGTTTGTTTGCTGTTGGTTTTTTGTTTGTTTGGTTGGTTGTTTGTTTTTTTTTTCTTCCCCAAACTCCGGTTCTATGTTTCAGCACAGTAATTTCTACAAGGTGTTTCCTGCCTCCCATCAGTCACCCAGCTCTTTCACAATGATCGTAACTGATGGGGAATTGACAAAACACCTATCTTCCTTATGACAGTGTAAGATGCTTAAAGCTACTTCTATGACATATTAAGCCAATATTGTCTTTAGTAAACAGCACATTTCGGGCTTCCCGTGCTTTTCAGTTTCAAAATAAGAATTTCTGCTGAATGCTGAATACATACATTTATAAACTGACTGATCAGACAGTGCTAACGCTTGATGCAACATAATTACTTCTGTTACAGAAAACACTGTTGAAAATGAGAAAAAACTAAAAATAGCCCACAGTACATGAAATATCGCACCTGAGACGAGACAAAACCCTTGCTTTGCCTAGCCCTTCAGTCCTGCTGCCCTGACTTTATACTGCTTTACAAATGGCAAAGTGCTTGACCAAAGAATCAGTTGCAGAGACAGAAACAGTAACTCTGAATCCTACCTATGGGTGTTTATAAGAAATCATGTGAGGCATGTACCTACTCCATAATAAGACTCTGAGCAAACGTCCCTGCGAAGAACCTGGCTCAGCCAAAGAAAAAGCGAGATCACAAAGCGCCGTGAAAATGACAGCCCTCAACTAGACGCAGGCACTTTCTTCTATGACTTTTGTTACAGCTACAAAAAAGTATTTATCAAATTATGGTTAATGCATTTTCTCAAAACAAGGTTGTATTTTGTGCGCTTAATATTTGGAATTTACAGGGGTTTTTCTGGAGATAGGAGGATTATTTCCTCTGTACACAATGTATACAAAAAACCATGCATGCCTAAACCTGTCTAATTATCTTTTCTGCCTTTATGAAACACATCTAGAATTTCCATCCTAAATTACACATAGGATTCTTTATTATAAAAGATGTGACTCACCCATGTAAATGTAATCTGCCAAGAACTGCTTACTGTAGTCAACTGCATGGCAGGCACGTTACTGGCAACATTGCACGTGCATTACCTCAATCCCTCCCTCTCCCACCCACCGCTCTCTTCTCCAAAGCGTTAAAGCTCAAAATTGTTTTATGCTGCATTTTGGGAATACTCCCACCACGTGCAAAATGAGCAAAATTCTCTATGAAAACAATTTTCTTCTAGGAAGGATTCGTATCTTTTTGCACGTTTATCATGTATTCGCTGTGTTTGGCAGATACGAATCAAGCATTTTGGTCCTGGTTGGGACCTGCAGAAGGTTACTGTAACACAGTTCATAACAACAACTTTTAATGTTATGGATGAATCTCAAAACAATCCAGTGGGTTCCAGGGAGGCTTTTACTAGGACAGATGACATGATTTACCTTTAAAAATACCCAGGCTGGTTTGTTCAGATTTTTAAGTAGTTTCTGCGGTGTTTCGTTGCCTGCTTCTGCAAATTACTAAGTGTAGTAGATTAACTTTTTTCTGTTGCTTAACTAAAGTAATCAACAGTTTAAGGATGCCTTATTCAAACGGAACTGGAGTTTGTACTTTTCCATTTCTTAAGTAGAAACACGATCACACAACTAAATGATATGTTCACTTCTTGTTTCATGCACAGAATTGCAATTAAATGTTAACCTCATACATTTAGAGAGGAACTCAACCAAGGCTTCACAAGAGTTATTTTTATATTCCACCCCAAAATAGAAAGAAAAGGGGTTATTTGGAAAAAAAAAAAAAATAAATGCAGCCTTCTGAAATGAAGATGAAGTTGTATTTGGTTGCATTCCTTACCCACATTATAGCACTGAATGTCCTGTGTGTGAAAGACTCCAATCCAGCCACTACAGAAAAAGATGTTTGATTTTGTTTTAGAGAGAAAAGCACTGACAAATATAACCTACTCTGGCATTCTGGAAATACTTTTTCCATATACCAAAACCTACTACAGTAGAGCCTAAAAGAAGAATGCAACTTGAGTTTTTAAAATTTACTCTTAAAAATATCAACTCCTGATCTGAAAAACTACATTTATCTATATGTAGCTACAACTGTATATCTACATGTCTTAAAAAAGCAAGTTGAAGCTTTTTATTCCTGTACTTCTAGAGTAAAAAAACCCAACATTCAAACTGGACAGGACCTGACTACTGACAGCATTCTATTAAATGTGCAAAATGCATTTGGAGGAAAAATACAATAAAACAAAAATCAAGCATGTTTTTTTCAGTTGACAGGGTAGCTAATAAAAATATATTGCTTTTCAACATGTTTGAAAAGAAAGAAGATGCCCACAGAAGATGAATTACATAAAGAATGCTGTTTGGGTTTCATATAAATTCCTTTATTTTCAGAAACCTAATGTACTAACAGCCCTGAAATCAGATGTGCATAGCTTGCCTTGTGTATTTGTGCAGTCCCTTGACCACAAATGAAATTGCTAGATTAGGATCTAAAATTTAAAGAACCTCCTTTAACCTCCCATACCTGTTTATTCATATGCACAGTCACCAGTGCCCTGAACAGTTCACAAGTCCTCTGTGTAGGCTTATTAATTTTCCCCGTGCCAGCTATATCTTTCATTTCTCCTTATTTTCTGCAATCCACAAACCATATTCTGTGCAAGCAGAGGAAGCCATGAAGTAGCCAAATGTGATTGCTGAGACAGTAAGTGAATAAGAGAAGCACCGCATTATACAGCAGAGCATTATATAACATGTTATTCTCTCCTCACGTATATTATTTGATTTTCAGGGACATAAGATCATTGAATGAGGAATACAGAGCCGATGTCACTTTTTGTTTGCACATGCGGTCGCTGTAATAGGACACAGGTCAGGTGAGCGCATACATACAAAGCCATTTTGGAAACTACATCTGCATACGCTGACCTACAGAGTTTGCTGTAACCCCACCTATCTTTAGTACTAGAATTTTTAAAACCAGCACTGAAGGTTATTTTGATAGATTTGGCTTAGCTCATGATTAAAAGTATTACCTCTAACATTTACCAAAAAAGACTCCTAAATCTTTGTTTTTAAAAATCTGCCAGTGATGCTAGGAAAACCTTAGCTTTTTTACAGTTCTAAAATGAAAAGATTTAAAAAAATAATAATACTACTTTTAAAGTTGCATCTCACAGACCCTTAGTAATCACTGAAAAGTGTTTATATAACATTTCCAAGCTATTCTATGTTGATATACAGACCCTGAATTTTATTAACAGAATTTAGCGTGATCAAAATCCCTGTAGGGAATGCTGACATTGCTCTCCCTCCAGCTGGTCTTCTCCATCTGAAACGTTCTCCAGTCCATAAACAGGAAAAACTACTAAAAAGCCGACAGCATCGCACGCTACACACATGCACTCCTGCAAACGTGCGGTTTACAATATCAACAGCTGTATGGGGGGAAAAAACCCAAAACAAAAAGGAACATTTCATAACAAGAGTTCAAAAAACCCCCTAATAATTAAACAGTTTTTGGTTGAGGAGCTGAAGCTCATTACAAATATCCACATATAAAAGTATCAGATTGCCCAGATGCAGAAACAAAGATAATATAGAAAGACAGATGTCACACTGAAGATGATGTTGCATGATGTCCATTTCTGCATTTACTAAAACACAGCAGAGGGTGTGCAGGAGGTGGAATCCTCCTGTCAAATGGACAGAGGAGAAAAAGAATTGCAATATGGGATGTGTCCAGAGATAGAAGTCAGAAGAGAAAGGAGAAAAGGTCACATTCGAGCTTTTAATAGGCAGTAACATTTTTCTGGAGGATATAGTTCCAAAACTATTTGGCAAAACTTCAGGACATCCATCAGCACAAGCAAAATGAGGGTCAGTTGGCTATTCTGTTAAATATTGAGCATTTTATGAGTCATAAATTTCATAAAATGTGGATGTGCTAAATTTACTCCACTCCCAAGTCACACCCTTTTTTGGTAACCTCTGTCCAAGATATTCTTCAATGCATCAATAATGGGAACTCTCCAAAAAACTAAACTCCAAGGAATTAAGACTGAATAAAAACAGACAATACATGAATACTGAGGTCCCATTTAAGGTAACAAAAGAATAGGGTAAAAACTCCAGACACACACAAAAAAAGCAGATATGTCGGTTTTGCTACAGGCTTGTAATTAGCGATGGGAGAACCAACATTTCACAAGGCTGCCATAGTTACAGGATCAGGATCTCATGAATAGTTTGCTAGCCTCTGATAGATGTTTCACAGCTATTTTACCGAAAATCTCAATTGTTAAGCTGAGCCATTTCCCCGCATACTCGGTACATGACGCTACAGGGCTGCAGAACATGCCCCTCCTGCCTGTCTGCCCACAATCTCACTGCCACAGCTCACAAAAGCAAATTTTGCTAGACATCTGTAAGATGTATAAAACCATCTCTCTCTGTAGCAAAGCAGTGATGATCTAGACAGCAGACTCAGAGCATTTACTTCGTTAGGTGACTCCTAGTTGGGCTGGTTACTCCACAATTTGTTTCTTGCATCTCTCCCTGAAGAAGCCGCTGAAGGAATTTGGATACTAGTGATTTTCCTTTAGAAGACCCTTGCTGCTACTCTGCAATGCTTTCTCAAATCCCATCCTTTGCTCCTAGTTCTGCATAAACTCTCAACTAATTTCAGTGGATAGCGCTCCGTTTCCTGAAGTTTTCAAAAGGAGCACGGGAGACTCGCTGTTACCCCATGCCTTTGCAGTATTCTGCCTGATAGCCCTTGTCTTTTTATTTTGACTAAGCTTTTTGGTTCAGCATTTAAAATTACAGTGGAATGAAAGAAGAACTACTGTCATATAAAATAAAAAAAAAAAACACAAACCAGAACAATCTCCCCAAAATGAGCCAGACTTTACATGAGTTACCAAAAGGAGAAGACTCAGCCACAATTTGCAGAGGGCCTCACAGTTATGGTCCACTACAGTTTTAAATCATACCCAGAAGAAAGTCAGTAGTGGCAAAGGGAGAATCTGTAGATCCCAGTACTTTTGCTATCTACAAATTAGCATGAGTCATGAAGAAAAAGCTGGGTGGAGTGAGAGAGCAAGTGAAGCAAGACCTAATTCAAGAAACCACCAAATAGAAGCTTGAAGTCAACCAAACACACGTATGTTCCCCTTGCAGGAAAACAAGAGAGAGAAAAGAGGACAGGAGGCTGAACAGAAATGAAACTGGCAGAAAGTCAGGTTCCCAAACAAATCTTCATGTGAGAAACTGTATTGAAATCTCTGATGGATTAATAGACCTGTAAAGACATTGCTTTAAGAAAATCCTTTCCTCGATGAGGCTCTGAATTTCAAGCTCCAGCCAAGACAGACAGAAAAAGTGGCTCTTTTTTTGGAACTTCAGAGGAGAAGAAAGGTTACCACTGTTTTACAAGGATGAGTTAGCCTGTCTTTTGCTATCTTTCAAAAAACAAAAAATTGTTTTTACATTCACTTATTACAACTGACTGCATATTTCCTCAGGAGTTTCAATTCATCAGATGTTCTCAGAGAAGCTATAGTGGTCAGCACAAAATGAACTGATTTCTTAAATTTCCAGAACAACGGTCACCACAGGTGAAAGATTTTTGTATTACAGATACAAATAATTACTCTTCAAACCTTCAAAACACCCTTCTGAAGAGCCTTCTGCTTAGTTAAACTCTTGGGATGGCGGAGAAGACACACACTTGCTGCTGGAACCTTGCCTGCGGACAGGCAGGTGGGCTTCCACAGTTCCTACCAAGTCAGCTGCACCCGGAGGTTCAAGCTTTGATGGCTCCTTTTACAGAGTTCACGTGCTAAATTGCCATTACGCAATCTCTCGCATAAACACCACTAAAATTGCAATGCCATAAGGCTACCAAGCAATCTCAAAGCGCAAAAAGTTATTTTGTTTCTAAGGGGCTTTGTTTGTTTTTCTGGGGAGAGGAGGGCTTTTGACAATTTTAGAATGATCTTGTCTCGCATGAAGTACAACATGCCATAAACCACGTCATGATTTTATCAAAACCATTTCTTTCCTATGGTCATTACAGCACATGGGTCACTGCTGGCTCACTAATTTCAAGATAAGTAGTTTTAAATAGAGAATAACAACCACATTGAGTGGAACATTTGGTTTCTTTTGTTCTTACTCCTGTTGTTTAAAAAACAAAACAGGAATTAAATCATACAATATCTGTAATATTTGTATATGAAAGCATACGTAAAACAAAAACAAGTGCTGAATCTCTATAAATGTTGGTAAAGATCTTTTATCTTTTAGTATTAGTAACACAGTCATTTTTAAAAGAGACACTAATCTGGAAATGGAGACTACCAGCATTTTTTACTAAATTTATTTTATACCAAGCATACTGCTTTTGTTAAGCTTTAAAAAAACCCAACAACACCACCCCCCAAAACCTAAAAGCTACTTTAAACAAATGTTCAACTATTGTTAAATATTTATAATTAATTGTATCAACAAGGTGCAAGCAACTTTAAAATAGCAATGTCTGACACCTGATACTCAAGCTGACTTGTAATTAATTCATGCTTTTTCCTCGATTGATAGAAATAAACCACAAAATTCTCAGCAACCTCTGCCCATATACAGAAGGAGACAGCAACCACCAAATTTCAGGAGATGTTGGTCAACTGGAGAAAGAACTAATGGCCAACGTGTCAGATTTAGCAATTTATTTTGTAGCCCAAAGAATGCAGGAGTGCAAGGAGGAGCTTTTGTGGAGACCTGGACTCGTCAGGTGCCCACCTCCCACAAAAGTCAAGAACTGAAATACCCCGTGGTCTTTCCAGATGTACCAAACTGAGTCAGGTGCCTATTTATATCTGTAAGAATCAATCATTTTCTTTTGTCAACTGGTCTGATTGCCCTGCTGCTTTAGGTTAAGCTGCAGCACTCGAGCTGGCATTGCCATCACAGTAAGACAGCTTCATCCACACCCCTCGCTCTCTGGCTTTGGCATCAGCATTGCAGGGCTGCTCCCTCCCGCCACGACCACTGCTATGACACAAGCATTTGCAGGCCAGACGGTGAATCATGTAAGAAAAATTCTCCCGTTGAAAAACAATCCTTTCCCTGTATTTTTCCCTGATGGCAGTTGCTGGTTTACATGCGCATAAAACGACATGGTTGATTACAAAGCTTTTGGGTGGACCAATAACCCCCCCCATCCCCTCCGCCCCAGTTGTGCAACTTGGTGAGAAGCAAACCGACTTAAGCACCGCTTCCTGGTTTATTTTTACTAAAGTTCAGCTGGAAAATAAAAACCTGAACTTCCAAGTGCAAACCCAAACATTCCAGTTAAAAGAAATGCAAATACTTGACTGGATGTACAGCGGCAAAGTTGTATGTATTTCAACAGAGCCTTGCAAGAGCAGAAAAGCAGCAGCTCTTCACTGAAGTCGGTGAGAGCCACATTCATCTTGGAAGGGAGCAAAATAACTTTATCCATAAAGGGTAAGACGTTATTAGTAACAAAATTCTTCGCATTCTTTTCACAAAAAGACGTTTCATATTGCAAGACTATATCCTAACAAACTGGCCTTAGATGGTTGGATTGAATCTGCACAGTGCAATGCCAACATATCACACGTTCTCCCGATCAAGCAAAAATCAAAGTAGGACAAGTTGTCCAGTCCAGATTGGGTTATTTGGTCTAAAAATAAAGTTCCTGAACACCAAATTTTAT
Organism: Aramus guarauna; assembly: GCA_013400195.1. NCBI lineage: Eukaryota > Metazoa > Chordata > Aves > Gruiformes > Aramidae > Aramus > Aramus guarauna. The sequence continues at coordinate 365,262 of VXBL01000623.1, forward strand.
GCGAGTACGAAACAACTGAGATGACAACAGCCAATTTCCCTTACTATAAAGCAGGCTTAGTACCTCCACATTACGATTTCCCAGCTCTTCCATTACAAGATCTTACTGTAATTGCTATGTACACCGTCAAGTTTAAACCACTTGGACTGAAGTGGTTTATATTTCCAGGCTCTTTCAGCCTCAGATTCCTTTTTTTGAAGGGAAGAAGGGGCACCACAATCTCAGCAATTCTGCTCTATCAAAGACTGCGGCTATGGAAAAAAATGTTTTTGTTACTTAAAAAGTCACCAAAAAAAATTCACATGGTTTCTTCTTTGGAAAGGACTAGCATCCCCAAGCCTTGGAACTGGGACTTGAAGTTTGGCAGGAGATGGTATTCATGTCAGTAATATGCCTTTTGCCAACTTCCAAGAAAACATCCCAAATTTGGCCAACAACTACGAACCTTTGAAGAATCTTAATTTTGCACAGGCTCAGCAAACATTTTATAGAGTTTACAGCTGAAATTTAAGAAGAAGCTGTCCTTATTGAGTATTCCCAACTTCTAGCCTTGAGTCCACACACCATCCCCTGTGTGCAAAAGGCCACGCTAGGTCCCCTCACTGCTCCTGCGTGTGACCACCCATGCAGCATGGGGAAGGAAGCGGTCTGATTCAAATGCAAAGGGGACAACTGTTTAACAGCTCTGCAAGGGAATTTGGCAAACAAAGCAGAAACCCAGCCTGGGGAGGGATGGCGGCAGTATCTTTTGCATGATCAACTGTTGATTTAGTGTTTAAAAACATTGTAGAATAGCATAAAATACATCAGTAGTAAAGAACATTAGGTTATAAAGTTCAATACTCAGATGTAGGAAAATGCCAGACCTAGGGTTGCCTTTGCCTATATAACGGATATTATCTTTAGTTCCGTGATGATATACTACTTTGCCCCAGGACCTGAACTTGCAGTGAATCAGGGTTGTGTAACACCAGAGTGCAGGAGCTTTGCTTCATTTGCTGCGGGACCAGAAAGGTCTGCAACAAACAAAACAGAGCGAGGGGGGGAGAAAACAGGACAAGTTCAACTTTAGGCAGTTGAATCTCAAACCAATCTTCATGCTAAATAAAACCCAAGAGAACTGTATGCTATTTCTGCCTATTGCATAAACAGACTTTAATTTCTCATCTTCTGGTTTGGCTGCCTGGAAGTTTCTAGGGTCAGTTTTACAGCGCTGCTGAGCATCCCCAGCTGCAAGCTGCACGGAAAGCGCTACGACTGAAAAATAAGCCCACAGGTGTTGAAAACCAGGCAGTAGACCTGACCTTAGTATTGTTGCGCTTCAATTTCCCACATGCACGAGATAAATACAGACACAGTGAAAAGAATGTCCTTCAAGATCAGGAAGCACTCTAGCACTCGAGCAGCAAGCAGCAGAGATGCTTATATGGAAATTCTGTTTTCAGAGAAGAGCTTGAATAGTGCAGCACATAAGCCCCGGGGCCACACACTGAAGACGAGGAGAAAACAAAATATTTAGAAGTTGCTCCTTCAGTGAGGGCTCAATGAGGCAGAGGACGTGTGCGTGGGGAGAATGGCAGGCAATCGTTTAGCTAAAGACCAGATCATCTCATATACACACGTAAAAAAGCCAAATTAAGATTCCACAAACAGCATTGTGATGTTTACTGACTTCTGAGTACCAAATTTTCAAGCATTATAATGTTTCTTCCTCTCTCTCTTTTTAATTTTGCTTTCATCATTGGTTTCATCCAAATAAAATTACCAGTCCCCCAATAAATGGAATGAAACAGTCCTTTAAGATTTAATGATACTGGATACTGAAAGGTGATAAAGAAGTCTGGCCTCACTGTTAAAGAATACATTAGGCCTTCAAATATTGTTTTGCATCAGCTTGTAAATTCAAAGCCCAAACCTGATCTGTTGAAGGAAGACTCAAATTTTGTAATGTTAATGACCAAGTCTTAGAGCTTTCCATTTATAAAAGTAGTGCTCATTAGCAAGTATAAGGCTATTTCATGATGACTTTTCTGATTCTGTTTCTCAGATATTTATAAAATAAAATTATTCATTCATGTTAGACTTGAACTCCATGTGAAAGGTGTAGATTTGGAAACAAACTAAGGAAAAAAAAAAGAAGATTTTGCCATTTTGACTTGCAGCTCAAGTGTTAAAGCCTCAACTTTGTGCATGCAAACTGTTTTCAATAAAAGCATATTCTCATTTTGGGCATTACAGTATGAACTCAGTTGATGCTTCTGATTTTTAAGTTATCCCTAAGTAAAGCAATCCCTAATGTAAACACTCCTCCTCAGCCATTCGAAGGATACTCAAATCTTTGTAATACACAGCACTGTGTACCACAGAGGTAAAAGATGGTGCCCTGCGTGCCCCTGGCAGTACGTTTACTACAGATTAAGGACTCCTGTCTTACAGGAAGCTGAGTGCTGGCTCAACTAATCAAATTCAACAGTAGATTAGAAAGAAGGAACAGGACTGAATTTGCAACTCCAAGCTGAACCCTCTGTCATGACAATTTGACAGGCACTGATCTAAATGCTTTGGGATTTGTATTTCAAAACTGAATAGCCATATGCTTACCACTGAAACGTGCCAAAGGCATCTGTTCTTTAACAGTTTCTGAAGTTTGTTTACCAGTGGCATATTAATATACATTTAATAATTGCTTTAATACTCTCCCCCCTCCCCCTCAAAGACCAGCAGCTCCAAGACAGTTTTAAAAGCTCTATACATAATCTAGGTCTGAACTTTTTTATATATCCATGGACAATTCTGAAATGAAGTAATACGAGCAGCGTAAACAAACCATGCATAAAGAGCCAGGATAAGCTTTGCCATCTATCAAGCAATCTGCAGCAGAAGGCTAAATACAAATACACTTTATTTTTCAACTTCTTCCTTCTCCTCACTCCTCCTCTGTTTTTCTTCTATAGTCAGTCACCACAAGCGAGTTTTCTATCTTCCAGAGAACAGGTCACCTCTCTGCCGAATTCATGCTGGAGCTGTTTCCCCAAGGAAGCAGCACTGTGCAGCTAAGGCCACACTTAGAAAATCCTCGCTCACCTCTGCCAGGCCAATCCACACCCGACATTCTTCCTCCCTCCCTGGCAGGGAGCACCCTTTTCATTACTTCCATGAAGTTCTGGGAATAAGCTAGTCCTTACACAATCTTGGTATTAACCATGCCTGCTTATCACACTGATTTAACACCGGTCCCTTTAATCAGTAAAAGCAATAACATAGACATGACATCCACCAAAGACTTAAATTAGCTTTTAAAAGGCTAACTTGTCTGATTGTTTCTAGACAAGATGATACCAATGAAGATCATGGTTTTACTGTGAATAGAGTGTACATTAAAATATCTACCCAGGAAAAAACAATTTAAGAAGAAAGGCTCTACTTCAAGTGTGAATTTGCTGCTTTGTTCTATTCAAATGCAAAACAGTGTTGTTGCTTATTATATTGCCACTTTCAATGTTGCTTAATTTACATAAAAATTAACTAGACTCTTCTTTTGTATGCATCAAGTATTCATGGTTAGCTATCTATGTATATTTAATATATTTCCATGTCATCATCCATTGCTAGATAATTAGTTCCTGAAACTCTTACTATGTTTCAAACGGTGAAACATAAGAAGATCTTATTTAACATCAAGTTTCCATTCAACAGATGAGTAGCAATTTCCCACTCATCTTCACCTCTTGTGTGTTTTGATACTTTTTTCTGATGTTTTATTTTTTAAGGGGATGCACATTTCAGTTACTGAAGAGACACATCATAGGAATCCAGTCTAACCAAGTTAAACGAGCACTCAACACATCCAGCTAAACGCTGACTTTCATCTCCTTTATATTGTCTTTTCTCCAAGCCATACTATCTATCCCAACACACTGACATACAAGACAGTTATGCAGAGGAAACCTCACTGAGGTTTAGAATAAACACATTAATATCTATCGGAAACACCAGGATTGTAAACATTATTATATGAAAACACCATAAAATTTTTTGTCTCGTGCAACAACACATCCAACCACCTTATCTAGCATAGTCAGTATGAAATTCTCTACAAACTTCAAGGAGCAAGGGATTCTGCCAAAGATGGGAAGGCCAAAAAGGACACTTGAAGTTATCTTAACCTAACTTTGCACCAAAGGCCACAGAAATTCCTGCAAAGGAAATTCTACCTTGTGATGAAGTAAGACAGAACTGCTGTATTAAAAAAAACCCAAATCAAACACCACCTCCCCCCACCAAAAAAAACCCCAAGCAAACCACAGAACTGCAAGGTGTTTGTATTCTACTAGTACACTAAGACTGAGCGATACTACAGTATTGCAATAGCTGGGGCACAGGTTTAATAGCCATTTCCCTCCCTGTTAAGATACTTAAAGCAGTCTGCAGTTCTGGGATTAAGTTCCACTCACATCTGCTACTCAGGCTAGACACTTTGGACCAAATTCCATCTTTAGTTAGCAAGACAACTGACTACCTGCTGTTTGTTTGCTAGTGGAGGTTTATTTGTTCTTCCTTTCCAGACTTGGTGTTACAGGCATTTATTTCCAAGGCCAGACAAAAATTCACAGAAAAGCTACAGCTGGATACCTTACCCCATGTCTCTGCTCTCTGCCCAGCATGGTATTCAAGGTTCTGGTACAGAGCCTTCCTGTTCCTCACCAAGTTGTACTCACACATCCTCTGGCAGCTTTACTTGACATGGATCTGCCTTCAAATCTGATAGATATGATCACTCAAGCACATAACCCACTCGAAGCAAATTCCTTTGAGAGCCACCAGCTGTCCGGCTGTCATCCACAATGCAAGTTTGGCAGGGGGGGGCTTATTATTCACGACTGTTTATAAAGCAGAGTACAGCAACCCAAAGCTGCTTCTACTGTGTAACCTCAACCAGCCTATGTTGGTAAACAAAGGGAAACTACTGAACTCAACCAACTGTACTCATATTCCTACTGATTGGATTTCACTCAAAACTTCATATACAGGGTGCGTTATTTCTACTGGACAATGAGAGGGTGAAAAAAAAGGAACCAAATATATCTGGTATGATAGTAAACTACTGTGGAGAGCAACTGGCCAAGGAAGCTCTCAGTACTGTTGTGTTGGAAATGTTACTATCACAAGTGTCTGCTGTGTGGCAAGGAATCCGGTCCATCATACACTGGATTCAAACATCATCATACTGGGCAACTGCCAGGCATCAGCACAACAAGGCTAGTGGAGGTACACAGAGCAGAAACCTCACACAGGCTCCAGAAGGGTCCTTCTGACAAGTATCTGAAATGGAAGGTCTTTGCTGAGGGAAGCTAGCAAAGCATTATGTCTTTTATGGTTGAGAGAGGGACCTATCTGAATTTTGGTTTCTATCAAGAGAAAAACAAGCTAAGCTTAATACACAAAAATAACTAGTAATTAATTGCACCATAGTCAGTGCTGGAGCAAGACTGTGGTGGGGAGTGCAGAGAGAGTAGAAAGAAGAAATGTCCAAAAGACAAAATCAGGAAGGCTCAAATTTTCTTAATTTTCTTGAATTTCAGAGTTGACAGAGTTTCCTCCCTCTGCTCTCATATGAAGACAGAAACAAGGACGTGGTGGCATAAGAGAGAAGGAAACAAAAAATTAACTGTCTTCTGCAGAATTGGTGAGGGCACTTATGATACTCTTCCAGGCCTGCGCATCAGGACATGCAGAGGACAGAACCAGAATAATATAGTGAAGAAGGATTACATGGAAGTGTATTTGGAGTGTTTACTGCAGGGAGGTGTAGGAAGAGATTCTTCAAAAAACCCAAAACAACCTGATAGTCTTTTCCATATGTTAGAACACTAAGAATTTGGATGATCTTGAGTCACTGTGTAATAGTATACACAGTAATTTACCTACAAGAATATTGTTGGTTGATAAAGATGTAGCTGGGCATCAGGCTAAAATCGAAGCATATAACTCCAAATAGCATACATCAGCAAAGGCAGCAAATCCCAAAATTGCCATAGGCTACCAGGTGGTCATTTCCACTTCAGCAGATCTGCATACTCCGTTTTGAAGGCTGGACTAATCTGACCATTCTGACAAACACAAGGGCCTTGTGGTCTGCAGTGACAACAATTATAAAAAGGCATACTTCGTCATTGTCTCTCCGTTCCTCGACATCGACCTGCATCTGATGGCTTCCAATTAATCTCAGCTCCAACGTTCTGCTGATAAGCATCAGCTCCTCCAGACCGGATTGCTTTGATCTCATTTTACCTTGGTTGATAAATCAGAATGTTTGTGATCTTCATCTAAATTTGCCCACAAATACACAACTATATTAGTTACAGCTCTTTGGTTTTGACCAAAGTAGACTATTATGGAAAAACAACAGAAAGAATAATTTATCTCATCTATGTCAGCATTTTGTTTCTCTTGTAATTTTAAGTAACTCCTTTGGTTTATTCCTATTTAACCAGGCTCCCTAGTGTATTTATCTGGTTCTGAACATTCTTTTGTATAATAAACACTGCTGAAAATAACATCTTATGAATTACAATAACAGCCTGAGAAAGATACTTTATCCCTACCCTATGCTAAAAACGGTTTCTGATAATAGTCATATTTAGATACTCTCCTAAACTCACCAAACATTTTCAAACCCAAAACTTGCTTCCCCAAACCTTTTTTCCAATAAGACTACCTGGTTCTCAGAGTTCATTCTAATGCTAATGAAAACCTTTTTTCATACTGACATAGTTGAAGGATATCCTGTCCTTCTGCTGCATTATTAATACCGCCAAACCACTGGAAAACTAAGTGCAAATGCCAATTCACTTAGTGCTATCATTCGGCTGTACAGAATTTTCCATTTTAGCTACAGTGTGTGCTAAGTAGCAGACAAAATATATTTTACATGCAGTTCTCAATGCCTTTGTTTATCTTGTGACAAAAGCCTGACCAGCATATTGCTCATGCTCTTGTTTATAATTCGTTTCTCAGTGTGTTTATTTTTTTTCAGAGAAAGATTTTTTGTGAAGTGTCATACTTCTGGGATGAAAACTATGCTGGTGTTCCTTTTCAAGATAATGGCTCTTGATTTTTGTCCACACCAGATATACATAGCAAATTCCATGGAGGAAAAGGCAACATGACATTTCTGCTCCATAAAGTAGAAGTAAAATTTAGTAATGAAAGTCAGCAAAGAAGCACATCACTTGAAAATCAGAAAATCTTTTGTGTTTTGTGGCTTGTTTTTTTCCTGTTTGTTTGTTGTTTTTAAAAGATCAAACTCAGAGCTAGAAAATACTTACGTAACCGTGTTCAAATATCCCATTTGACACAGCACCATTTCCTAAAGCGTACTCTGGATTACTCATCAATGATACACATTATTGTATTTATAAGATGGATTTGAGAATCTGCTGAGTACACATCTTCAAAGCCCTCTTACTTCTTTCAGCTACCTCCACTACTTCCATCCTTTCATATTTGCCACGGGTCTTCTACTAAAATAAAGAAAATCTTTAAGGAATGTGTTACTAGATAGGAAAATATTTTGAGAAAACAAAACAGATAACATCTGTAAAAGAGTAACTATAGAATTTTTGAAAATAAAAGCAACATTTCTGGAATTATAACCAGATACTCCCAAATTTCACTTTTCTCACAGGCAGAAACTCTGGTCACTTCCTCAGGTCCACCCTGCTCCGGCTCTTCCAAAGAACATTGCAGATTATGGAATGTGCTTTATTCTCTCGTAGCTTCTTGCATAACAGAACCGCCTCAAAGCCCTGCTGGTAAAAGCTCTTCATTCTGACATATTTTTTCTTTCTTTCATTTGAAATGAAAAAGCATGAAATAGATTGTTAAAAGTTTGCCATTCTAAGCGAAGGAAATAGCAGATTGGCAAAACAGAACATTTGTTCTCTCGCTCAAAAGCATACACCACAAGAGGGCTGCATTCAATCTCACTTTTTGAAAATCCTATTTCTCAGCATTTAGTTATGCAATCTGAATGTTCAACACTTTTCTTCTTTTACTTTGAAAAGATGCAGTACCTTATGAGGCTATTTGTGTTGTAGGTCAAGACGGAGCACCCTGAGAGCGGATCCTGGAATGTTTTCCAACTGACAGCTGAGTTCCTCTGCTTGACCAGCTAAGAGGAGGTAATGGGCTCTAGCAAGAAGGCAGTGAAATTATTCTGAACACCACTGCTACACTGGCTTTGAGATGCCCCAGAATATTTTGCAGACGGAGCGAGCTCACTTTGCTCATATTCTGGACTAGTTGAAATCCATTTTGGCTTTATTACCACAATCTCGTCAGTTTGGATGTAAAGCAGCCTTAGTCTGGCCGTGGTGCTTTCAGTCAGCTCAGAGAGAGTGGCAGAGTAAAATCATTCTGCTTGTTAAAAATCATGGGGCGTATATCCCCGCTGCATAAATTCACAAAGGCTAATTAAGATTTGTTTTCTCTAAACTGTATGAACAAGGTTTTAGACTATGATGCTCATCCTAGGCAGTTTGCCAAGACAGAAATCAGTCACCAACCCCCTTCTCTATATATGCAGCTTAGTATATACACAATACACCATACCTTACAGGAAAAAGCCCACCATGTGAGTCAGTCATAGGCTCATCATATTCCATCAGCATCTGGCTGTTCAATTTTAATGAATTCTGTGCTGTCCGCTGCTACCCAAACAAGATGTGAAAAAGAATATGCTGCTGGTTGATTACAACATGTGCCAGAATACAGAAAGGCACAAGACTGAAAGTCAAGAGGATTTATCCCTTCAAGGAAGAGAACAATCCTTTGAAAATGTTCCCTCCTAATGTACAACACTGCTGTTATAAATCAGAAATCATGTATATATTTTAAAATCAAGTGCATGCTTACGTGCATGTCTCAGCATGTACCGTCAACTGAATTCATTAGCACTACAGGTAGCATAAATCCTGGTGGATCTCCACAGCCTCTCAGGGTGGTTTGGAATGTATTATTAACAGGTTTATTAAATATTTGCAATGCTGTGGACATGTGGAGTGCACTATTTAAGACAGCTGCAGTTTATCTGCTACCTACCTGCTTCAACAATGCAACAATATATCAGTGAGGAGATTGTTTCAGACATACAAAACCAACATTCCTGCCTCAAAAAGACACAGTCCTAGCAAATACTATGTGAAGAACGAGAAGGAAATAAGGACCCACATAGCTGCTGAGCATATGTTTCTTTTAATTCGCTGATCCACGTACAAAAGCAGAAAAGGAAAAGGCTGATAGAGGAACCCAAGGAGCTTTCAGGTCTTCTGGAAGGAATGCTTTTTTGGGTAAGTGAAGGCAGAAGTAGGACCGGTTAAATCACAGTGGTGCTGCTGACAGGATGAACCTGGAGAGCACTTGAGCAAAGAATCTTTTTGAGGGACGATTTTTCAAAAGCATCCAAGCAGATTTAAAGAACGCTACTTCTTACAGGATTTTAAATGGGACTTATGTCCCTAAGGTCTGCCCTCTGTGTGTTTGGCTTTTCAACATCAGTACCCATAGCAATTTCCAGGCAACGCAAACGTGCCATTGCTCACAAATTCCAAAGTCTCTGAAGCGTTTTTGAAAATGTCTCTCCTTTTTATTTATTGTGCATGTTATGCTTTTCTCATAATAGATGTCCTTATTGTCTGTGCAATGCCAGAAACCATCAGGACGGGCTGGCTACTTTCAGAGTAGCACAGTGAAGGACTGGTGATCAGAACAAGACAGCCAGAAGGTTGCTCAGGTCCCTCTTTCTGGAACTGTTTTAAACCACCAAGAGCACTTACTTTTATTGTTATACTGCAAGAGCAATAATGACTACCAACGCAAATAAAATCACCATTTTGAGTAAGCCTGAATATAGATGATATGCATTTCAGAAATGTTTATTTTAAGAAATTATTAGTTTTTAACAATATGAAATAGGATTAGGAGAGACCCAACCATATTGAATGCATTTTACAAACAGTTCTCCAACTCTTAACTGGTAGCCATTCCACAGAAAAATGAATTCATGGGAAGATATATTCAAACCTTGTATCTTAATATACTTCATTATAACAGTTAATTCACACTGTACAACATTTCAAATAACTGGCATGGCACACAGGCAGTAAAGGGAAACCCTTCCTATACCTACCAACGTTTAGTGAGAACACTGAGAGCCAATATCTTATTTCCTGCCATCCATAATCCTGCAGTTCAAGAAAAGGTTGACAAAATAAGTCCCAAAGACAGTAATATTTCAGATTACATATAGGGTGATAAATGAGGTGAAGAGTTGAATTTATGCTGAAATTTATGTTTTGATAGAAATCTGTTTTAAAAAGCATTTATACTCTACTACAATTTTTCCCAAGCTCCTCTGCCCTCTTATGTTTTTCGTTTTTCAGTACCAGTTCCATAGCAACATCCAGGACGCATGAATGTGGCATTGCTCTCAACATCTCTCGAGCAGAGCCTTGAAAATGATTGCCAAACTCAGGAATCTGAGTCAGCTCGGAAAAGTATGACGCTGGACTAATTTTTGTATACCCTGAAAATAATGCAGGGGACTGGGAGGAGGGCAAAGGGAAGAAGAGCTGAAGCTGCAACAGCAGAGAGGAATGAAAGAAACAAACTTAAGGTTTAATGATATATAAGCAGCAAATTTTGAAAGTAGAGGAGTTTGGAAGTTTTATTACTGTCTTACAGATCTGGGGGCTACATCTGAACAGCTTGAGCATTGCAACATTTCCAGTAACTGAAATGATACTCCATGGACCTTCTCCCCTGCCAGCAATTGCTCATATAGAAAAGTGATATCAGGAATACACAAAATGCATTTACAGCAACTTTAATACATCTGGAAATAAAAACAGCTGGCATCTGCAAAAAGTGGAAGAGTGCGGAATCCATCAAATACAATTGAGAATCTCCTGTACAATGGGACTCTGATTCAGGATTAGCCTGTTCAGCCTGTAGATGCTGCTATTTTTCTAATAAAACACATCAGGAAACATCATCTCCTAACTGAAACTAAAGCAGTATTTTGTCCTGGAAAATGTACGTTCAGGCTCCTCTCTACCCAAGGCCCCTTGAAGCAATTATCTGCCTTACTAATAAACAGAGTCGAGAAATGGGTATGCTGTGCAGAGCATCTAGTAATGCCATATGAAATAGATATTAAGACTATTCCTCTGTTTATAGGAATTAATTTCAACTTCAGCAGTAATGAAATATGCTACCAATCCAACCAGCATCACCTGCAAAATCATGGATCATTGGCTGACAAGAACGAGCAGCAACTAATAGACTTGAACTTTCCACGAGGCTCACCTATTGCCTGTCCTGCAGCCGTAAGTCTTTAAAAACAACCACAAAGCTCAGTACTCTGTACGCAAAACACTGAATCCCCTTGACGATTCTTACAGCATTCAGTACACAAGGATGTAGTGAACAAGCCCACAAAAGGCACCGTTTGACGTTTCATGCAAGGGAGCACCAAAGGTAACACAAGTCTTCGTGCTAAGCTTACTGTGCTGCTGTGAGTCACGCTACAGGAAAAAAGCAAACAAAATAAATATTCCAACTAGGTGAATGACCTTTCAAAATGCACACCCAGAGAGATGCTGACCAAGCCTAGACCAGCAGATACACCTTGTTACACACACACTCTCTGTCCACCGCCTACCCAAAGTGCATAAACAACCAGAAAGAACTTTCTTAAAAATATCTTGACAAGGAGATAAACATTAGATTGGAAAAAATAAAAGCGGGAATATCTTTTCAATTCTGAAGAAACTAATTCTAGCTTTTACTGAGTAATCATTTTTCCTGAACTCATCTGTGGCCAAGCTTCATTTCTACGTACGCGATGTGATGACCTAACATTGTTCCAGGCCTCCCGTTGAAGCAATTAAAAAAAAAGTCCACGTTCGCCAAACATTACCACATCGTTACCACAGACACTGTGTATTCTGAGTTAAGGCAAAACAGTGGAAACCTCTAATACCACTGTAGGGTAACTGCTGATAAATAGTAACTTTTATATACGGTTACCACAGCAGCTATTAATAACCTGCGAGGAGATAAACAGAAAATGATCCGCTACATGGTATATCTGCTTGTCACAAGCCATGACTCCCACGTAAGAGAGCATAAGGAGATTATTTCAGTAGATGGGTCTTGATAGGCTCAAGAACGTAAAACCTGAAATATTTCCGATGAGTACCATGGATGCATGAGTGACACAAACACGTCAACCTGTAGTGTACTACAGGTAGCGACTCTTACGTGGATCCACTGTGAACCCTCCAGTGAAAGACTCCCTTCTCCAAAGTAAAGGAGGACGGAAAGAGGAAAGGATGAGGACTGACAGAAGAGAGTGGTTTGAAGAAAACCAAATCCTTCCCAGGGGGACTGAGATGATGGACTGTTTGCCACAGAGGTGGGATGAGTAGTGCAGAATGCTGCTCCAGTAAGACATGAAAGAAGACAGCAAGAGAAACTTCAATGTGTACCAGAGGCCAGAAAACATTTAGCAGAAAGCTGGTGCTCATTCTGAGAAGTACGTCAAAGCCAACACATGCAGATGTTTGCAAGATACGGTAATTGTCAATGGTTAACGCGGTTCTGGAAAAAGCCAAGCTGCTCTTTCCCGTGTTCCAGATTACAGAGACAACTGTCAGCGTTCGCAATAAAGCACAACAGCCTGCACCCGATTTTCTGCATTGCTGAATTTCACAGACATGCCTCGCAATAAAAGTGTGTTTTTTGAACAAGGTCTTTGTTTCTTTTCAATTAACAAATTTGTTATGAATTTTCTACCAACACACAAAAGGCATAAAAGGCATGCAAGCTTTAATTTACATAACTATATTTCTATATCAAAGGCTATGCTATTTAATGCACAGGATCCAATTCTCATAAAAGCATAAGTTCAATTATAACGACAGCCAGTGAAGCTCTAATACTGCACTTTCAGCTAAAAAATTGCTCAAAGCTCTTTCACAATAGCTCAGAAATTTCTGAGTATCAGTCTACTTAGTAACATGACTCTGGGAGGCACACGTGTACAGAGAAAAAAGAAAAAGTTGGGAAAACAGAATTCCCTTGGATTGAAGAATGATGGTTTAGAGTTGCTGTTTAAGCTCTACAAATCTGATGGACAAACGGGTGAAATTAGTTGATTGAGGACGTAAAGTTACTGTTCACTTATATTTTCCTATTTCCAAAACAGACTGGTTTTGGTTTACACATGCACCGAGCAACCAGCACAAACAGGCGCGGGCTGCTTTGAGAGATGGCAGTGCCGATCAGTGTGCAAGTTCTGGCCTTGCCAAAACCCACAGAAATTTTGGCAGTGGCCCAGCATATCATTCTGGGAGACAGAAATCTGTTCAGTCACAAAGAGGGAGGCTAGCTTTCATTAAAACAGCAGATCTAACCCTTACTGTCATTTGATGTGGGGCCCTTCTATGTCCTGTACCTCTGTTACACAGAAGACAAAGTAGGCATGAACCTGAAAACTGCTGAAGTCCCGCTTGCATGGTTCAGTTTCAGCACATAAAACCTCTGAAGGTAATTCCGCAGACACTTCCGTAATCGAGACCCACACGCCTCACCCAGTATTTATGTGAGGAGGAAAGAAACTTTGTGTATCAAAACAGAAAGCTGCATATTTAATATGTACATCCATTTATTCATACCACCCCACCCACCACAGCCTGAGCATTTCAGTCAATGAACAGAGCTATTACAGACTCAAATTATACACCTGCATCTATTTTCCCCTAAAAACCCCAAATACAACTTAGAAATTGGCATTACTCTGGTTTACATTTGATAGAACAAATGACATCTGTCTTGTAAGCTGTAGGCGCTTTGGACGTAACTGTGGAGAGAGTAGAAGCATCATCTGTATCAGAAGACAAGCCTTTGGCAGTATCATGGTAGCGTTCCTCATTGACATTTCATCCACTCATAAAAGTAGCCTCCTTCCTCTCCCTCTTTCAAGGTCAGAGTAAGAAAATAGCTCTGGGAGCTAATATACCCTGGCTACTTCAAGTTGGAGGGTCTTGTTAATGAACTACTAAATTGAGAGTCTCAACTTTAAACACCATTTACACAAATACGTCAAATTTGAGCACGTCAGACCATGTGACGATTGCAGGGCTCAAGACTGAATTATCTCCTAAAGACAGTCCCTAAGCTATTTAGGGCTTTATACGAGAGCTTACTATATTCTCTGCACATAGCAAGGACACCCAGATGCCACTTCGAAGGACCTGCTGCGTAACTGTTCGGCTGCTTCACACCCCAGCAAAGGTGAACCAAACCATATGTGCCAGCTTTCAAGAACTGCTTGCTGATCATCCTATTAATTGTCTTAGATCTACATTAATCTGCAAATCGCAAACCATCTCCCTAGATTATTATCAAAAAGTGCCATATAAACACATTGTACCATAACCCAAATAAATGGCATTAAAAGTACATAAATACATATACATGGATACTATAGCTCCCAGAAAAGCATACAGAATCTACGTAATAGTTAATAAGTGTCACAGGATTAAAATACATAGAGATATATATCTCTTGGATTGAACATCTAAATACAATCTTCCTGCTCTAGCAATGAAACAGATTGGGATACTTGCATGCAATTACTGAAATGCTGTACAACAGATCAAACTGCTGTAAAACTCGGGTATAAACAGGTTTCTGATTGTGTACATATAAATATTTACTTTGGGCAAAACTATCAATTTTGAATCCATCATGGAAACAGGATGAGAATCCCTGTTTCTTTTCACCAGTAAGGATGTGCAATGAAGGCAAACATGTAAAATTTGTATCTTTCTTATTTCAGGATGCTGCAGTTGGCAGCTGTTATCTGCAATATTTTTTCAGGTTGGCTAATTATGAACCAGAAATAAATTTGAAGCTGAAATACTATAATAAGGCAAATAATTCTGACTCTTCATCACTGTAAAACCAGTAAAATATAAACCCCATAACAGGAACATCCAGTCCAATGTATCTAGATATTAAGGACTGTTGATGGATATAGAGGAAGTGTCAAAAAGAAGTCAGTTTAAATTTAATGTTGGCAGAAATGATTGTCTGCAAAAGTATGAATAATCTAATGATGCTTTAAAACCTCAGCTCTGTCTTAATACTTACTGTTTGTTTAGTCCTGAGAAAATACTTAAAAGCCATGAAGCAATTTTAAGAAAATACTTGTAAACAACTATTTTCTCTTGACAGACTATTTGGCTACAATTACAGATATTATGCCAAGATGATATATGCAATTCAATGAATCCAGACAATATTGAATCAAATCAAGTAGTATTATTTTCCATCTCTTTGAAAGTGAGCATTCAAGTCATCTGAACTTTCAATGTCATTTGGCACTTCAGAAAAAACTTTGTAGAATACAACCAGGCCTGAAAAGCTATACTTAATTTCTGAATAACCTCCTGACCTTTTATAGAAGTATCTCACAAACCAGATCTTCAAGAGCATTACATAAACCAGAAATGTTTTTAATTAACTTTGTTAAAGGCATGCTTATATAAAGGTCTTCTTTAAATTCCTGCGCATTTCTATCATTTTCAAAGTCCCATACTTTGTAAAAGGAAATGATTTGCTTTAACCCAAATTCTGCCAAATATAAGTCCATACATGACATCTATTCAAAGTTTCAGACTTTAAAAAAGGATTAGATAGGATTTGAGGAGATGGTTATGGAGAGGTATATAATGATGATATAAAAAACCCAACCCATGAGCAGTCTTAATTTTGGTGTCTAGAGTTCATTTTCTGCTACTCATTCACATGTTCTGTCTTTCCAAAAACTGCTCACCTTTGTTCTCCAAAGAAATAGAGCATTAAGCTCTAGTAATTTTTCACCAGGTGCTGACTGAAACCAGGATTCGTAACAGCTGAGGCAAGATGAATTATATAGTTGATCAAGTGAACGGAATTAGAAAGAAGCAAATCAACTATTTTACTTCCCTTTGCCTTCTATCAATAGGCAACTAAACAGATACAATAGCATTCTGAACAAAGTATGTGGCTTTCCAGTGGTCACTTTGGTCAACAAAGGTTTGGTCTTCCACAGGATAATTCCTCTGGCTGCCACAGTAAGTGATCAAAGCAATCGAAAGTACTTCAGCACTGAGAAAATGTGTCATTAATTGAGTTCATACACTTTAAGTGTTTTGACAGACTAGGGCCAGAGTGTTTGCAGAAGCAAGCTTTAAAGCATGCTAGGAAAAAAGGCTAGTGCTATTTTGAGTAATGTGTATGAGTAAAGATTAATCTCACAAACCTGCTTTATCTGTTGCAGAAACTGTCACAATCGACTGGAAATTCAATATTCACTCCCAAGAAGGATGATTTTCTTGCAGGGGTGAAAAATGCATATATTTTCTTAATCTATATTTAGCCTAAGTATATTTAATGCTTTTCTATTTTCATTAGTCCTTACTGAAATTTCTGTTCCTCTCTTGCTCACTTCCACATCTTCAGGTAACAATATTTACTGTGTATCAGGCAGCAAGCTGACCTTATCCAGATACCATCTGGTCTTTCCCTCTTTTCGTTCTCATGTCTACACTGGATTTTCTCTTACCATGCACAAACAATAACATTATATTAAACCATCCTACTTAAAATTATTATTGAGCCAGAGGAACACACTTCTTCAAAAATCAATGCTGAATCAAATTTATGTCTTTCTCTTGCTCAAAAAATAGAAAGAATTGCAGCCTGTATTCTCCTGAGTAATTATACATCTAAAGTATGTTCATAGTCTGTGTCTATTCTTGGGATTCTAAGGTTTATACGAATGAGAAAACAGTAATATGATCATTTACAAGTAAAGTATTTTCTCTGTCTTAGCACCTGAGCACAATGAAAGGTAAAACCAGTCAGCTTTTACTTGAGTTTCTGTTTAGAAGAGTCAGCTTAGGGGGTAAAAGCAATCACTCCTGAAGAGCTAGAAGGTGGGGAAAAAAGGTAAGAAACTCAAAAGCTAAGGAGATGTATTGCCTAAACAATTTTTATTGCTTTTGTGGTGGAGATTATATACTTTTTTTTTTCTTAGCTCATAATCTCAGCAATGACTTAGAAACCGTCATAGCAACATCTACAGGCAAGAGATCAAATAGTTGAAATAATGACCATATAAGAGCAAGAAGGAAGCCAGAGGAATTTGAGTGTTGGTCATCACTGGCAAAAATCCATCCACATGGTTCAGAAATTTTTGGCACCTATGGAAAGCAAAGGACTGATAACTGCTCAGATTAAGCTGTCAGGGTGCAGATAGTGCTTCCTCTAGGAACAAACTCCTAGAGAAGATACAAGCAACATTTTACTGAAGGTTATTTTTTTGTGATTCTTCATTTCCTATTCAGAAAGCTCACTAATAGTAATTTTTATGTAATAACAGGTAATGCTTTCATGCTACAGCTTGTGATGCATATTAATCAGGGTTCTTGCCAAATTAAATTAGTTTTTTCAATGTTCAAAAAGCAGTTAAACTTCTAATGACATTTTTCCCCCTCTCTTCATCAACCTATTTTTGGAGCAAAATAATGTACTCAGGCCTGAAGTAAAGACACTTGAGCCTCCGGAATGGAAAACAGCCACGAGCCAAAATGTATTCACAGGAGAGCTACAGGGCAATAAGGTTGTCATCTATGCACAAAAATACTTTCAAAGACGCAAACGTGATGTTAAAATCTCCACCACTCCCTCCTGCATGTTAAAGTCACACACATTGCTTTGTGCTTGCGGTTATGAGCAGGTAAAAAAGGAAACAAGTCTATTTTTATGATCATTGTTACCATTGTAGCATTAGGATAGTCCAGAAACAGGAACTCATGTTAACACCATATCCTTAACGATCCTGGTTTTCTTTATTACTGCTCGTATCAGAAGTTAGAATTGTAAAAAAGGCATTCTAATAGTATAAATCAATCAAATCAGAACTGCATGATAACGCTGGGTACCAACCATGTCACATGTATCTGAAAAATCTACCTGGACATCTATATTGTACAGATGAAAAAAAATATATATGCAGGTATATAGTACACTGAAGTGTTTTAAAGTCAAGCAACTACAGTTAGGTTGTCCATAAAAATAAAACATTTCAATGCAAATAGTCCGTATTTGGCACACTTGCAAACAATTGAAAATCAATTCTTAAATTAGTAAGTAATAACTTAGTAGCTTAAAATGCTAGTTGAACTACCTTTGCACACAATTTACTACCTACTAGCATACAGTCATAATATATGTAGCTTATAATGCCTATCAAGGTACCCAATACCTAGTAAATTCAATGGTAACGGGACATTAATATTTCAAACAATATTTGCCTGCCTTAAAAGCATTTGAAAGACTGGACAAAAAAACTAAATGTAACATTTTTTTGTTTTTCCCAGCTTTGTACTGCATAAAAATCAGTTAATCAGCCTCAAATATTTTCCTTTATAACCCAAAAGCCTAATTTGCATAGATCTCTCATACAGCAATAGAAAAGCATTTCTATAAAATTAGAAAATGACTATATAACCACGAAGCTCATTTCTGCAGCAAATACAGAAATACTTTTTTTTTTTTTTAAGTTGATAATATTTTGAGTGGAAAACATTCCTTTAACTAAAAATTTATTCCAAGCTAGAAATATTAATATGCACTAGGTTAACCTAGTGCTGAAAAGTTTTACTTAAAACAAGCTTTTGAAATTGTGTAGGTGTCAATTTTATTATTTTTTTTTACTACAGCAAATTGAATAATAAATATTCAAGTTAGATGAACATTTAAGTTGTCCACTACTGAATGTCTGATAAAAATAGGGTCAAATAAATACATGGTCCAGCTAGGATTGTCCAGCTGGACAAAATACCAAAGTGTTTACTGTGATTTTAGGATATCTGCTCAGTAGGAATCAGGGAAAAATGCAAGCCAGCTCTGCTCCTAAAATCCAAGCAAGCATTCCAGCAGGAGAAAAAAAACCTACTAGCAGGCCATTATTCTTTTTAATAATCTCAAACTTCTTCCTTTGGCAGTCAGAATAACCGGCATGTGTTAAAGATCTAGAATCGCTTTTCCCTGAAGAACTAGCCTATAAATAAGTCACATCATATCTACGGTACATGTTTATTTTCTTCAGCCATACATTGACACATCCTGCGAACATCCACTCATCTGTCTTTGAATCACCAGCGCATCAGTATTTAACGGTTACACCGGTATGGCCTCAAGCCTCATCAAAATGCCCATTCCCAACACAACCCCCAGACACCTCAATCCCACAAGCAATTGCATCTTTATACTCCATTCCTCCGATAACAGGGACTCAATCTCCACCCCATATTAATTGAGGGATGGAAAACCATTTCTAGGTAAAAAGCAAGTATCGCGTGTTCTCTTACCACCAATCTGCCAAGCTGCACAACTCCCATTTTAGACGGCTCCTGCAAGTCACCACCACCTGAAAAAGCTGGCGGGGCCAGACAGCTGACTTGCTGCATCTACACGCTGCTGTGCATTCCCCTTGTCCGTTTAACACGGCAACCTGTTGTCTCAGCTCTCTGACTTAAAACCAGAAGCTTTTCAGCGTTACACACGTCTGCGTGTTCAATGTCAACCACCCAGATGGAGTTAAGGACCGGTACAGACAATAAGGCTGACGTTCCTTGGGATCTTTTCCACTATTGAAGTTCTTGTTCTGCTAAACAAGCTACAATATTTTTTTTAAAAAAAGTGAAAATGTCATTTTCGTCTACTGCGTATCTCCTGATGATGTTAGTATCTGTTACCAACTCTCTCAAATCTCTCCGTGTCACAGTCATTTTAAGTAGGGTTGCAAACAAAGGCTTTTTTAGTGACCAGAATAAAGTTGTTCTGAAATTACTTGAAGCTCTTTTGTGAGCATCAGCTTCTACAGCTTGGGTGAGATTCGTTACCTTAAGGGAAAAAAAAGAACATACAAATACAGAGCAGGATTACCTTCCCTTAGACGCTCAACCACAAAAGTGAATCCGGTAGTTCGCGGATGTAAGACGTACTCGTATTTTTGAAGTCCGTTCTTTTCAGCGAATTCATTACTGCGGCCTTTGGTATTGGCTGAAGGAGAGAATAAAAAGCACCACTTTCTATTAGTGTACATGTAGGCCAAGAATTAAATATAATTATTATACGACAGGAACAGTACAACAGCAGTTCACACAGTGCAAATGTGCAACAGCTTTTCAGATGGAGGCAGGCTGCGAGTGTGCTTTCAGTTGGCTGTACTGTGGTATGAGGAAGAGCAATGTGGATTGCAAGACAAGCCTTTTTACCCTCTCGTTTCATCTTAGAAAATAATCAGCAACGCTCTCATTTAGCAAATGCAATCTGAAATCTATAAATTAAAGGCTGTTAATAGTTCTCTGTATACTTCAATACCCATTTTACAGTAAAATGTGTTAATTGGCTCAGTATTTTTGGTTTTAAACTCAAAAGACACAGTGTATAGTAATGTGCATTTGATATTGTGTACAGAAATACCCTGAGGTCAACGTTTAACCACATTAAACTTATATCAGAAAGAAAAACTTAAATGGAGGAAAACAGTTAATCTAATACATTAAAATGTTATTTTACACCTTCATTCCAAACTTGACACGTTCTATTCATCAACCCACAGTGCACATTCATACCATTTCAATTTTTTGACCAACTACCTCAGCGTCGCAGCACACGCTCGCTACTGTACGCAGAGTGCACGCAAAGCATCTAGAAATCAGCCGTGGCTAAACGTCACAACAAATGCATTTCGAACGTCTGGCAAGAAGAAGTCTCTCACGAGCAAACCGAACAAAGGCTTTTCAGAGCCAGTCGCCGGAGACCACTAAGCAAGGAAGACGCGGACGCTAAAGTGAAAACTTCTGAAGATGAGCGGAGAGGAAAAGCAATTTGTTCTCCAGTGACGCGCAGGAGCCTCAGCAGCCAAGGGGACTTTGTTGGCTACATTCATTCCTTCGTTGTGGGTACTGCTGTGCCTCCCCCGGGGCCAAAAGGCAACGGACACGTGCGATGTTCCCTCGGCAACATGGAATAAATCAATTTGATCAACTAACTTATTTAATAACTCGTATTTATATAGTTTTATAGGTGTTTTAAAAGACAAAATCCCAGCAACAGATCTATGGAACAAATTATTGCCTAAGCAAGATATCATCTTTTTCAAGTAGAAATAGCCCTTTTTTTAAGATAAACTATAATCTTCCATCTCTGTTAAGGTTAAGTAATGAAAAACATATTGCTGCTTAATAATTTAACAGACTTGATACTTATAGGTAAGGCCTTTCCCTTACAATCATCACTGTTTTTCCTGTAAAGAAATAGCACAAGTGGACAAATTGACAGTAATACAGCAATGCAACTTGCATTACTCGCATTAATGCAACTTCCCTGCACCTTTCTTTTTTGCCTAAATTACACGAGTTCTTTGTTTACCAAAAAATGTGGGTGTCCCTCCTGAAGGACTATCTACTTACTAATAAATGCTATAGCGTTATCAGTATACTGAGTATTTTTACCTTGTGACCTACTGTTTCCACGCATAGGAGTACTGCTTTTCATACATGAAACCCTTCAGATTTTGTGCACAGATCTCCTGACCATGTGATTTGGAGGAAAGGAGAACTGTTGCACGGTAGCCAAGCAAGTGATTCAGCAAAGAGAATCCTAAGATTTAATTCTTGCTAAATTGCCAAAACGTACAAATACTTGAAAATATGACATCTTCAAAAAGCTTTGCTAAAATTACAGAAAGTGTGAAATACTAAAATTACACTTGGCCATGTAACTTAAATTTATCTTTCCTTGGACATATGCATTATGTCTTTAACCACATGATCAGAGTATCTATTTTTGTCTGCTCAACTACTACTTCATTCAGTGTTGAAATGGACTATTCTGAATCAGCAAAGGGAATTTGCCTTTAAGACCTCTACCTCTGTGACAGCAAAACTTGCAAGTCATGAGCAAGACTTGGAATGGCAGAAAAGGCAAGAGTCATCTGGTAATTATTAAATATTCCTCTGAAAAGCCAAATTCTACCTCTTGGACATAATCGTATTGCACTATTAGCTCAACAACTTAAACTTTTTATTTTCTAAGAAACAACATTGATCATCAAGGATGTTCCTATAAAAAGTACACAAGTCAAGAGCTCCTTTCCAAATTCTGTGGCAATTCACGAAAAATACTTCAAATTAATTTATCACAAAGTTTTTAAGCTAATGTATTGTTTCCTCCAAAGGACAGAAGAAGTATCTTCTTCATTTTCTGCATATCCAAGTTTGGGTTTCACTTTGGAACATTTGCAATTTGCAAATGAAGTCAATCGAAGCTTTGAGACACAAGTGCCATATAAGTCTACATAAAGCTAAGCAGTCTAAGAAAAAATTAAGGTCTAAAGCATCTCAAACTGCACACAGTTAACAAGCACTCAGAAAACCCTCTCCATATGTCTGCTCACCAGCACTTGGTTTCAGACAGAGTGTGAAAATGAATCTCTCGTGTTTGCAAAACACTCCTACTTGCACTGCAGGAAAACCAAAGAGTAAATGGGCAGTTTCGTTTTCTGAGCAAGACCTAATTGATGCTGCAAAAAAATGTCTGGGGCCTCCATTGCCTGTTGCCTTAAAGTAATCATCTTCAAACCTCTTTGTGCACCTCCCTGCACTTGGAAAGAACTCACTGTAAACATCTGCAAAACATCTTCCAAATTTCCCTTTACTACAATGCCTTTCTAAAAACGTGTGAACAGCTGGACACTGGCACCCCAGCCAACACCATTCAGCTATTTCCTGATATTTGCATCCCTGCCTTGCCTCTTGACTGTAAGTTTTATATAACAGAGATTGTTCCCTTCCCCTTTTACTTGACCCTAGTGCAATGGGATTTTAGAACTAGAATAACGCTCCCAGCTAATGCAATGATCATTGTCATCTGGAAAAAACATCTCCCTCTTCCCTTCCTAATCACTATCAAGCCACAGGTCTTTGTGCTTTAAACAATATTTATTACAGCAAGTCAGGAAGGTCAAAGGGTTTTGCTGCTATCCTGAAAGCAAGGGTAGGATATGCCTTCACTCTACTGAAAAGTAAAAATAACGCCCTTCCTCCCTCTCCTGCTCCTCTCAGCATTTGAAGAAAACAGTCTCTTACTCTGCTGTCACTGATGAACGAGTGCACTCACTGCCATCCTATCTGGTGTAAGCTCCTTGGTGCCTACGGCTGTTTGGGATCCCTGCGCCAGACACGTCTGCCAACACCTTCTGGAGGAAATTCAGAGCAAGTCTCCTGCTCAGCGCTGGATTCAACACAAGGCAGAAAGCGTGATGTTCCCCATTGTATGAATGAACCTAGAGGTTAGAGAACTGATCCAGGAAGCTAAAACCCCATTTTTATATCCTCTCCCACCTACGGGAATTTGCACAACAAACACCTCTTTAAAAATCCCTTAATCAATAGACAACACTACACTGTCAGCACTGCAAAACTTACGCCGATGCTTCATCATTCTATAGTCCAGATGATAACATTCTCAGGTGAAAGAATAAAAGTGAAAGATGCCTTTGTAAGCCTGATAGGGAAAACACTTCCTTAAAAAGAGGAAACATACGTTCTCTTCTTCTAACCAACACAAACTGTATAGAGCCGCGCTTGAAGCAGGGACTGGAAATGAACTCACTTTGGGTCTCCCTCAATCCAAAAAGGTCCCTCATATCATTTGACTAAGGGTAATGTCCCCTCCTGCTCATTTTCTCTGAAAAATATGAGAGAGCATTGCTTTCTAGAAACAGGTATTTTCCTTCTTGCACTGTATTTAAGCCAAAGTAAATCTGCCCCCAGAGTTTCTGCTCATCATTCCTATTAGGTGTATTTTGCTAATCTCTTTTTTTTCCCTTTTCTTTTTTTTTTTTCTTTTTTTTTTTTCCTCCTGTGCTGCTTTTGGTACATCATTTGATTACATTTTTTCCCATTTATCTCAAAATTATGTGGACAAATCCCATTTATCACATTTGTAAATTAGTGGAAAAATTCAGAAAGTCAGAACTTTCTACAAGGACCACACTTCAGAATTTCATTTAAGGTAACTGGAGGAAGAAGTTATGCTAGCACATTTTCTTCATTTTGAGTTACAGATTTTTAAGAAGTTAAATTGCTTTTGCCCTGAAAACCAGAGGATAGAATGAACAAGCACTCTACCGGTGCTTTTGAAGAATATTCTTTTGTATTACCAAAGTAGATCACATTTACTAGAAGAGTTAAAAAAATCCAACTGCAGTTCATTGTTACCTTCTAGACAGAATATTGTATGTGATCCACATCACAACATTCCTGCCAAAATGTGGGCTCTAGCAAGCTTTCCTACTTGTTTTAGAGCTGTTCCTCAAGGAAAAAAGGTCTGTGCAATCACACTCCATCCATCTGCTCCCCTTAACTTTTGAAGCTATTGCCACCTGCAAACAAAGTTTGACAGAGACAAGAGGTTCAAAGATAATTAAGCCCCACAGGAGTTTTAGAAAAAACAGCGGCTGAGCAAAGGGGAGCCTCCGAGAGTAGAGATCTTAATAACGGGAAAAGCCAGGGCAGGCTCCATGGGTATTCAGTCTGTCAGGGCTTTCAGCGCAGCATGCAGCGGTCCGTCGGTTAACGCAAGTATTGGTGAGGATGAGCCACAGCACATGATGCCTCTTGTTGAGACAGCGGCAAGAGATTCGTGGAGGAAATGTCACACGGAAGGAAACACAAGGAAAAAGGGAAAGTTGGAGTGAAGAAGAGACCACGTATAAGGATGTAGACACAAATCCATACGAAATGAGGCTTTAACAGGTGCAGAGCAATACAGCAACTTTTTTTTGTTATTGCTTTCTGAAGAGTTACTACAAAGAGTCTTGTAAGGAACACCAAGGAAAACAAAAGACCAAGCAAAATGGTGGGTTGTGTTCCAGCTTTCCAGAAGCGCTAGACAGATGGTTGCTTTCTTTTCTTCAGGGCTTCAGAAAGTCTGGCTATATGGTTATCTGCTGAGGGCTTCTTTTTAAACAATTGCAATAAAATACCTTGGATGCACTTAGCTTTAACCTTGAAGTACTCCAGAGTGAAAAGATGACCAACCTATCAGAAATAAGTATATAATTATTATCTCGGACCCTAAACATCCAGTCTGCAAATACATTGTTCAGGGTTCATGATGTTACTATTTATTTAAATTCATTTACTTAGCATATTCCACTGCAAAGTACTTCAACATAAGGTCAGGTAGCGGCCCACATATAAATACAGTCATACTTTACATTTCTTTGAAATCTTTTGTTCTCAAAAATCTGAAAACATTATACAATTTCTTATAAAAAGCAGTAAATCTATCATTGTCATGTGGCCACTGAGAGGATTAGAAAAAAAAAAATAGTAGTACAGAGCTGCACAGCAATTCTTTTTGGTGAAGTACCTGTACAATGTTATTTTTCATTTTAAGCACCAGAAGAATTTTGTTTCAGAATTAATTAGCAGTTTTGGAATTTGGTCAGGAAACAAAAGCCACTGCCTCTATTTTTGCAAAATATTCCCTAGGATATTGAGCAACTATTCAAAATAAAACCATGGTTTATTTCTTATTCTGAAAGATGAAGTTGCAATAGGTCCTAATATGTCGATAATATAACAGTTTTCTGAAAATCATTTTTCAAAGTGTTACACAAATTACATTATTATGTTCTATCATTCTCATATGGCATAAACTTATGGCTTGGTGGGGATTAGCTTGTCAAGGGATTTTGCCCTGTCTCCTATAATATTTTAAAATATATGAGCTAATGTTTCCTGTGAAGACAATTAGATAGGGATAGCTATTTACTCTCACAGAAAAAGCTCCAGGGTTTTGCCTGTCTCTATATATCTTATTATGCACAAATATAATATCAAGGTGGCATTCGTTACTGATGGAAAGTTAGAGCAGTAAACACCAGAGAGTTTAACGCGTCAGAAGCCAACACGGCTGCCCAAGGAAGCAGTGCCCTGTCATCTTCCCTGCCCATCGCTCCATCCTTCCCACTACACTGCTTCCCACCTGGGCTGGCTCAGAAAATTAGGGGGAAATGATCACCATGCATCTGTGGTGGCTTAAGCAGACTCCAGAACAGCAGCACAGTTAGTGCAGAAGCCATTTGACACTGCAAGGTTAAAGAGTACGTGTTACTCACGTACAAGGAAGGAAAACCAGAAAAACCTTAAAAAACCCTGTCAAAAATCTGTGTTCAGAAATCCAATTAGAGAATTTTTTAATGTTAAGTGAAGAATCTTGTCTGCACGAATTTCTCCATGGATGGTATCAACAGCATATACTTAAATTTAGTTTAAGTCATTTATATCGGTTACAACAGCGGAGAGAAAACCCTGCGTTTCCTTAAGCAACTCCACATTTGGGTGGGAGCCTTTGCGGCTCCGCAGCACAAGTGTTAACACATCGTGGCTGCCTCAGCCTTGAGCTAATTCTTCTTTTTTAAAAACTGCACTATGAAACTTCTTCGGTTCCTTAAAATCTATTGTCTCTGAGGAATATTGGGAGCGAATAGAAGGTATACATAATTGATGGAATAAATTACAAACAATACAATTCTTTCAATCATCTTGAGATGGAAACATCTGTTCAGAAAGAGAGTGTGAGTGACCTGAGGAGGACTGTCCTGACTCCATGAATAAGATTAAGATTTCATGTCATAATTCAGAGCTAGGAAGGCACAGTTGTTCATAAACTCAAAGAAAAAAAAAATATTGAAGTGGAGTAATTTCCATCCTTCTTCCTAATTTTAGATACAAAATAACTAATTCAACAAGAGATATTATGTAAAGCAGTCCAAGAATGTATAATGAATTTATCCTCTTTTAGGAAGGCTGATCAAGTGATGACAGTTCCCTACAGCGTGGTAGCATCTGAATACTATACATACCCATTTTTAAGGGTATCGGGAATAGAGAAGAAAAAATAGCAATATATGTTAGTTATTTTTAGACTGTGTATAGTACTTACTGATCTGACATTGCAATAAACTATGATTTCAGAATATCTGCAATGAAAAGGAATCTTTTAAATAAACTAAAGGTAGAGGATTAATTGTAACTGATTGTCTACTTAAAGATGATGCTTATCAAATCATGGGGTGGGCATGAAGAACCACAGAAGATTCATACAATGTTTTCTTTTATTCACAATTGAGTTGTCCTCAACACTGGTTAGCAGCTTGCTACTGATGCCATGAGATACCTGTATTAAGGTAAATATTTTATTAATAATTAATGCTACAGGATGTAACTCATTAAATTTACTCTTATGATAACATCAACAATTGTTTTAGGAAGATATTTTTCTTACAGAGGCAGATACAGACTGCTTACATGGCCTAAGGAACAAGTACCTCCATTTTCTCCTCTTACAACATTAGGCAAGAAATCTAATAGAATCATTAGTTCTCCTCTTCAATCACTCTTCCATAGGTCTGAAATGATTTTGCACTGCTTGCCCCAGTAATACAGAAAATGGGAACACGCAAGTGATTTATTCCAGGTCTTCAAATCTACTTTTGCTAATGCAATGTACATACAGTACTGACCAATATCAAGCCATTTCAATCATCAGATGCTTTGAAATGTAATGGTTATTTCAGAAAGACTGGCAAAGCCTCTCAGTGGAACTACATTTGTGCCTCTTAAATGAATCAGGAGATATGTTCATCAACTATAATTTCTACTGTCCATGAGAACCTAGTCTTGCTCCTGCCTTGAACTTTTGTAAAGTATGTCCATGAACAACAAAGAATTTCCATGTTGAACATTCCCCGAGAAGATGACAAATGCAGCCTACCTGTGAGATCAGTTCCTTCTGGAAAGATGAGGAGTTGTAGTGGTTCATGAATGTCACAGAAATAATCCAGCATTTTTTCAAAGTGACTCTTGTCATCTTCCCACTTTCTCTGAATGAAAATAAAGGCAGCAACCTGCATCGCCCAGCCTAAAGTTTAAAACAAAACAAAACCACCACCTTTAGTAACATTTCACTCTGATACTTCCACAGTGTCTGTTATTCCAAAATATTTTAGAAATTGTTTTAGACACAATATTTTATTTACTGCCCAGCTGTCCTCCCCTCTGATTAAGAGTACTTAGTTATCTAGTAAAAGGAGTTTTGGATAGGAAGCAAAAAATGCATAATCTAAATAAATAAATTAAGTAAATTTGAAATAGCTACAGTTTTGCAAAACTCAAGTTAGAAGAGTTAGAAAAGCTTTCCAGAAAGCACGAATAGGGCCAATGCTGTCATGAAAGGAGGTTGTAGCCAGGTGGGTATTGGTCTCTTTTCCCAGGTAACAAGCAATAGGACAAGAGGGAACGGCCTCAAGTTGCCCTCCACCAGGGGAGGTTTAGATTGGATATTAGGAAAAATTTCTTCACCAAAAGGTTTGTCAACCACTGGAACAGGCTGCCCAGGACTGGTGGAGTCACCATCCCCAGAGGTGTGTAAAAGACATGTAGATGTGGTGCTTAGGGACATGTTTAGTGGTGGACTTGGTAGTGCTAGGTTAAGGGTTGGACTTTATGTTCTTAAAAGGCCTTTCCCAATCTAAACGATTCAATGAGGTGAAGTATTTGAAACCATGACCCTCACTATAGCATCCTGCTTTGCTCAAGGAAAGGCACAGCCCCTATGGACAAACATCTCAGCGATGCGCTGCAAGATAAAAGAAAGGTGCATTACATACTGTTGCCCTTAGCAGTGCACGTTAACCATGCGCGTTGTACAGAACATATATATAATAAAGCCAAAGCAATAGATATGTTGTCATAGTTTTCATTACTAATAGAAAAACACACAAAGTTGTTCTTTACACTTGATTATAGAAAAATTTTATGTATATCCATTTGTTTGTATTAATACACAGGATAACTGTGAAGATTTACAGCCTGACATCAAACTGGCAATGTAATGCAGTTAAATAAATGAAACTGCTGCTGAGCCTGCAGCTCAGGGGTCACACGCCATTACTTTTGATAAACACTCTTTGTTTTTTTGGCATGATTTCCTTTACAATATATCACATAAGTTCCGTCCACTAGTTCAGACAGCAGGATGAAAAAATCAGGGCTCCAGTTCCACCACATGCCCATGATGCTCCCTTCTTAAACAGGGCTCAGAGGAGCATGACATTGCCTTATCATCGTACTTGGCTAGCTCGTATCTCATCAGGAAACCTGCAGATAGATATTCCACATCAAAGAGAAAACCTCACAGCTTGCCATTCTCCTCTTTGCTCAGCACAGTTCTCAAAGTCTGTTCTTCCTTTGCTGGTGACTTAGAGCATGCTATTCTAGCACTTTATTTCAGCTCCTCTTTACAGGGATTCGTTTCTATTCTGTTCATGGCAATAGATCTTACAAGGAGCATATGCTAGAAAATCACTTATTAATGTCACCAATTTCTAAATTAACTTCATAAGTCAGTCAGCCTGGATAATCTATTAACCAAGCTGCATAATGTCTTCTGTATTAGATAGGAACATTAATTGTATTGTTAAAGATTTGCAACCTGTATCGTGGGGTACCTACTTTTTATTTTTAAAATCAGCTAAACAGATGGAGCATGCATAACTAGCATGGTTTCTGCAATCTGAACCTAAAGAGTCTCAGATACTCAGATAACGAGTGATACCCAGATAACTGAATACTGTAAGTAGTTATATGAATTAAGAAATGCTCAGAATGCAATCTCAGCAAATCTTTTCAAATTTGCGCACTGTACTTGTTAAAACCTTCTGTAAACAACACTAAACTTTGACCACAACATTTTATGTGTATCTATGCACATATTACATTCCCACATCTGGAGTGTCAAGAAGTATCAGTACAGCTTTATTAACAGAGCATTCGGTTCCTCTAAAAGATACATGGAAATGGGATGAAGCTGCTTCAAGGGAAGTTCAGACTGGACATTAGGAAAAGGTTCTTCACTGATGCTCAGAAACTGGAACAGGCTCCCCAGGGAAGTGGTCACGGCACCAAGCCTGCCAGAGTTCAAGGAACATCTGGACAACGCTGTTAGTTATGTGGTTTAGTTTTAGGTAGTCCTGTGAGGAGCAGGGAGTTGGACTTCGTGTTTCCTTATGGGTCCCTTCTAACTCAAAATATTCTAGGATACCTCATCTGAAATCAAATTCATAAAAAAGGACACAAGCAAAGGAAAAGCGCCCTGTAAGCAGAAACAGAGATGCCTTGTACCATACCATTTACAACTCTGAGGAAGCACATGCTCCATGGGACAGAGTGGAAAAATACATAGAGATTAAGAAGTTGTGCCATGGTTGTGGCATTTTCCAATCATTCTTACCTCCCAGCCCAGACCTTATGTATGTTTTATGTACCCTAAATTTAGGTTTTATGTAACCTAAATTAGTTTATCAAAAAAAAACTGTACTGTGCTAAACCATTTTATTGCGTGGTATCACACATCAGCCCTAAATTATTCAGTCCTTGTGTTCTCATTGCAGCAGAGTCCGTAGGCAGAAAGAAAGGAAACGAGAAGCAAAATAAATGCTCACTTGGGAAGCCTGCTGATACTTTCCCAGGTCAGCAGCTCCTTAGGAAGAATGATTTTGGTCTGTAACAGAGGGAGCATGGAAAAAACCTCACTGCCAGATCCCACCCTCTCCTCTACCTTTCGCCATGCAGCACAAGGCTTTAAATTCTATGGAAACTTGCATATAAACTCTTTCTAGCAATCATTCTTAAACAGCACTGTGAACATCAAGTTAAACAGAGGCAGTAACGTAATGACAGCAGGGTGTCAGGGAAGAGGAAGAAAGAAAAAGAGGGAAGGGAGTTGGGAGGCCTCCAGTTTTTAAAATAAAAAAGAAGTTTGATTTTCTAACATTTCCAATAGATAACATCCAGTGCTCTGGAAGAATTTTTCTATCTTCAAGTGTATATCAAGTTAGATAAAACAGTCCTGACTGCTCAAGTAAGAACAGATTATCTAACAGTCAGATGACTAACAGTAAAGGACCAAGGTTTTCCTCCCCACTTACTCCATCACAGCACAAAGCACCGAACTATTTTACCATCTACGACAGCGGAAGAATCTTCTGCATTCACTCGAGCTTTAAGGGCTCCAGTGAAAGGCAACAAAAGCATGAATTACCGCTTCCAACCAAAACCCTGGTCCGTGCACTGATGGGGAGGAACGCCTACTGTTTACACGTCTCACCGTCCCACCAGGTTCAAGCGGGAGAGGAAACGCGGCACAGCCTTGCAGATACACGCCTTCGAACGAAGCAAGAGCAGCTCTCGCTTTGATGTCCATTCCACAGCGTGTCTGCGTTGTGCTGCTGGAAAAATAAACACGTAACAAGTCCGAGGCACGACGTGGGATCCAAATGGGAATGCACAGAGAAACAAGAGTAATTCAGGAAAGCAATGGGCAAAATGAAAGGTTTTGCTATCAGCAGGATTTATGAGTGAGCAGCAGAAGGAAATACCTTCTCATGTGCAGCCTGCAGTGAGACATGCTGTTCAGCTAATTATTGTTAAGTTTAGGTCAACATATTGTCCAAGTAAAGTAATTATAGTTTGCCCTTTTGCACAATGTTTTTGATCTTCTAAAAGCTCCCAGGCAACAGGAATTTTCCTAGCAAAGGCAGCATTTACTTGACAGGGGAAAAATGGTTGTCTTTTTATTTGCAGATTCTTGAGAAACCATCAGTTATAAAAACACATCAGAGAAACAGAGAAGCTGAAGAAATTGTAACAATGCAACTCCACCTCTTTGCTAAAAACAATCTTCTTGTAAAAGATGACATTTCCAAGCAATGTTAGTTATCAGAAAAGTATACAAAAAGGATCACACCACACCGTTCTTGATCAAAATTGCAAAACAGCAGTGCAAAAACCTACTAAGTAGAGCAGCTAGCCACACTGACCTTTAAGTCAACTTTTTGGAGCTGAAAAAATAAAAAAGGGCAGCTTCAAATCTCAAGTAATGCATACACACTAATGATATGTATTCACACTTCAATAAGGCTTTATCAGGACGTAATTCCACACAGAAAAAAACCTACACAAAAAGGAAAGCCTGCTATTGAACTAGTCAAACGTACCGTACATACGAATTTCCTTATTGCCTTGGGGATAAAGCAAATTATAGCTTATGCAGGTTGAGAATTTGCAGCATTGTATTAAAAATGCTAGTTGCAAGTATAAATCTTTTTAAATTCTAAGACCCTGCACTTCTGTTTTCCCCACCCCAAAATATTTTAAAAGAAAACAACATTTGCAGTTTAAATTTCTTACGTGTATTTTCACTGTAAAGGTAATTTGGGAGTAAGTAGATACTAGGGATGGAGGTGGCAATGAACAAAAGAGGAAAAGAGGTGAGTTGTACGAAAAAGTCTTTGTTTGGTTTCATATCACAATTTTATGTATGCATCTCACAAATTAGATATCCCAAAAAATGTAATGTCTCTGTAGGAGGAATATCATGGCTGATATTGAAAGCAAACATACACACATCAAGAAAATGGTATCTGTGCATTTCCTATAGCAATGCAATAGCTAATAATACTAAGCCTCCCACAAACAAGTTCAATAAATGATTCAAAAGCAGGGAAGTAGAATGCCTAACTATGGGACTTCCTTCCTACATTCATACCTCTTCCTTCCTTTCTTTCACTGCATTATTCACTGGTTTTTCATATCAAAAATACTCTTGGTCCCAAATAAAAGCGTTACTTAGTGTGCCTGTGTTCAGCAGGGATCTGGTCCTGATCAGGGCTTTTGAGGCAACAGTGAACCAGACGTCTAAGCTTAATAAGGGAAATCACTCGGAAGTGCATGATCCAGCTGTACGCAAATATATTGGGGCCATTAACAGTTTGTTATTCCAAGTGTTTTGCTGCATAAAATATCCACCAGGCAACAACCACGCAATTCTGCATGTTCCTTATGTTAAAGATGGGTAGGCATTAAAACGATGTTAGTCCACAGAGAAATCACACAGGAAGCCAGGGCTTAAAGTCACTATGTATATACCATTAAGTTTTCATTGGTATAGACTGCTAAACAGATTTCTGCAAATTCAATTAGAATCAGACATCTTACTGTTTTTTCTAGATAGTTTTACATCTAATAACCCAAAGCAAATTAAAAAATTAAAAGATTTTTTAAATTTAATGTAATGGCTTGAGCGCACAAACTAAGAAAATAAATAAAAAAATGCTTCTTGAAATAATCTTGTAAAGCAGAATCTCTGCTCCCAGCAAGTTTTTTTGAATCATGCTCATTTCCAATAATGTAGTTAATAGGAGTACAATGAAATTAACAACCACCATCTGATTTGGTGAATTCTTTGAGCAAATTACAAAGCTAGAGATAAAATTCACAAATATAGATTCACAGTAGCACTCCCAGTTTTACACTGAAACATCTGATTCAGTTTATTTATTCATTTGATTCAATCTATTTGTAAAGTGTCTATTTAAACACATGTATGCTTTCACTGTTGCCTTGCCCTGTCAGACATTGAACATTAATCTACATCTGTTTTTAAATTATTTTTATAGTCATGTTCAGTCTATGTTCAGACTATATTTTTCATATATGTGTATACCACAGTCTTTTTACTTGAACAGAATATCATCTCTTCCAATGTATTTGAAGCCTAAACCTTTTTTCTTACTAAAAAACAAACTTATGTGAGCAAACAGCACTGTTAGAAACACAGAATTTTAAGGTAACTGGAAAAAAAGAAAAATATTCTGGGTTTACTCTGATCAGTTTTACCTTTGATTTCCTCACAGTTCTCACGCATTTTTTTTCAGTATCAAAATATTCTAAATTTTATATTTAAGGCACATTCAAATACTAACACTTTCTGTATTTCCTTTGCCCTGCTTCATTCTTTTGTGGGAGAATACAGTACGGGCCAGTAGAAACCTCAGATTTAGCTTATTGTTTATTTATAATACAATTAGAAACTTCTTGAAACAATGTTCATAGTACAAGACTTACTTGTCAGGGCAAAAACAATGTTGTCAAAAAGCTAGCCAGATACAGTTGCCTATGTCTTAGCTGCAAAAATTTAACTGTGAAACCTTCTCGAAAGGATATTCCATTGAAGAATTGGTGTCTCTCAGCCAATATACACAAAAAAAAGTGTGAAAGTCCATAGCAAAAAATCATTACAGCCGTAGCAGGATATAGATGTATATAAAGCATGCAGAGGTATACCATGCTCTTGGAAAGTATTCTTTCAATATTCAATCCCTAATCATGGATCAGAAAGATGCTATTTGGACAGTTCATAGTAAAATATTCATTGCATTTCCTAAGTTATGCCATTTTTATAGAATATGGACAATTAGATGATTAACTCTACCATTGTATTAGTGCTACTTACACAAAAGCTTCATGTTAAAATACTATAAATGCCATTAAGGAACATTAAAGCCATTGAGTTACAATATCCATCCTAAAGTAACACTTCAAGTTTGATTCGATGTACTGTGTAAAATCAGAATAACATAACATAACTCAAAACTAAAGCAAAGGCTTAAACCTTTAGGATGGCTGAAAAGTTGCTTTTTTCAATGCACTTTAAAAATACATCAATACAGTGAAACAGTGCATGAAAACTTAAGTATTAAAAGAGATGAGTCTCGCCCAATATATACCTGAAGAAAAGCCCCACATCATTCCAGAATCTCCAGAGACACAAAGGAAACAACCTCTGGCTGCTAGATCGCGGGGAAGAACACCCAGGCCCTATCAAACAGCGCGAGTCTCTCCCATCTTAACTGCAGGTCGGACACGGTGAGAGATTTTACAATTCAATACCTCTTCGGTAGGCCTGCATCCTCTTCGGATGCTCCATCTCCTTATGGGAGGACTGCCAGACTAACTCAGCCTGATGAGCCGATCCGTACAGATGCTCCATACCCACTGATAATGGCAAAGGAACGTCAGTCGGGAAAACACGTCATCCTAGTTCTGCTGATATTTTTTTCAGTGAGCTTGGACAAAATAACCACTCTCCATCACTTCTTGCTTAAAAAATGGGGAGAACGAGAAAAGTTAGCATCTGATCTTACTCCTTTGATGTGCATTTTGGAGAAGCAAAGGGGAGAGAAACTGGAGTCCTTATTATATAGAAAGGATAAGGAAATTTTTAATGGAATACAGGCTAGTAGTATTATTTTTTTTTCCTTGACAGAGTTGGGAGAATTTCTGTAGTATACTTCTGAAAATATTCCTATTATGCCTTTCCTGGAAGAGCCAAGCTGGGAAACAGGTACTTAAGTCGTGTCCCCCTCCAGAAAAAACCCAAACAACTCCGCATATAGAGTTACAGGCAAACTAAGCTGCTTTTTTGTTTCAAAGTATAATCGTTCCCGCACACTTAAAACTCAAGAGAGTCTTCACTGTGAAGAACTGGTAGAATAACAATTGTGCTTTCCATTAGAAAGCATGCTTTTCAACTTCTACTTTAAAAATCACTTAGGATAACTCTAAGGTAATTAAGTCTGGCATTTGATAACTGAATTGCTAGAAGACAAAATGTCACAGCTCCTCCAAACTCTCATTTCAGTCTATTTTAACGTAACAAAGATACTTGAGTTACGAGCTATACTAGAAAGTTCAGTAGGTTACACTTTTAATTTTTTAAACCAATACGTTCTATTGATAAGAGCCTGAATGCAGATCCAGCTATCACCCGACCAATGACGCTTTATGATGAAGTATTTCTATCCCTACCCACAGAAGTAGCTGTGGCAGCACAAACACTTCCATGCCAATATAAATGCATACAGATTCCCCGCAGCATGCTGCTTTAACTATACACCAATTGACTTAAGTGCTAAAATTTTCTAGGCTTAGCAACACCAATATTTTACTTCACGGTAGCTGATCCATCATAGGCGTCGGGGTGCACGCTCTTAGCCCGTGGCAAAGGCAGGATAGAGTTGTTTTGTCCTGCTTCATTGAAAACTAAGATGATTCCAGTTACTTTGAATTTGCTTCAGTCAAAGCTTGCGCACATGGACAGCTATAATGGATCAGCTGACATGCAGGAAAAGATTGGTTGGCCTGAGACCAGCGCTGAAAGAGAGCACAAGTCCTTTTCTTTTTTTTTCCCTCCTGGCACTTAATACAACAAGGGTCAAACCTAACTTGAGCCTTTGAGAGCTACAACGCATCAGTGACGGGACGAGTGAAAAACAACAACTAAAAAGCTCCTACATCTTGCAGTCTCTTCAGAACAACGTTAGCCATAGAATAACTTGAATACAGAGATGAACATCTGGACAGAGTTACTGTTCTCTGCTCCTAACTATTCCAGGTTTGCTAGCTTTGCTTATTCTCCCCTTTCCTTCACCACCTTCTCCTTTCCTTACCTGTTCCTGCCCCAATCTGCTCCAGCTATATTTCCCTGCTTTATCAGTCTCAGTGAGCCTTTTCAAATATGTAATTTTTCAAGATATGTCCATCAATGTTGCCTGCAGCGCCCGCATACTTCACATTTGTACACTGAATTACAGTGTTATTTATCTTTTCCACCTGCATTAAGCAAAACCAGGGTTGTTAACATCTCAGCACCCATGCACTGACACTAAGCCCTTTGGTTACCTTCTCTCATTTTTCCATCAATTTAGCTGAGAGTGCTCAAATTAAACCCAAATTTTAATTTATTTTTCATGTAGCTGTCAATGCACTTTTAAAAACTAAACTCCAAATATTACTGCAATGCAAATTGTCCATCATTAAAATACATCTCTATTTCCAGTGAAGTCTTACTGGTTCATATCATACAAGACTTTTACAAATGAAGCTATTAAGAAAAAAAATTAAAAGGATGCAACTAACTTCTGGACATTATCTGGTCATCTGACACTACTACGTACTTTCCTTGGTACCTACTCAAACAGTATGTATTCCACAGCACACGCTGAACACAACCGCATCATAATCTGTATCACTTCCAATGTTATTCCTTATTAACTGAGAATAGGTGAGAATATAAATTGTACATAGATATTACAAGTACTGTAGAGAAGTCCTATCTTGTCAGACTACGCAGGAAACAGTCAATGCCATTAGAAATTCTCCTTGAAAACTGACACTGCAGAATGTGTCAGTAGTTTCTGATGATGTCAAATGAGAAACTGCAGCAACAGCAGAGTAGTGCTCCCTCGAGACGCCAACTCTGGCAAGTTGTACTGAAATGCTGCAAGAATGTTTCTGAAATTGAGATTACTGAAATGTAATACCTCTTTTTGAAAACTTTCCTGCACACAATTTATCAAGCCAAAGCTACAGTTCCAGGAAGAAAGGACCATCTGTTTTTCTTTGGGCTTCTTTTTTTAAGGCTCACCTTTAATCCATTTAAAGTTTTTTCATACACTGGAATGCAAAGAATTAATAACTTAAGAACTAGACGAATGACTCAATGCATCTCCTTGAAATATCAACTCCTCTGATTTTAATTATAATTAACTAGAAAATAACTGCCTACTTGTAAATACAGACTCATTAAATCTGATACCTTTACACTTTTAACCCACAAAGGAGGCAACAAGGACTCAATCTATTTCAACTCCAAGTTTTGCCCTTCACGTACCATATATACCACTTGCATGAGTATAGTCTCTCATAGATCTGTTTTTAGACTCCAAATGGGAAAGTACTTATGACAACATAATAGGCAAAAGGTTTTCAGAAAGGTGGAAATGAAAGGATTGCATTATAGACCTTATCTTACACATGATTTTAAATGAAATGTTTAAAAAAAGCCTTTGAAAGATCAGAAAAAATTATGCTGAAAGCAATACAATATATTCATTCAAATAGTTCTCAAACTCAAAGCAAGATTACCACTAGGTAAAGATTTCTTAGAAGTCACATTTAGCCAATATATCAATACTTCCATATCCTATTCTTTTGACTATGTACAGCTAACTCATAAAAATATATGGTAAGATGAAACTAAAAGACGTGATGAAAGTAGCTGGTTTAAATTTTCACAAATATTATACCTTAAGTGATCAACATCTAATTTATCAATTATAGATGTAGTGCACTGAAACTGTCCAGTTGATTTCCAAGTTATCTTGTCACTTTTAGAAGCTCATAAACAAAACTCTTACATAAAAACAATAAGGCACAATTTAAAAAACAAAACCGAAATCTGACAAACACCTATTAAAGGTTTTCACATAACATAGCACAGCCAAGAGAGATAAGTAGGAGAAATTCTACTCTTACTGATGAGATTCAGGGTTGTCCTCTTTAGACACCAGTCTCTCTTGTATCACTGTCCCACCAAACTTCATATGGATTCATCGTCTTCCATCAATCTTCATTTAATCCAAGAGTCACACTTTCCAACTGTCCCCTACTTATGTGGCTATAGAGAATACGTTATTTTTGCAAAAGTCTGCCACCCAAAACAGCCTGTTCAGCCCAACTGAACACAGAGACACTTTTTTCTAAGGGTTCTTTTTAGATACACAATGACAGAACAGAAGCTGATCATTCTCAATTCCAGGCCATCAAATTATGGCTTGAATGAAGGATGTAGTTTAGCAGAATTCCCCTCCTGTGTTTAATAACACATTAACAGTTTACTATAAAGTAAGCTATAATTCACAACATTGCAACCAAAGTACTCAAAGCCTATATACTGTGGAGGGTACTTGGGGATCTGGCATATTACTAGTGGTTTATAACACTACAGATCCAGGCACCCACTCTACTGCCAGAAATTGTCATCCTGTAACACCAACAACAGAAGTAAATGTCTGCCTGTGCCACCTCGACCATCACAGCCCACAAAGTGGAGTATGAGCCCAGAATTTCATTAGCAGGTTAAGTTACTATGGCAGACTATGAACAAAAATGGCATCGTAGTCTGCTAACGTGGACCTGCCACAGCTCCATCTGCCCGAACCTACTCATCAAATCAATTAGATGTGCTTAGTTTATGCACAGAATTGAGAATTGGAAAAAAAAAGAAAATCAACCTCTAAACAACTCCTAACACCTTTTCAGTAACCAAATTTTGCCAAGCATAATGTAACATCCAAGCTCCTGCAGTTGATCTTCTAGTTTTATTAAAGGCATTAACAAGCATACATACAAATGTTTTGTTACAAAGAAAATATATGCTGCTTTTGCAGAAATAAACCTATGAATCTTCCAGACTATACTCCTGATCCCATCTTCCATCACTGCTTTAAAAAGTTGCAAATGTAGCTGATTCAAAGATTTCAAAACATCTCTGCTACATTATGAAGATAAAACTTTTCTCATTTCCTGTAACGTTAAGAGAGATGTCTTTTGTCAAGTAAATCTGACCTTCACGTTCAACTGTTGGGGGGGGATTTGGGAGGGGGGGAAAGCATGTTACCTAGTTGCAGCTCTCACTTAAGAGGACTAAAGGCCCAGCACTACAATGCAGTAAATAGCACAACAGTATGAGAGTTCCTCAGTATGGAATCCTGCCAAAATTATCTGTTCAGATAAATGGCCTGACAAAAGGCAACCATAAATAAGGTTACTCTTTCGACATCATAAAGTTGACGCATATCCTGCTCAAGCTAGTTCTGTACAAAACAGCAAATAAATCTTAAGAGATAAATAAAATGCAAAGAGATGCTTTTATTTCAGATAAGTCTACCTATTTATTCAGAAACCATTTGTGCGACAATTTTGGGCCTATCAAACGATTTCTCTGAGTATGTGCAACTCAGATCTGTTTCCAGCCTACATCACTATAAATACGGATTATTTCATACCCTGTAGAGGATGTTTTGCATAACCAAGTTCAATTTAAAACTACAGTTATTAAATGAACCATCAACTTTGCAACTGCCTACAGGGCTTGCTTTTTTTTCTTCTTTTTTTCCCAATAGTATAAATTGGATAATAAAGAAAGAAGCATTTGCAATGTGGGGTGAAATAGCACCAAAGACAAAATGTTGAAAGAGACTTTGAAAAGATTCAAAATCTTTTTTCCATAATTTTGAAAAATGTTTTCAGTACATAAAGTAGAAATGTTTTTACCTTATAAGCAACAGCAGTACAGGTACTACCTTTAAAAAGAAAGGCTTAAGCATGTAACCCAGGTGTCCTCCAGGAGATTTATGGTTTAATGGCTCAATGCGCTACATATTTTACACAAGTTTTTTTTTAAAATACTGAAATAGAATTTAAACCTAGGTCATTTAATGGGGTATGAACAGTGCCGGGCAGAATTTAAACAAATTTTCCTTTCAAATTAAAAGGTTTAGTGACCTACCAAATCCTGGAATGCTTTTGAGACTGGATTTGAGACAGATTTTTTCAAGTCTGAGGTAGCTGTATCGCAGCAGGCAGTTCCACAGGAACATCCAGTCCATTCGTGTGCGATGGTTCATGATAATGACACTCCTTTCTCCAGGAACAAATCCGTCACCAGTGACAACCACCTTGGCACCAAACACCATTTCCAGCAAAGCCTAGAAATAACATATTATGGCTCTCAATATTATGGCTTTACTCCCAAAAGAAAAGCATCAGCCCATTAACAATAAAAATTAATTGGAATAAGATCATTTCACTTATTCACTCATATTACTACCGGTAAACAAACTTCTGACTGTTTTCTAATAAAGCAGTCAGCTTTTTCACACTAACAGTCAGCTGTTTAATGGAAGAAGAAACAACAATTAAATAGCACTTCTTAAAAAGCACTCTTTTACAATCAATGTCCAACATTAAACTTACTTTTCCCTGTTTTTTCCCGGAATACTACCACATAGGAACAAAAGTAAGGGAATCAGTATGTCAGTATGGATTATAACTTGGTAAGCAATCTAAGGAGAGACTGGCTGCACAAATAATCTATTGCTCAATATTGTCAGGGCTGGGAAGGCATCAGAAGCTGCCTTGCCTTCTGCTTGGGTCCAAACGGTCAACGTGTTTGTGCTTGACTTCCACCTGCAAAAATGGCTAGAATCCAACAACAGAAAGAGGAGGTGAGAGAGAGAAATCCCAGACAAGCCTGAGCACAGTACAGTCATGCAGACCTAGGTCTGTACAGCTCTACAGTGCTGCCTTGAAGCCTGGGCCTCCACCCCACATTTAGCAAAAAGCATCAACCAGCAAATGCTGGTAGAGAGTCATCTACGAAGTGATGTCCCAAAGCACGGAATAAGCCTCAAACTTGGAAGGACACAAACTAGAGGCTGGGCAAACAGCTTTCTCCGTTTTGCCTAAATGGCCAGCGATGCTAGAAGTTCACATATAAAACATCTTCCTTGTTTTACCCACTATATGTGGCCCCGTAGAGTCAAGTTATAAATCATAGGTCAGTGATTTATCAGAAAGAAAAAGCATGAAAGAGCTACATAGTGAATTTGAGAGGGCCTGGTTTCATAACCTGGACAGATGGACCATAAACGTATAACTAGACTAGTTGCATACAACATCAGAGCCCAACAGCACACTCTGGTCATGTTCACATCACATTCAAATTGCCCATTGAAAATGGTTCCTGTCCTATGACCGTTCCCAAATCACACAGGGGAGTGTACAGAGGAGTGCTGATTGGTTACAGCAGACAACCAGAAGCAGGCAAATAATTCAAAAATATGGATGACTGAATGCTAGTGCCTTGCAACCTTTTAAGGCCTACTGGAAACACAGCGGAAAGGTACAAAATCCCAAGAAACAGAGGCAGACAGCAGATATTACCTAGAGGTATGACTCAAGGCCCTAAGGTCAAGGCCACTGGCAGGACACTGTCCAACCCAGTTAGCACAGAAAAAGAAACCACCAAAACACAATTGGCCATCTAGAGGAATAAACAACATAAAAAAAAAGAAGCACTTCAAATTACCTCTTACCTTCTCTTTCCCATTCTTCCTCCAGAAAAATATGGAAAAAGAGCAAAGTCTGGGGATTTAAAGAGAGCTCTAGGAAGTAAAACATCTTTCTGTTCTGTTCATATTTCTGCCATCTCTGTGCCACAGAGCCTCAAAGAACACAAATTTCTCAGCTTAAGTCACCGGTAAAACTGGAATGACATTCTCAATCACAATTAACTTAAGATCTCAGAATGAAAAGCATCATAGGTGCCAAATATTAATTACTCGCCTCACTATAACTCTGGCAAAGATGTTGCTATCAAGACCACTGTAAAAGCAGAAGAGGTTGTTAAACTCAAAATGGTAAACAGTTATCTTTTCTGAAAGAGAAGCAGCCTTTTCTTGATAGTTTAATATATAAGATTCTTAACATCTAGTTAAACATAATAACAAACAGATGTCCCGTTCTACGTATCCTAATGCTAGCATAAGCCAAACTAAAGTTAAGACCCACCTCGCTGTCCCATCCTGCTGACTCTGATAGAAAGGAAATAGTGCATGGCAGAGGAGTGAGGAAGGTGGAAGTTTCTTACACATACAGAGGCCAAGGTCAGAGCTTCTCTGTTGGAGTCCAACTGGTCCAACATTAGTTTATTGTTTGGAGACACAAACCCAAGTACCTGCTTCTCCTGACCAAGAATGGAATAAGTGTCAGGACAGAAAATGAATGCAGACAAGGTCTGAGCCTCAAAAATGCTGGGTGCAAAATCTATTTGAGACTCTTTTCCTGAACCTAAATCCCCAAAGATTCTTATAAGACAAAAAAATCCTTTTCACAAAAATATTCAAATTATTTTGGTTTAAGTCCAGTGCGGGCTGATATCAAACTTCTAGACTGCAAAAGTTATTACAAACTAGTTGCAATAATCCAGAATTATAAAGCCTAGGCAGCTAATCAAATAAGAGACCAGTATTTGATTTTGGGGAGTTTGCAATTTTAGAAAAATTGTGAGACAAATAGAGAAAGGGTTGATTTTCTGATGCTATCAGTAGTCAGCTAAGTATCATCATGTCAAGAAGTAACAATCCCTCCATTCCCTTTACTGGTAATTATTTCTTTCCTCCTAATTTCACAGCATTTAGTAATGATGAAAAGGACAAAAATTTTAGAATATGAAACAGTTCACACCCCTTTAAAATACACAAGACAAAAAAACCCCAGAGACATTTTATATGTAATAAAGATAAATCTTCCTTTATGCCACAAGATCCATACTTCTGCATACCAATATACCATATTACTTAAGAAGAAACTGAACAAATCTTTAAAGCCCTAGAGGAACAAAGTCCCTTGTTTTTTAGAGAACAGATGAAGAGACAGATCCCATTCATAGCACCTTTCCTCAGGAACAATTCAGGGAAGAGCTTTGTTATTGATTTCCAGACTTCTATAGCTATAAAGTTGATGCATTGTAAGTGAGGAAGACTTCACTTCTTAGAGAAGTTGTTCTTTTTCACCTGAAATCATTTATCTCTAATTCAACTACAAGGACTAAATTCTAAGAGGATTAAGTAAGAGAACAGTGAAGGTCAGCAACAATGTACCAGACAGTGAATAATTTTCCTAATTAGATAGTTGGAGCACAGTCGAAAGGAAGAGTTTATAAGATGACTCATTTAGGAAGTTTGTAATTTAAAAAAAATCCTCCTGCTTACTAGCATTTCACCTACTCTTCTCTGATCAGCATCTAACTGGATGAAGATGTCAAGGAAAGGCCTTTTCAAGAGTACAATTAAGACATGGCATTAGCTTACATATAAATTAAAAACTCTGGAAGAAAAGGGGGACTGGAGACAGGCACACAATCTGCAACACTGAGCTAAAACCTAAGTCTCCACAGACAGTGAGTGTGTTAAGGCCTGTTTTGTAAAAAGCATTAAAAACGTTAAAAAAAATAAAATCAAACATGTTAGTGAGCAAACTAATCACGGGATTACGAACAGTTGCCCAGAACTCAGCTCAAACTGCAACTTACCACTGGGAGCGTGAGCCAAGTGGCCACAACACGATCAGTGATCCAGCGATACCAGGCCGGTGAGATAAACATCAAGGGTAGAAAAGGACCAAGCATGAATATACTTCCAAAAAAACTTCCCAAGAATAGTGCAAGTACAAAGTACATCCCTTTCCATGACACCATGGCTCTGAAAAAGAAAGTTGGCATTGTGTTAGAGAGATAAACTGAAAGTAATTACACAATTCTTCAAGTCCGTAAGTCCAGTTTGAGGTAATATTCCTCCTTTTTTTTCCCCCCCCGTGGCTAACAACACATGACAACAGTAAACACAACCAGAATGTTCTACCTCACAAGTAGTAAGAGAAGGACTTTATAAACACAGTGATTTGGAAGGAGCATTGGGATATTAAAGGGGTTATAAAAGTATCAGCTACATCATAATTGCCTCCGCATATTACAATATGTAGTTCCACTCTAAAATCTTCAGCAAGCTATTTTTATTATCCAAAGGTACAAAAGAGCTATATAAGAGGACACCTGTTATATTAAACTTTTCAGCTATTATCTTTGTCAGTGGCACTGTACTAATATTAGCATTTTCTGAGGACAGGGAAC
This sequence comes from Aramus guarauna, assembly GCA_013400195.1. NCBI lineage: Eukaryota > Metazoa > Chordata > Aves > Gruiformes > Aramidae > Aramus > Aramus guarauna. The sequence goes on from VXBL01000623.1 coordinate 409,893, forward strand.
TTTGCTTTTCTATTTCTCCATTTTGTTTCTTCTTGCTAAACACAGCGTTGCAGAAACTCACCTTCTCCACCTAACACGGGTCTACAAATGACCTCCTTCAGAAACCACCCAAACCTTGCGAGACCGATCAGCCATTTCCAACACCGGTTCCCTTTTCATCGCAACAGGGCAGGCAAGCAGCAGCTGAAACTTTCCGGCTCACCCTGGCTTACAGAATTTGTGACTTTTTGAAGTCTGCTCTACTTCAACTGTCCTTAGCAGTTATTTTCCAACTTATTCCACCAAAAAGCCAATAGCCTTTGGGTTTTAAGACAGTAGTCTAGACTTGAGATATTTCAGTGTCTGTGCTATCAGCTAGACTTCCTTATTATAAATTGAAATGTACAGCGCACGGAACTTCTTAATGCATTACGGCAGAGCACTCAGCAATCCTCCAAGCATTTGTAACGGCTACAAGCTTTCACAATTTAGCAACTACTACCAGCTATGACAAAGCAAATGTGGAAATATCAATTCTCTAAATTAGGGCCTAAAAATAGACTGTTTTAATCTATTCAGGACTCAACCAATTGTTTACAAAATCAAAGGTTAAGTAGAAGTCACTTTTCAGTCACTTTACTGAATTCCTTTTTTGACAGGCTATTTTAGAAACTGTAAGAGCTCAGAGAGACAGGACTTCAGGACAAGAAAAACAGGAAGCGGGTGTTCTTAATTTTAAAACAAGCAATGGAAAAGTAATCCATTAAGCCTTGTGTACTGTAACATACATGATTTACCTCGAGCATGTTTTGTGCCACGACCATAGCAATAATGTTTGCACAGCGAAGTATTCGAAAGTCAAGAAATGGCAATGCTAGCGTTGCTACCACACGAATTTGCTTCATACTGACAAGTAACAAGAAAGCAGCTCTATTTGGGGATACTTTTAGGTTTAAACAATTTCCTCAACTGTACATATTTGAAGGAAGGCCAAGAGAAGAGGCCATGCAAATTTGTCAATGTAAGAAGGATTTACGCAGCTGTATTTAGCCCGACTTGCGCAGCACAGCAAAAAAAGTAACACTAAATAGAAATGTTTGCTGATAGCTGTCTCAGGAAGATTTTAACACAATGAAGTTTGAATTCAAACACTATTTCCATCCTGGAGTACGGAGCCCTCTCTTTCCTGCCAAAAGCGGGAACTAAATAACCAGCTGGCCACATATGCAGGCACTGAGTAGGATCAATTTTAACATATCAAAGGATCCTTGAAGAGCAAACGCTCCAACTGCCTTCTTGTATTTGTTACTGCAAACCTGTGGGGGGAAAGTCCGAAATAAAGGTAGCAGGGGACAAAAGATGAAACCAAGAGAAGGACAGAAACAACAGAAAGGGCAAAGAAAAAAATTAATTGCAGTAGGACTAGAAGACAAGGCCTTCTCCTGACATAGCAAGATTTTAGACCTGCTGCAAAAGGCAGTAGAGAGGAGTAAAATTCAACGTGCTTGATCTAATCAAGCATTTTTTGAGGAACTCACACAGCAAAACAACCGGAAACATCTAGGGACAGCTTTCAGACGCATAAAACCCACCAGCAGACACAGAATACGAGTTTGTTTAGTTTCAGCCAGCCGCTCTGGTCCTCTCCAAGGCTGCTCAGAGCCACCGGTCATCGAGTCAGACGCAATGACATCGGCCAGACAGAAACCCGGGCTCCAAGCAGCTGCCGGACAACACAGAGGCGCATGTTCCAGTCCCAAATACTTGGCTGCTGCACGCAGGCAGACAGACTTAATGAGAGAAGACACGGCTCTGTCATCCTCCTAGGCTCTTAGGAAAGCAATGTAGGTCACTTATTTACAAGCTGAGCTTTTCACAGTTTACATTGGTCCTGCCCTCAAATTATAGCACAGAGCCAAATATTTAAGCAAAATCTTTTCTGTATTTTATGTGAAAGACTGCCTCATAAACATTTTTTCTTTTTTTTTTTTAGATGATGGTATCTGAGTAATAGCAAAGATCTGAGGAAGTTCTGAAATTTCTCTTCTTCAATTTGCACCCCAGCAGCAGTTTTTTAACATTGCAGTATATACATATATAAGTTATTCTGCATTCCACTGGGTAAAACACTGCAGTGTTTATGTCTAGGCATAAAAGATATCATCTGTGCTTTTAATCGATGTCATTTCTCTCTCTTGCAGGCACATTTTTGAAGTGTGGTACATACCAGATTTTGCTTATTGCTTATATCTACTGCATTATATATCTTTTACACACATGTACACATGCATTTATGTAGAATAATGGATAGACTTTGTCTCTGAATTACATCCACCACAATAAAGCACATAACACGCAAACAGGTATAAGAACAGAAAAACAACTTGCTCTTAATGAATGTGAGCAAAACTGCAAAATGAGAAGCCTGTGATAACTTGAACTTACAGCAGAGAGCAACCATCCAGCTGGCCTTCCAAAAAACAATGCTCGGCAAGCTCATTTTAGTAATAAGGTGAAATTGTTAACACACTCAATTCATTTGTTTTCATTTGTGGGTTCACATGGTGGAGTTACAGCCTGGACAATAGGTTACGTGATTTAAAATGCATCTGCCTACGCACGTCAGTTGAGAAATATTTACATATACTCTCATTTTAGCCAACAGTCGAAGACGGGTATTCATCGCACAAGCTGCTGGGCGCACTGGTTGCCAACAGCCCATGCCCTGGGCTAGTCAGCAAAAGCGTTGCTCTGCATGTTTAGAGCAGGGAGGGCAAAGAGGAGGGTGAAGCCCCAGTCTGGATTTGACACGCTCGCCGGACCAAGTGCGTTGCCGAAGCCACGTTCCTCTCTAACTCAAGCAGTGCCACAGGGAGCCAGCTCCAGCAGCTCCTTGACTAGGAGTACAGTGCACAAGTTTCTAAGTTGTACAGAGCCAGCTCTGGTCGGACAAAATAATGAGTCACAACTTTGTGTCCTACTAAAGCTTCAGTACAGTTTGGGAATCATCCTGTCTCTGAAGCAGTACAGTTGTGTTCACACAGTGCTGCAAGTTGCCTAACAAACCCTCTCTTGCCTGTCCTTCCTCAGTTCTGTATCCTCACCTTTTTCCCTTCCCCAGAGCTACCCCTCCGCCATCCCGACGCAGCATCTCCCGTCCTGGCGCAGCACCTCCCATCCCATACACATGCCGTAACCCCCACATCCCATGCAACGCCAGCTAGTTCGGGCCAGTGAAGAGCAGCACGCTCCAAGCGGCCACACACCCTGCCGCAAAGGAAAGCTGTGATGCTGAGGATTTGCAAGGCTGACGTGCAGGCTCAGCTATCGAGCCCTGCCAGGCCAGGGTCTGCACGCTCACGTTGACTTGTGTTGGCACTGCAAGGTCTGTGGTACCCAGCGTACCATTGTGTCCATCACCTGAGGAACTCCCAGGCACCTACTACCAAAGACAATAGGGCATTGGCTCAATTACCATCCTTTTGAATCTCTCAGTCCCTTAAACACCTAGCTTGAAATCAAAGTATCCTTATAGATATATGTTAGACATCCCGAATGTAACATATGCATTCAACAAAAGTAGTAACAGCTACAAATCACTGCGAAATACACGTCTGCAACTTCAAAATATAATTAGAAACCAACCAAATAATCCCAAAGGGAAACAAGTACTTAACAAGGAATTGTAAAATGATCTAAAACAAATGTGAAAACACCCAAGAAATGAATTAACGGAGTTGACAGGAAATCTGAACAACAGAACCGAAGCATTTTAAAAGTACAGAAGTATTCCTTTACTGCTGCTGACAACTATCTCTTCCTGACGCAGCCATCACCCTCAACACTGAATTTAACATGTATTATGGCCTTTATGAATCTTAAAGCCACTTTCCATTTGCTGTGTGGGTCAGAGCTGTGGGGAGACAGTCAAAATTATTTTAAGATTCAGGCTGAAAGCTGCAAACAGTGAGAAAGACAGCACCCTCATACCGAGCTTGTAGTTCTTCATCTATTTTGTGGCAGAACTCCAAGTTATTGGAGTACTGTATTTCACATGTTGTCGTTGCCACAGCAGAAGGAAAACATGCTGTGTCTCCAGGTAACGGGAAACAGTAATTCTTAAAATATAATTTTTGTTTTACATTTCAGTTAATTTTAAAAATTCTTGGCTACGTTGGGACAAATTACTTTCCAAAACAGTTGCATTTTTGTAAATGTCTTCTTTATTAGAATATTTTCTTGAAATTATTTCAGTACTCTATGCAAAGTGTTTGCATAGTAACATAAAACAGAGGCATCTTCCTGTGATTGGATTTTGGCTTGTTTTGCTTATCTACATGCTTTTATTCAAGGAACAGCTGGAATGACAGACAAACCACAGCTTGTTATGATGATGATTTCAAAAGGTTTTAACAGCCTGTTGTCTACAACAAAACTAGTTTCTCTTCACAACTGTTTCTATTACTTGGAAGTGGACAAAGGGTGCAAAGTAGGTTTATCTGTTTGGAAATAAAAAGGTTCTTCTAAAATTAAAGGTCTAGAAGTTACACAGTAGTCAAGACTCACCACATGCTTCACATTTCCCGAACAGTTCCTGACTAATTCAAAGTTCTTGTACAAACAGGTTAATTCGTCTTCCAGGTTCAATGTAAAACAAGATTTAACCTACAGTATGGAATTAAGCAATACTACCTGACAAACAGAGCCAGCTGCCTGATAACTAGAGATTTTAAGTACTTAGTATTATGCAGTCAGCAAATCAGGTTTTATTACACTACTGAAAAAAAATAGAGAAATGTTCTTTAGTGCCAATAAAACAACTTTATATTATTACTGGTCAGTATGCTTCCATTCAATCAGCACAGGCAATAAAACTGCATGTTCATTAGCCTTTAAGAACTGAATGGGGAATACTAGGTATTGGGTTTAATTCTTCTTTCAGTCAATTACCAGTGGAAAAGGTAAACCTTATCTTCAATTAAAAACAAGCAGAAACTCACACAGACAGTCAACGATGCCTTTCTCTAACAGTTCTGCAAAGAAAGCCAGCAGTTAACTGCAAACTGACTTAATTGGGTCTGCGTTTCCTCTAAGCACAGCAAATCAAAGAGGTGAGCTGGAAATTCCAGGTCCCATATTCAATTTTGCATTCTGAAACACAATTTCCAAGTCAGAAGATACCATTTTCACAACAATTTTTAAAACTTTTCATCTGGGTGAAGTGAATTGGACTTCAAGGAGGTGGGCAAGAGGGGAACAAAGACTGCCAGCTTCCCAAGTGTCCATTAAAGAAGCCATCAAACAAATGATCCAAACTTTTACACATTTGCTAATTTTTAAGGTTACTAAACAAAATCATCTAGACAGGAGAGCATGCAGCTGGACAATCCTTTCCAGCTCACAAGGCAAATAGCACAGGGGTCTCGGCAACCACCAAGCATGTGGCCAAGTGACAAAATATCAGCCACGCAGGTGAAGTTTCAGTGGAAATGACACACCCTAGCAGAACATTTCTAGTCCAACAAATCACCAGGCTTTTCTGTTTGAGCATTTTATGGGGGTTTTTTGGTAACAACATTTCAAAGGAAATTTTTACCAATTCTTGCACTCAGAGCAAGAAACTAGTTTCTACGTAGCACTGTTTCTTAAGAAGAAAATTGCTTACAGCAAGCTTTTGTAGACTGACTCAGATCTACAACTTACCCCATTTCTTTGACCATGTAACTTCTCACTTGTGCCTCAGTTAAAAGAACTGCAGAAATAGCAGAGGTTATACGGGAAGCAATGACAAGAAGCAGCCGAATTATTAATTGCAGCGATATTGACTCTCATCAGTAGCCCATATGATACTGGCAAGAAGCTCCATTAGTTTCCAGACCACTGCATAAACTGCTTTTTATTTCTGATCCTTCTCTTGGGCACTGCAGTATTTTAAGGAACACACAAATGTGGCACAGATCACTATCACAGAAAAAACATGTGAAGAAACAGACACTTGACCATTAAAGCTACTTCCCTTTTATTCAGTTCTTGCATTTAAAAACCTTTAAGAGATTCAACACATGTATCGTAAAACAATATAGGATAGGGCAATAAAAGCTAACTATCATCACAAACCACATCCCTGACCCTCTCTGACAGCATAGCAGGTATTAGCTTGCACATACACAAAATAAAAAGTACAATACTTAATGAGTAATTTCCGTAAATATTGCCAATAAAATATTATTACTGCTGCATCTTACGATTTATTATATTTTATTTGCCAAGACTTAATCTGACTATTATAATTCAATAAAAAAATTAAATAGAATATTTAATTTGCTCTTCCAAGTAATTGTGTTTTTCCAAATGCAAAAAAAACCCTGGCTGAGATTCTTTGCAGTACAGCTTTTAGATACTGTAAGCAGATAATTCAGTCAGGGTACAGATATCAAATCAGCCCGATGCTTTTTCACTCTTGTTTACCTGTACTCTTTCCACTGTTGCTCCAGACAACCATTAGACCAATAAAGCTTGAATGAGAGCATGAGCTAAGGTATTTAAAATCATTTATGATGGTATCAAGAAACAGCTACAGCTGCTTCCTGAAACAAAAATAAGAATGATTTATGGAAAAGTAGCTTGCTTTTATTCGTTACTATATTCAGAAAATCTAGATGAATTGACAAATTTGAGCTGCTGTAGGAAGAGCTGCACAAGAGCTTTTTCTACCAAAAGCTACCTCATTTTTTACTATACATAATGCACAGACACAATTTTGAATTATGCTTTCCATGCATATAATTGTTCTCTGTATTATCCTTCAAGTTACTGTGGCCCCAATAAGCCTGTATTATACAGCAACCAATATAAAAAAAAGTGCCTTTGCTGACGATCATCAAAAATAGGTTTGGCAGATGAAGAACAGCTGTCATAAAAACAAGGTACGAAGGGGATGTCTTTAAACAAAAGAAAAAAACAACCCATAACCTTGCAGCAGATATGGAGTAGCAGTCAGTTGGGGAGTTTTATTAGGTGTATTATGTAAAACCTGCAGGTCAGCTTTAGGCCCAGTCTACTTCACAAAAAAAAAAGCTACTTGTGGTTGACAGCTGGCAAATCTCAGTCCTCTGGTTTTCAAAGTCTACAACAGACCAAAAAGCTGACCAACTTAGATAACGGATCCAAGTGAAAATTATGAAAAACAGATAAAACATTCCACTTTGTAATTGGAGATGATACCAAAAAAACAATAAATCAATTTGGTTTTTTCCCCTGGATTAGAGAACCCCAACACTTCAGTTCACAGATATTCCTGGCAGGGAGGGGTGGCATTTATACTTTCAGAAATACCTATTTCACAATAACATTCTCAGCTGGGGAACAGAAATCAAGGACTCCATGCTGAAGAACAGTTACTCAGACAAAACTAGTAGTGTTCAGTGGAGTACCTTAAAATCTCTGCCACTGGCATTGAACCAAAAATCACTCCCTGAGAACAGTGAAAGCTCTTCAAGTTACTGATATGCGCTGCAACGGATCCTGAACATACAATTTAAAAAACCCATTGAATTTCCATGGTTCTAAAAGCTTTGCTGTGCTCACCATTTCCAAGATAAACTCTTTTCTCAGCCTACTTACAGAACAGTAACTCACAACACCCTTTTGCATAAGAACACACCCATGAAACTTCTAATGGCTTTTCCACCCTTATCAAGACAGAATTTTCCCATCAAGTTAACAAATCAGAAGAAATACAGCAGATGCATATGAAGAAAATTCAAACTGCCTGTTAAACAAGCTATGAAAACCACCAACCATCACTAGAATAGTAACAGCATGACAGAAAACTTATGCTAGCTTATATTCTTCTGAAGAGTGCAATTATGAAAACAAAAAGGCGGTATGTAAGAGCAGACTTTCAGAGGCCTTCAGCTAGGTACCCAACTTGGAGGAAGTTTCAGTGAGAGCTTTGTATTTGGGACCATTTTTACAAAAACTTCTCTGGTTTAGAACAGAATACATTACCTCAAATAATTCCTCATTTTCCAGTTAGTTCGTATGCTACAAATGAATTTGATTCTTGATGGGTAATAGTACAGTGTGGTGGGTTGTTTTTTTTTTAACTAAAGCAGCTTTTTTTTTTTTTTAGTATCTTTTATACCATGACAGCCATCACCTGTAAAACAACAGCAATTGCTGAAGAACTTTATTCCTTTCCTTAGTAGCACCTTACCTGCCATAAAACTTCAGCAGGCCCCATGTTAAAAATCCCAACAGTAAACTTAATGAAGTCAGTGAGGCTCCATCTAGAATCAACTGCAAGATCAGATTAGGGATTTTATCTACTCTCAGAATTGTTAAAGGGCTGAAAAGAAAAACTAGAGACTTATCTTCATTTCCCTACCACGTAAGTCATTCTGGCTAAATCGTACTTATACAGGAGATGGAGAATAGTGCCTACAGACAAATTTATGTCACTGTTTGTTTGGGGTTTTTTATAATAATAATAAAGATAAATTGCTATTATCAATTGCATATAACTGCCAAGCCTCTGAGTCTGTGCAATTGCCTCAGGCTTTTTGAAATATATTTCCAAGACAAATATCAAAGAAAAAAACATTTGCAAATAACATTAAAAACGTTCTAGCCACTTAATTGGAAAATTCCGTACTTCAGAGAACTTGAAATTTTGCAGGGCTGCCTTTGTATCAGGAATACACAGCACTTTGAAGCATACTTACACATCAGCAAACATCACATGTTTATAACAACTTTAAAAGCTACATAAATTATAGTTTTCTAGTGAGTTATGCTTACAAGCTGGCTGCTTTCCAAAGTAAGCATAGTAGAAACGATAGATCCATTACCTGGCAGGCTTCAAATCAAAAGAGGAAAAATGCAGCAGTTCTGCAGAAAATTTACCAACGTTTCATTCCCACTAGAAGCAGCAGAAACAGTTTATTCACATTTGATCCATTTCTGGACATGAAATCCTGTTCTAAATCTGTTATGTTTTGGTGAAGATGTAATACCCAAAGCAATATAGCCAAAAACCACATTGCCAAACTACTGCCCCACTACTAACTAATAATATTTCTGCTTCAAGACCTTACAGTCAGAGATGAAGTAAGAGATTAAGTTCTGCTGTGCTTTTCAGAGCCTTCTAGAGAAGAGTCTTCAAATCTCGTTTGCATAGCCCACCAGCAGGATCAGTCAACGGCATATCTAGATATTTTTAAGATTACATTACAAACCAGTGTTAAGAACTGCGGCTTTAACCTCATCTTCAGCTCTGTAATTCGCTCTTCCCACCAGCTACAAAGGGAAGCTTCTCTTCTGATAGCATTCCAAAGAGACTTCCTCAGGGCTTCAAGTCGATCCAGGTCTTCAAAGCCGTTTCTAAGAGAGCACTGCATTTCACAGTGCAAACGCTTCCTTCACGCATCTGCGTGGTGCTGTGCATAGACGCAAGCTTTGCCTGGGAAGACGTACAGCTGAGTTAGATGATCTGTACTTGAGCTAATAAAGCTCCGTGTCTCAGCAGGGATTCTCAGCCCATGCACAGCAGCAGGCTGATGCAGATACGTTGCTTCTGGTTTCAGGGCTACTGAGTCCGATTCTATTTTTCTTCAAACTTTAAGTGTTCTCAAAGCCAGAAAATGTTTTACCAATGTAGTATAATAAAGCAACTCCTGTTTCTTGTTAAAGCTGCTTGACTTTGGTCCCTCAAACACCCAGGAAGATATGAGCGATTGTTTGATTCTTAAAGTGTTTTGCATTTAGATGCAAAGGAACCAATGCTATTAACAAATAAATAACAAAATGTTTTGCCTGAACATTTAACAAGGTCATTTTATCCTATATCAAATTACCAGTATAAGAAGCTAAATAAAGTAATCCAATTCTGAAGCAACTGGGGAAGTTATCTGCCAGTGCTTATGCAACACTTGACTAAGCTGCCAGAAGATAAATGAAAAAAAGCAACATCTAAGACTAAGCTTTTTAGCTTTGTATTATGTAAAATAACTCATTTGAAACACAATCTCAGTTTCTCATAAACTTCACCAGAACTGAAAGGAGCTTATAAAAAAACAGAATTAAAAGTGGTTTAATAGGTGTTATATTTCCCATCACAAAGACCAAGTCAATGTTACAGTAAGAATGAGTTTCAAGTCAGCTGCAAATACATTTGGCAGTTGCAGACACATTAGATAGACACGCTGTGGCAGACACACAGATGCTACGCAATACAAGAATAAATATCCATGAAATAATTACAGAACAGCAAGTTACCTAGTCAGGGAAATAACCTATTACAGCTATAGATTTTACACATGAGCAATGCTCTGGCTTAACAAGAGCTATTAGGATAAAAAAGGGGAGGAAAGAAGGAAAGCCTCACAAGAGCTAAGGAGCCTCCCAACACATATTTGGGGCATCGCTATACACCAGCTGATCCCTTCCAGTCTCCAACTCAGTATTGCTGATGCCTTAAAAGCTGCAAAGTGATAGGGGAAAGGAACAAAAAGAACAACTTTTAAAAGACCTTGATCCTTGAAACAAAAAAATTGTTTGGATAGTTAAGGAAATTATGCTGCTCATACCTCAGGGATGTGAGGCCAGAAGATAAATACCCTGATCTACGCCAAAATTATCACATGGAAGATAAAGGAGACAGGTGACAAGGTAGGCACGGTCTAAAGGTTATATATTGGTATCCCCTCTCCCCCTTAAAAGACATAATACTAAAAGGAATCTAAGAGGAAATGCAATGACTCAACCTTTGCACTAGATAAACCATATCAAAAAAAGGATTATATTATCCAGATTTGGCTGTGCAGATCATGCTACCAGAAATATCTAAATCAGGAATCTTCTCATAGCAGTTTTTATAGTCATAGAACATGTTTAATATCAGCTGTATCTAGACTTTTCTTTTGGGCCAGATAGATTTAATAATCTAGAAAGTCATTATAAGATGTTTTTTTTTCTTCTCTTGCTACAAGAATTTATCTTCCAAGCATTCTCTCAGTTATTTCCAAGTGGGAACACACCCTGGCGTATGTTTTCTCTTTTACTAAGTGCGCTGACCTTTCAGGAAAAAGATTATACAAAAACACAGAATTCCTGGAAAGAAGCTGCTATTTCTGATTAGCATACTAATATCACAAAAACAGAAGCTAGAAGAGCTTATCTTCAAGCTGTAAAATATGCTCATTAATAAGTGAAGTACCTGGGCAACAATCTAAGGATATATGTAAGAAAGCACGTACATCTTTCTAGTTGCATTTGCAGAAGAATTCCCAAATGCAATCACAGTTCTTGAAATGCCTTTAATGAGCTCACTGCAATGGGCAGTGTGGAGGTGATATTTTTATTGGGGAAATTATAAATCATAGACTTGTCAAAAACAGATGCTTATGACATTCCACTTCCTTCTCTTCCTCATCAGTTTGAGGCTTCTCCCTGTGTCTTATGAAACCTGCACACTACTGACACTCAGTACTCCTAAATAACCAAGGACAGTGTATCTTTACTTACTGGGACACTTTGCATTCAAACAATACAGTTTCAAGAAAATCAGTCCACCTCCGGCATGACTGCAAGGCATGCTAAAGAAAAAGAAAACACATTCACACGCAACAGCTACAAAGTTGAACGCAAAAGCACTAGCACTAAAAATAACAACACTGACTATGAAATAGTCTTATGTCCCAGAGCTAAGTGACATTTTTCATCTGAGCATGGGACAGCTACATTATCCTATACTGAGATATTTCTGAAATATTTTTGTTGCCAGCATGACCATCAAGCACAAGAGTAGTGATGGCAAATAATGCAACACAAGGATCAAAGATCTGATATTACACAGTATCACGCATTAAAGCTATTCATTTATGCTAACATAAGTAAATACTAACAAAAGCATGGAAACTAGAGAAACTATAGTTACAAGACCTTCATCAAATAAGGGACAGTAAAATTGTTACAACTCTCTACTAAAATGTTATGAATTAATTAACCAGCAGTTGGATCAACTTGCCATCTGTCCCAGAGGCATAAAACCAAGACGACATGCAGGGATGCTGCTTTCCAAACTCATGGAGAGAATGAATAGTATGTGAATGTCTATTCTAGTAGAGGCACCTAATCGAGAAACACTCACAACTATATATCTTAACTCATACTGAGCAGGGTCTTAAACCTAATTCTCCACAAAGGCACTAAAATAAAAGCCCCCGTGACAAGCAAGGCAAAGGTCCTGCCCTTCGGAGTTCTGCCTCCTCCCCTCAACAGAAACAACCCTCAAGAAACGACCGAAACAATAACACTTCTGGAAGCTAAGCTGTGATTGTGAAGTTAAAAACTCCTAATTCTGACTTTCCTAGGGGAACATATGCAGATACTTCTTTTGAGTGTTTCCACTCTTAACCCTAAATATGTACTTTGATCTGAATTTATGCAAGAGCACTGTCTTCCCATGAGGGTAGCTCTTAATATGCAGATAGCCTTAAAAGCTCTCCACAGAAATGCACAGATTGTTTTATGTAATGATTAATAATACATTTTTCATAGTTTAAAGAGAATATATGTTTGCAACTTCTACTATGGTATCTACAAGTGTGCTGTGAGAAAAATCCCAGGCTGTTATAATATCAGTTACATACTTGGATTAACACAAATAACTTAGACTAACCCTGTGATTTCCTCGAGGCTAAAATATATCATTTTTAATTTTGCATAAAGTTGCTTAACACTAAAGACTTTCTTCTCACACAGATCATTTTCACCTGCTCCTGCTGTTGTTGCAGTTGAACAGACAGAGAGAGAGGACAGAAAGGATCAAAACAACGCAGCAGTGGGAATAAAGGAACATAATGTGTCAGAGGGAATGCCTAGAGCTATTGGAAAGCCCTGTATTACAGCTAAGCAAGGTAAAACAACATGCCTTCTAACGAAGACAATTTGAAGCCAATTACAAGCCAAAAGATTAATGTACTGACTCAGGCATATATGAGCTGAGTTTTCCATCACCCATCTTTCCCAAGAAGCCTTGTCTAACTTACTGAAGGAGAGGTAAAGCTGGTTGTAAAGGAGTTTAAGAGTGCAGTAAGGAGAAAATTTGAAAACAACTTGAGGAACCATGGATTCCTGCTGAGCATGGAGTTTTCAACAACAGCTAAGATTTATTACATTAGAAAATTTTTTTCCAACATAGATACAAGCTACAACAACATGTGTTTCCTTTCCAATTCAGCCACAGCTGAACATTTTATTGAACTATTACTGTAAGAAGCTTTCACAACAACTTTTAAAAAGATCTCTTCTATTGGGATCAAATAGATGTATTATTAAAGTAATGCCAGTAAGAGGACTCAGTCATTGGACTAAGTAATGTCAAGGATTGCTGAGCAATTAAATCTGATTACTAATTTTCATGTATTGATGAGAACGTCAAAACAGAGTATTCTGAAAAATAACCTGCAGACAAATGCTCATGAATCTATTCTTTAAGACTTCACTTTCCCTCTGCCTTGTATTTGAATATATCAAGAAATGTAAACAACCTTCTAGATCAATATTTAGAAAAGTTTTATGGGCAATGCATACAGTAATTCAGTTTTTAATTAACACATTCCTACCCATACTTACTATTTAATCAAAGTTCTCTTAATCTGTTTGTTTGGGTCTGGGGTTTGGGTTTTTTTTGGTTTTGTTTTGGTTTGGTTTTTTTGCTACAGAGACTGAGGAACAAGAGGGGAAAAAAATGTTTGCAAAATACCTTTGTTGGTTTCTGTTGTAAAAGGTAAGCTAGCAATAGACACCAAAGCCAGGATTTTCAGATCATCCTCCACCTTCAGCAGTTTACTCATATGACAAATTAACAGGTTTTTTTTCAAAGAGTACACTGAAATAACATAGTGATGTAAATTCTGTTTGGAAGCAGCTAGCTGGTCGAATAGCACGTGTGTTGCCCTGCACTACTCCACTCCCAGCACGTGCTACTCTCTGATGTGCTCCCATTAGGCAAAGGATGTGGAGGTAGAGCTGCAGTCGGTGCTTTGAAGGGAGTATCATTGAGGAATACAAACAAAAAATTCAAAGGATCGAGGTTTTATTATGGCACAACCCATTTTCTAAACAAGTTTGTAACAACATCAGATGAACATTCCCATTGATTTTCTTGCAGAAGACAAAACACTTTGTGCACACACCACAGTATTTACAATGAAATAATCTTTATTATTTACATAAGCCATTTTTAAAGTCTCTCCTTGTAAGTCACATTGAGTCCGTATCTTATCCTTCTTTTTTCCCCCCTTTTTTTTAATTAAACTTTGCTCCATAGAAATAATGGAATAGGGCAAGAAGTTCACACATAAAGCTCTCTCACTGAATAGGCAGTGATGACAGGATTTGTTAAATATGCATTTTCTCACCTTAAAGGTATCTCACTGGCACAGCCTGAGCGCAAGAAGAAAAAGTAACGGTCTCTTGGCAGCACATACAAGCTGCCATTATTTTGATGAAACATTCAACCACAAGCAGCTTCCAGAGCGAGACGTGCTTATGTAAAGGAGCACATTTCTTTTTCAAGCATTGTAGCTTAAATAGATACTGAGGTCAAAAGCACTGAAGTAATTTTAAGAATCGCCTTCCAAGTCAGCTTTCATCTCTTTTGTACGTGTATTACAATAACATTACTGTGTTTCTGGAGTAAAGGTTTGGTTGTTGACTTTTTTTTGAATCTTTTAGAGAGAAGATTAAATTGAAAAGAAATTAGCTGTCTTCTGCTTCATACTAGCAAAGTAGTACAGACTTTTTAAAATCCCAGATCAAAACTAACTTCGGCAATATTGAATTTGCCAAGCCTAGTACCGATCTGTCAAAGAAGGATTTCCTTCAACTCAGGCATTTACATAAGTGCCTTTAGTTGGGTCACTGGAATTATTTCCCCTCACTCCCTATCCCATCTTACTCCATTCAGTAGGCTGATTCTATAATCTCATTTCACAAAGATAACTCCACTTTCTCTTCCTGTGAAGCAGCAAATATACACACAGCTTATTTGCATGGAGGCTTGATCTACAGGGGGTTAATACCTTAGCACTTGTGAGTAAAATTTGCAATCACAGTAGGGCTAAAGAAACACTTAACCTCAGGGATGCCTCACTTTCCTCACATCTCTGACATTAGAACCATCCAAATGCAAAATACTATGCAGGCAATATTTTTTCAAGTTTTCCTTCTGAGAAAAGGGAGGGAAGGAACAGGGTACAGGATGCCCTGGAAGAGCTTCCTGTTATGAATAAAGGTTTTCCTACAAGAACATGCAACTATTGCTGTACACCCACACAGCTTGGACTTTTGAATAAACTTTCAGTACATAATGAAGTTTAGCCCTCTCTAGCTGTTTCAGAAGACCCAGGTTATCAAATTCACTAACATTTACATATGAAAAGAATAAGAAGTGACAATGAAAATTGCCATTTTTCTCCTTGCATACAAGAAGCAACTAAACATATGCAGAGTCATAAACTTCAGCAATGAAAAAAATGTTTGCAAAATGAAGTGCTTCTGCAAAATAGCTCCCTCTTCAGTTTTCTTTCAGTTTGTTTCTCCTGACTTAAACAAAAGAATATTCTTCCATCAGTGCCACCAGAAGACACTGGAAAACCTATGTTAGATTCAAACTACTTCAGTTGTCATGGGCTTGTCCTCTTCAAAGTTTAAAGCCAGAAGATACCATGAGATCATTTAATCAAATGTTTATGGAAGGCTATTCAATTCAGTTCACTTAGCCAACAATAGTTTGTCTGGAACAACCTTCCAAAAGGTTGCCCTATCTGAGAATACTAGCATGTGGATATCTAACATCTCCCACTATTATGCTATTGACCCATATTTTGATGGAATAATTTTGTTTCCATAAAGATAATTGCAAGCTAATCATAGAATCTTTAAGGTTGGAAAAGACCTCTAAGATCATAAAGTCCAACCGTCAACCCAACACCACTACGTCTACTAGACCATGTCCCAAAGTGCCATGGCTACACACTTTTTGAACACCTCCAGGGACGGTGACTCCACCACCTCTCTGGGGAGCCTGTTCCAACGTCTGACCAGACTTTCAGTGAAGAAATTTTTCCTAATATCCAACCTAAACTTCCCCTGGAGCAATTTGAGACCATTTCCTCTTGTCCTATCATTTATTGCTTGGGAGAAGAGACCAACACCCACCACAACACAACCTCCTTTCAGGTAGTTGTAGAGAGCTTTCAGGTAGTTGCAGAGAAGTTTCACATAATCATGAAACTTCAGTCTTCATTTAGATAAATTGGACAAACGTAATAATATATCATTAACAGCTAAGTACAACATATTACAAACACAGCTGAATTTAGGTAACCAAACAGTTTCCATATATTCATATGCATTCAAAGACCATCCTAGGCCAGATGCACACTGAGCAAGCATCACCATGACCATGAGAATTTTCCCTTAGCCAATTCTATTTTCAAAAGAAATTATAAATTAAAAAAGTAACCTACAGATAATAAAACACACATCAGACAGAAAGACTCCCTACTCACTATGCTGTGCAATTAACCCATTACCCTCTAACAGTCCCAAGGATGTAATCTATTACTGATGCCATGAGTACCCCAACCTCCTGCCCCATACAAACTCATATATATAAAATGCATTAGTAATAGGCTATAATTAATAGTATTAAGGACTATATTAATTATGGTCTATTAACAGACTATTTTGTACAATCATTAAAAAATTTTCCTCCTTTTGTCATGACAACTATATTCACTGGATCATTTTTCTCTCAACTCAAGAACAGCCACATTTGTCTCCAATCAAATTACTCATAATTTAAAAGAGTAAACAGTGACCAAGCAGAGAAGTTTAGTTTGCCTAGTTTATCAAGGGATTTTCTGAGTATGCATCTAATTTACAAGAACTTGGCCTTTCAACAAATACTTACAGCTCTTTGTACAGAGACAAGAACACAAAACCAGGATGGTAAAAATCAAACACAGCAGCAAGTTTTTGCTCGGGGTTCCTATTTGTTGAACAAACAGCTAAATAGCATATATCAGTACTTAGATGTACTGATACTTCAAAACAAGCTATGAATTCACAATTGGAAATGCATACACACACCTCAATCAAGCTGCAATACATCTACCTATTCCTGGATGGAAAACTCCCTTCATTTTAGAAAGCAGCACTGCCACATTTGAGGAAATTGCCACTTTCTTTCAGTATTTGCAAGTTCCTATAACAGCTGTAACTTCACGCAGGGCAGATTTCTCTAGTTATATTGGGGTGGGAGGGTAGTTTTGTGTTTTTTTTTTTACTTTAATCTGATTTTGGATTTCAGTTTTCAGTTTGTTCTTAAGACTTCTTTTCAAGTTTCCCAAACTTGTTTCAGATGTAGTAATTTATCCAACTAGAAGAAACTATGCTGTTAGTGATATGGAAAGAGTCTAGCTAAGAAGTCAGCTTAGTTTCTCTACAAAATAAGCTCCTTTTTCATAAAGGATGTGAAGAAGGTTAACAATGAAGTTTTCAGCATTAGGAAGACTGCACTGCTTATGAGCAGGACAGGTAGGTATGTTTCTAATTAAATAGTAAGTGACATTCGTTATTCAAGGCTCTCCATTTGGTTGCTTGTAAGTTTAGAGAAAGGAAATAACTAGTTACAGAAAGAGTAGTATGTGTTCACATAAATCAACTGCCAACGTGTAGATCAAAACTGAATTAACCTCTGCAGGCAATTTTACTTCTAGTATTTAAGCTTTATTCTCCAACACATATTAGTAGGGGTTGGAAGGGACCTCTAGAGACCATCTAGTCCAACTCCCCTGCTAGAGCAGGATCACCTACAGCAGGTTGCACAGGATGGCGTCCAGGTGGGTTTTGAGTATCTCTAGAGAAAGAGACTCCACAACCTCTCTGGGCAGCCTGTTCCAGTGCACGGTCACCCTCACAGTGAAGCAGCTTTTCCTCATGTTCAGATGGAAATTCCTGCGTTCCAGTTTGTGCCCACTGCCCCTTGTCCGTCCAGAGAAGAGTCTGGCCCCTTCCTCTAGGCATCCACCATTTAGGTATTTATAAGCGTTAATAAGATCCCAAACAAATTAATAATTTTAAATTTAAATAATTTCATTTGTTGCACTAGGAAGATCACATGCTTTTTCAGAAGACTCAAGTCTTGCAAATAATACGGTTTATCTGAACCCTGGAAGGGGGGTGGGGAGAGGAGGGGAAAAGAGGACAGGACTTAATTCACTGTGAGGAACTTTCAGATAGTTTGGTGATCGGATCATACAAACGTTTATGGAATAAGATATTCCAAGAAACACTGCCAAGATCTTCAAGGGTTTACAATGCTTCAGATACATTGAATGGTTATACTAAATTTTAATTGCACTTAAAGAACATATTATTGTTGATATTTCTACAAAAGTAGTAAGGCCTATCTTGCAGGTACTAGAACAACCCTGAAGAGTCTTGCTTTTTTTTTTTCCCCCCTTGTAAGAAGAGTTGTATTCCAGAGCTTTAAGCATGTCCAAAAGTTTGGTCAGACTAGATGTACTCACAGTAAATAAAGTATTTATAGATTCTATAGAACTTATTTTATGAGAGGTTGGTAAAGGACTTTGGCATTCTATCAAGCTTTTACATCTCTCACACAGGACAGTATTTCTGTTTCTCCTATAAAAAGGAATTAGTCATGCAAGTTTTCAATTCAGAAAAGAGCTACCCTTACCACTGTAGAAGATGCCAGGTGGCATTTGAGGGAATGAATTCTAGAGAAGTCTATATCCAGCAGAAAGTGTGTATATTAGCATAAATGGAAAACTGCAAGTCAAACTACGAAACTGTAACAAATTCCCTCACTGACCTTCTGTTAATACAAGACCTTTGCAACCATCAATAGACATTTGCTAAACTAAAACATCCTAATTCTCACCACCTCTTCCCTCACACAATACACCTCTGATCAATACTCATTTTCTTTGGAAGTCCATTCCTTGCTTCCTGTCTTTGCCCATGGGCTGTAAAGAGAAGTTAGAGAAAAGAGGGCATCTGTTCCCATGGAGAATAGACTACAATGTCAAAGCACTCAGAAGATGCAGAATGATTTCAACATTGAATATACACCTTTGCAAAATCCACATCACGTTGGGCAGGAAAAAGCTACCTACTTGTCTCAAAAAGATAAAAAGCCCAAACTATGGACTTAAAAAGTAATCAAGAAGGAAATGAGTCATGGGGAAAATTTCAGGGAAATTTCACATGAAAAGGAAACCCATGAGCAATTTCATAAAATTTTCCATGCTCAGTTGTCCCCCCCGCCCTTTCTTTTCTCTTTCCCAGAGACTTGATGGAAGAGGGCAGGCCTCAAAATACTTTTATTTATCCTTCTATTAGAGGGAGAACAAAACAGAGAATAGACCACAGTATGCTCTGACCCCCTGAAGATTTGCCTGTTGCATCTTTATTCATGGAATAATAATAATAAAAAAAAAAAGTATTGCATCAAAAACTGGCAACTACAAGCATTCAAAAACCATGAATCAGATTGCCAAAAAAACCCCAAACACATTAAATAACCATTCCGCTTCCAGTTTTCAGACATGCTGTCAGGAAATGAATGGTTTCATGTCCTGTGTCAAATGAGCAGGTGGAAATTCCCAGGCACATTTTTTTCATGGCTATGTTCTCAATCAGCTGGAAAGCAAATGTGTCAAAGTCCCAATAAGGTCATTTGGACTTATGTCTTAGTTCCTTCCTCTGAGCCAGCCTTCTGTCTTTGCTCCTGCACTACAGAAACCAGAAACTTGGGATTGTTCAGATGCAGAAGAAGAAAAAGAATCCCTATAGATGAAGGGAGGCCCTCAACACCCTACTATCAACTAGCTTAAATAAATTATCCTCTTTCCCTGTAAATATCTTAAGTCATCACCTAATTAAAGAAAGCAAGCTGTTTTGCTGTTCCAGGTCAACATACTTCACAGCAAGCTGGAGAACAGATGGAAACACCAGTTGGAAGCTCTAAAGCGCACTGATGATCTTAGCTGCTCAGAAGACTGAGGCACAGTGCTCTCCTGGATACCTTTACCTGTTCATGCACTTACAACCTTTGCAGCTTCTAAACAGCACTCAGATTCAGTCTTGATTCTGAACAGGGCTCAAGAAAAGGCTTTCTCAAGAAAAGTAAACCACAAATAAGAGTGGCAGGGTAGTTTGAATGACTTCAAAACAAGAAAAATTGAGTTCTCATGCAAACCATTTGTTTCCAGGAGGTTCACAAAGGGATTCTGCTACTGAAATGACATCGTGTTTGTCTCTAGAACAAGTGTGGTTTTCCAGGAATCTTCCAATGAGACATTGCCTGGACTCAATGAATCACACTTTCTAGCTTTTGCACTCTTCAAAATAAAATTAAAAAAAACCCACAACAGAAACTACATTAGCAATCAAAATAGAAGCAGAAGCACAAGAACTGAGAATTTTTTTTCTTACACAGACACGGTCCTCAGATTCCAGACTATGTCTCAGTTTGGTTGGAATTCCCAAACCAGCAGGAACAGCCAATCTGACAGTCATTGACCTGGAAATACTTCATAGATACTTGCCCTTTAGATAATGGTCACAATTAGGATCCTCAAAAAACATCTTAGGGAGGTCACAAGTCCCACCATGACTTACACGGGTAGAAATGGTTTCAAGTAATCAATTATTAGCTCTTTGAATGTGTCATGGCACAGTTCATACATAGTCATTGCATTATACAGATCAATCGTGTAGATCTGACAGATGAAAAGGCAGCATTCTCAGAGTTTGAATGCATAAACCCAGGTACCAGAACTTCCTCTAGTAAATCCACTGATGAAGAAATTGTTCTTTCCTACCACACGTATGAACATGATTAGGTTGATATAAAACACCTTTGGAGAAAAAAATCTCTTTGAGCTCTCACAATAGTGAATTCACTGTAACCCCAAGAATTTCAACTAAAATAAGAATGACCTGTAGAAAACAGCAGCACATGTGACAAGACAGATCAGCTGCAGCCAACCACCAGCATTCAACAAGTCAAAGAACTGACCTCAAAGAACTGACCTTGTGAACTCTGCTAATGGTCGCCATGCACATCTGGTACAGAAGAAACCCAAAGAACTATTCTGTAGCTGCAGATAACATCTTGATTTTTGCTCTAAAAACCTGCTTCCTCTCCCTTTTGCTGCTGTTCAGTCTTAGTTTCTGATCTTGCTTCTCAGCAGTGGTCTTTGGCCCTTCAGTTGTATTAACTCAATCTGCCAGCACAGCCTTGGTTTCTAATCCTACCTCCGGTCTGCTTAACGCTGATTCCTGGATCTTCCTGCCTTCTGTAACCCCCTCACCCTACTTACTACTTCTGATCACATCAGAGAAGCTGGAGGAGGAACAAGCAGGCATGGATCAGAGAATCTTCAGCCTAGGATCAAATCCCCTGGTTTTCCAGTTCTTCATAACAGTATTTCACTCCAGTCTGTCCTAAACTACAGGATCTATACACTCATGCCCCAGTTAAGATTCCTCACTATCGAGTAAAAGAAGAGCAACTGGTATCAACCCAATTGATACACTAGAAATAAGAATAACAGCTGAGTGTCATCAAGGACCTCACAGTTGTCCTCAAATTTCTTGCAGCCTTAACAGATGAGGACTAAAACATTAACAGTCAAATAAAAAGTATACTCTTTACAGTACTTGTTCTCTAGCATTTTTGTTATGGCATCTACTCTGAATTAGATCAGAGGCTGAAAAAAAGAGTCTGGTTTATTTTGTGGATTCTTTGGGAGGTTTTGTTATTATTCTGGGACAGAGAAGGAAAGGAACATTTAGAAAAATCTGGCAAGAAATGGCAACACCCACTTTTCCTTTGTTATTTTGTCCCCCATTGCTGATATTTTTGGATTTTCATTCTGGAAAAAGGAGAAAGATGAGGACTTGTCTGAAGGAGTGTTTGCTGGGATGCTTGCCCTCAGAAAACTGGAAAATTGCCCAGGCTGAATAAAGGAAGGATTCTGTAAACTCAGATCTGACTTGTGTTTAACAGAACAACATTTATGGAGAACGAATATTTACAGTGTCTTGACCTAAGAGACTTTGTTATCTTTTATGGTGTTGAAGAAAGAAATGACCAGTGGAAAAAAAGCCACAGAAATTGCCAAACTGAATCAGCAGTAGTCCACCCCATCTTCCTGTCTGACAGTCTCTTGACCCAAGTAGTTCATAAGAAGGTGCAGGAAAAAGCCTGCAGTAGGCAGTGATGGCGAGTTTATTCTTAGTCTCCGTTAACATTTATCTTAAACCATAAAATACATGGGCTTATATCCTTCTCAACATTACTCACTCATTAGCAGGCTGATCTTGTCTGCTATATAAACAGACCTAAACCCTTTTTTCTATCAGCAATCTTTAAAGCCTTCTTCACTGTTGCCGAGTACCCAACTCCATAAATGAAAGGGATTGACAGCATACAGACAACTTGCCTATTCGAGCAACAAAGGGCACAAATCCCACCCTCAGTTTCACTCAACTATCAGTAGCAGGGAGTCAGTTGGACTCGATGTGATTAAAAGCCTGTAACCTTCTTAACGGCAAACGACCAGTGATTCTCATCATCAGCCTCTATCCTCCTCTGGAATCTTTAGAATAAAAAAGTCTAAACTCTGTATCTGGTTCTAAGGAAAATTCTGCATTTTATGGAATACCTTAATAGAAGCATTGTCGGCTGTGAACAGCACATCAGATTGTGTAAAACACAATATTAGAGAGGAAATGAGTAAGGAGAAAATTAGATCTTACGTCTGGGATTTGTTTGGACAGTTATTACAGAGCAAGGGATGTTCTTGAGAAGCTGTCTCTCCAAGCCAGGAAGATCTTGTTGAGCTAGCCAGTGGTCCAAGGTGCCATCTACTACGATTTAATCAGCCTTTAACTGTTGGAGGAAGTTCCCACTCTGCTGCAGCAACAGCAGGATAGGAACTGGGGAAAAGAAGGATGCAGCCATATTAATAGGCACCACTGGCATGACCTTTAAAGAACAGCTGGCAGCTACCAACTTAGACAGCAGAACCAGTATGAACAGTCATGTAAAAAGATCAAGTCTGCAATGACTCCTTGTAAAAAAAATATTTGTATTTTTATACAGCCTGCATTGCTAACATCACACAGGGTGTAAAGAAAAGGAGAGAAAGATGGTAGTTGGAAAAGTCTAGTCTCACAAAACAAAAATATGTATTCCTGTTGCCTGCATTATTTATAGTATAATTTATTCATCACTGCTCCAGACTATGAAATGCCTGAGCAACTTCCAGAGCCCAGAGAAGTGATTCTTCTCCCCCTCCAAAATATGAAGAGTTTAAGAAACACAGCTGACAATCACTATTTTATACAATAACAATGCAATACTATGATTCATTTGCATTAAGTCTGACTAAATATGTCATTACCTTTAAATAGACAATGCAGCTAATAATTTAAAAACTAAAAATGGAAAGAAATGTGCTGTGAATCCTACGTCATTTACTCCTAATTTGAATGTTATGCTGTCTTTCAAATGTTTTTGTAGGTGCTTATCAGCTTTTTTTCTCTTTCACTCATGTTTGCTTTATTTTTCTTTCACTTACCAAGAGAACATCTACTTACAGAAATGCATTTCTAGAATTTTATATAAAGGACTACATTACCACCCTTCTACAGTAACCATGCTGATATGAAATGCAGATGCCGTTGTAGCTGAAGAACATAAAATGGCACAGAAGATGACATTGAAATATGTGGGAGCAAATATGCAAATAAATCCTTTATAATGAAATGAAATAGTACTAAAAGTCTTCTTAAAATGTCAGCTAGGGAAACTCAATAAAAGTCAAGCCACTTTGAAAAAAGAGAAGTTAATCAAAGATTTTTTGTATTTACTGTCTTTTGTTCTGTAATTCAGTACAATGCACTCAAGGTTACTTCAAATTTAAGAAATTATCTTTGTCAACATTTACTGTTAATTATCCCAGAGGTCCACAGTTTTGCCTGAAACCAAACCTGTTGATGTGTAAATTGTCTAAACCTACACCTTGCAGGATAGTTATGTTAGCCTCCAAAACTACTACTGAGATGACAGAACTTCAACATGATTACTTTTCACTGTTCTTGCATAAACCAAAATAAATAACAGGTGAGGAAGGACACCAGAACTCACTTCATATATTTCAAACAGCTTTTAATGTTACTGTTCCCACCACTATCAAATGAAAATAGGTGGGACAAATATTTTTGTGCCAATAAAAATGTTTCATTTAACAATAAAGTGTGTGTCAAGAAGGCCAATTAAAATGTACAGGCACATTTTGAAGTCACTGAATTTAGAGCCATTCCAAACTTGTGAAAATAAACAAGCATTTCAGAATAGGAGCATTTTCATTACAAAAAAATGACAAGCAGATTTCTGTCACCTAAAGGAATATCACTTTTTTTTATCATTTTCTTTATCACTCTCAAAATGAAAGCAAAATCAAGAATGAGGGAAATTGTTTTTGATACTATGCATGCTCTTGAAACCTCTTATTTTTTTGTGGCTTAACAACCACATTTTCCTGTGTTTAAAGTGCTTCTCTCCCTTCTTATAGCCCAAGACTGATACCCATAAAGTAGAATTTTCCACTTTACAGGGACAGAAGTGTGTTTGGGTTAGTGCTTAGACACTGTTTAATTGAGTGTTAAATGCACTACTTGCTTTGCTGACAACTATACCTTTGAAGAAGAGCAGAAAGGCTGATAAAAAGCATGCTTTGCTAAAAAGCATCCTTGAAGGAGAGCTGAAAAACTGATAAAGAGGAAACATCCTGCCCCAGAAGGCGCTGAGAGCTGGGCAATTGGCAGAGGCCTGGAGTCAACAAAAATCGCCAGTAACCAGGGGATGGTTACTGGGGGGGGGGGCAGGTTTACTGCCACCTACCCAATTAAAGGACTATGCAAGTTACCCCCCAAAAACCCTCAAGGAACATGCCTGCTAATTTAAAGATGCTTGACCTATAGTAGATGATGTGGTAATTAATAACCTATTAGCATAACTTTAGGCAGGTTTTTCTAATCCTGTAACAAGATAAATATGTGGTAGATTCTGTGTGTGGTGTGCTAGCTTTGTGGAATTACCACCCAGCACCCATCTCTGCGCAGACATGAAATAAAATACCTCTGCTCTGTGTGTACATTGGCATACTGCTTACTGGGTAACAATCCCACTTTTGGGACAACAAGACCATTACGCATCAGGAGAAACAACCTATAGCAAAGCAGAGTATGCAGCAAGTGCTTCTCTGGCCTTCCTCCCTCAGAAAAGTAAATTATTTTCCTATGGTGCTTTAGTCACAATGCACATTTAAATTGCTTTAACAGCAACTAAAACTACCACTTCAGTTCTCAATTCAGATGCTTCCTAAGACTCAAAAGATGAAGGGAACCTTGTTTCCCAAATAACACCCTTTAAGCTGCTTAGCTTAAAGTTGCAGAAATCTCCTCTGAAGTTGATGAGAGCTCTAAAGGAATAAGTAAGGTATCTTTTATTTTAAGGACAATCATCTTCCCCGCAAATCACCTATGGGTGATCTCAAACCAATAAAGATTGTATGACATTTGCACAACAGAATCACACAGAATGGCTGAGGTTGGAAGGGACCTCTGGAGGCCATCTGATCCAACCCTCCTGCTCAAGCAGGACCACCTACAGCCGGTTCCTAGGACCATGCCTAGTCAGTTTATGACTATCTCCAAGGGACACTCCATAACATTCTTGGGCAACCAGTGTCAGTAACCATCGACCCTTTTCTGTTGTTCAGAAGGAACCTCCTGTGTTTCAGTTTCTGCCCATTGCCTTTGGTCCTGTCACTGGGCACTACTGAGAAGAGCCTGGCTCCATCCTCTGCACTCTCCCTTCAGGTAAGGGAGATACACATTGATAAGATCCTCCTCCCCGAGCCTTCTCTTCTCCAGGCCGAAAAGACCAGCTCTATCAGCCTCTCCTCATATGTCAGATGCTCCAGTCCCTTCACCATCCTTGTGGCCCTTCATTGAACTCTCTCCAGCATGTCTAGTATGTGCTTGTGCAAGGTCTCAACCCTAAAAATTTCTGGCACCATCCAGAGTGTTCTTATTCACATGGAAGTTAAGGCCACGAGTGTCCCTTCATCCTGAACAACATGTCTACAATAAGGGGTAAGAGAGCATATGGCCCTCCAAATTCAGCATGAGTCTTCAAGCACTAGANGGGACCTCTGGAGGCCATCTGATCCAACCCTCCTGCTCAAGCAGGACCACCTACAGCCGGTTCCTAGGACCATGCCTAGTCAGTTTATGACTATCTCCAAGGGACACTCCATAACATTCTTGGGCAACCAGTGTCAGTAACCATCGACCCTTTTCTGATGTTCAGAAGGAACCTCCTGTGTTTCAGTTTCTGCCCATTGCCTTTGGTCCTGTCACTGGGCACTACTGAGAAGAGCCTGGCTCCATCCTCTTTGCACTCTCCCTTCAGGTAAGGCAGATACACATTGATAAGATCCCCCTCCCCGAGCCTTCTCTTCTCCAGGCTGAAGAGTCCAGCTCTCTCAGCCTCTCCTCATATGTCAGATGCTCCAGTCCCTTCACCATCCTTGTGGCCCTTCATTGAACTCTCTCCAGCATGTCTAGTATGTGCTTGTGCAAGGTCTCAACCCTAAAAATTTCTGGCACCATCCAGAGTGTTCTTATTCACATGGAAGTTAAGGCCACGAGTGTCCCTTCATCCTGAACAACATGTCTACAATAAGGGGTAAGAGAGCATATGGCCCTCCAAATTCAGCATGAGTCTTCAAGCACTAGAATAATTCCTTTGGTCTTGGTCCTAACTTAAACCAGAATAATTAAGGTCAACTTTTAGGAAACTCTGAATTATGCCAATGCTTCTGAAAAATACCTCCCTGCTAGCTGCAAAATTAAGAGACTCAAGTCACTTAAAAATTCATCAGTCCTCAGCTCCGTTTCAAACAGTTTAAAATTCATCAAGCAAATAATTAAGCTTATAATGTTCTTTTGCATTATTGCAAGGCTGAGAGAAAAAACTAACAAGAGATTAGAAGACAAAACACAAAGATCAAGAAAATAAAGATGACATTCTCATACCAATCACTGCTGAAAATAAATGAGAGGAGGGAAACTGGTGAAACTGTTTCCAATTTGAAAAGCTTTTTGTAACATGGATTAGGTCTCAGAAGCTCTGTGTCATAGTATGGCCTAACAAAATAGTTCAGATTACTTTAGGAAAAGGTAAATATATTCCAAAACAGAAAGAGTTCACTGATCTTCCAACATTTCTCTCTCTTCGCATTTTGGTAAGAGGACCCAATACCAAACATCTAGGTAGACTAGAAGACATGAGCAACAACTGACAGATCCTTTCCACTTATTTATATTAATCCATTACTTTTTCACAGTCCTTTCCAGAGCAACTTACAGTAATCTGCAGTATGCAAAAAGAATATAATAGACAAATAAAATGAGAAGTTATTTGATAAGCATTTCTTAGGACTTCATAATTTTTAATAACATTGTGGCAAAGAAATTAATAATGACATAGCAAGAAATAAAGTAGAGAAAGCTATCCTAGTAAACTAAGCATAAACATCCTGGCCTTGCTTCAGGATTCAGTTTGGCAGCTGCTACAAACACATCTTATCTTCAAACTATACAGCACAAAGACACTCACGCCAATCACTTTAAGCATCTCAAAATGCTGATAAACTGGAAACTTTGAAGGGGTTTGGAAATGGAAAAGCATCAACACAAGTGTAATGAGCAGAAGAAAAAAACTTGGAAAATAGTTTTTGCACAAGATTGCTCTTACAGGATTCTTTATCCAATAAATACAATTAAAGCATATAGATAAATAGCCTATGACTGACACTGGTGGGATTTTAGGTATTTTATGGGAAATAAATTTAAAGTGATCTAAAACCTCCAGCAGCATAAACATAAGGTTTTTTTACCAGTAA
Organism: Aramus guarauna; assembly: GCA_013400195.1. NCBI lineage: Eukaryota > Metazoa > Chordata > Aves > Gruiformes > Aramidae > Aramus > Aramus guarauna. The sequence goes on from VXBL01000623.1 coordinate 437,957, forward strand.
CAGATTCCAAGCTTCAAGTCAGGTTTGACTGCATTATTCACTACGGAAAAATGTAACAATTTTTACATACTTCACTGAAATTCTTAGACCAAACTACAACAAAAATAAATATCCTTTTAGAAGGAGTATCAGAAAATGATTCTCTTCCAGTTGTTCAGGAACACTAGGCATTTAAAATATTTCAAAATGATTGGCTGAAGTTCAACACAACATGGCTAATGGGACTCATCTATCAATTGTCCCATAACACAATGTCGTCAAATAATTTCTCTTTATAACTAGCTTCTATATTGTCAGATAAAGATACCAAGCATACAGAGGGAAAATTACATCAAGATAGATCATAACTGACCCTTTTAACCAAAAGTAGGTTTTGCTATACATTAAGAACCAGCTCAACTCAGCTGCATGATGCCCTATCAAAGAATATCTACAACTTGCAATTTTGGTATATTTAGATCAAATAACTTCAAGCATATTTTTAGGCTTAACTTCACTATCAAAGCCAAAGATTGGGCAAACCTGTCTATCACCAATTAGACAGTGGAAGTCAATCAACGAATAGTGGTTCAGTATTAATTTCTCAGAAGAAAGGCATCCCAATGAGCAGCCTTCATCTTGATTGCAGAGGCATCAGACTGAAATTGAAAAAAAAAAAATGGTCCTAGATGGCTAATACAATTTTCACAAGAGTTACTATAAAAAAAGTTTCAAAATGTGAACAGACAGATTAGTAGAGGCTATTTGCCCTTCCCTTCTCCTTGGAACAATAACCATATGCTCAATCACACATACATAAATACTCAAAGAACTATTTCACTCTGGACAAAAGTAAGATTTAAGCGAGAGGCATAAAGTAGTATCTATAAAATTCAGTCAAACTGCAGAATCATTTACTATTGTTAACTACTTTGGATAAATAACTTGGAATACCGACAGGTTGGGTTTTCCTAGCCCTCACACAATTAGGAGTCTTGATACTACATTCAGGAACTCAGTCTAGTTACTTCTCTCTGGAGTCAGCATTGATCTCAGATATCTATCATATTGCATACAATCAAACAGATTGCCAGTAAAGCATAGTCTCAGAATACAGATGAAGTGATTCCACAGAAGTCTAACATACAATAGTTTCAGCCTGAAAAGCATTTAGGTCAGATACAGCACCCTCAGAATTTCCACAAGGGAGAACATCACCTTTAGTAAGGAGTCATCCATAGCAGAATTACAGTTTTCTACATTTACAGCTAAAAGATCAGGGGTTTTCAGCATCACCCAGCACACTGTTAGGGAGTAGTTACCTTCATATTACACTCAGAAAAAATTTGGGACACTGAAGCTGCACAATCAAACATACAGAAATTATAAAACACCAGAATTAAGGCTGTCCCTGGCTGGTTTACTTGTTTTTTTTTTCAAAGAGGAACTCTGCCTCATCCAATGCACATGCTCTTGACAGCAGCGTTAACAGGGAGAAATTACTTTATATTTCTTTTCCCCCTTCTAATAGTACAGTGCTAAAATTAGCCTAAGCTATTAAAGTCCTAGGACGAAAAACCTTTTTTTCCTCCTGTGTATTATGCTCATTATATTACTATCTGAAAGTGTTATGTCAATAATTTATTTTCACAACAGATCTTACTTATATTTTTATAACTCAAGAACTACTGCACAAAGTATATGAATTGTGTCTAATCTGGAATCTAATTTTTTTTCAGAATATTTGTCACTGCGCAGTACATCACAAGCACAATTCACAGCTGCTATTAACTTCAGTCGTAGCTGTGAAAGCTTCGCATTCTTTATTTTATAGATGTCCAACTTTAAACCTTACTACTCTCTTCTTCTTACTATACTTTTAAACTAATATAAGGATCACAATTAGTTACTATCAATAACATTAGGTGTCTTGCTTATCAAGTAAAAAGCAAAATCCAATTCTTCAGAGTTGCATTTAACTAAAGAAACCTTCAGATGATCATCTTATTCAATCTTTTATTCAGATCAGTATACAAATCAAGCACTTGCAACAAGTAAAATGGGTTCTACAGACCACATTCCTTAAATCCTTAAGGCATTCCTAAAACACAAGCCACTCTGAAGAGTAAGTTTAAGGGGGGAAAAAGGTAATGTGTTAATGGAATTACAGACTGTCAATTCACATGTGGAGGAGATGTGACATTAAAAAAGTTAGCCCATACATCATTTGTACTTACGTTTCTGTTGGTATTTTAACAAAGTCTAAGATCACAAGCCTCGTGTGAACAGCTGCTCAGCTCTAATAGCAATCATGTAACTTGAGAAACGTAATTTTAATATTTTCAAGGGACAAAAGAAAACACAAAGATCTTCATGAACTTCCAGAAAACATTCATAATGAAAAGGTAGGATATCTTAAACAGAGGAAGACCTAACATTCCCATATACAATATTTATGCTTTTCTAAAAAAAAAAAAATAAAAAAATAAAACCCTCAACATTTCAGTAGGTCACATAACCATAACAACTAAGCATCTCCTTCAACCTCTTCACCTAAATAAAAAAATTGGAGCATTACCTAGAAACAGTAACAGACATAACCGTTTCTGTATTTGCTATGTTTCAGGGTAAATCTGATAGCAAAGTGCTTATGTTTCAAACCATTACAGTAAATCTGCATATTCAGTGTACAACTCCTTAAAACCAGCATGCCAGACTGGATTAAAGAAAGAGTAAATCCCATTTTATTTAATGTTTCACATGCCTAATTCAGGTTCCTTTTTATATGCACTTCACTATTTTCCTCTACAGAAGCAATATAATGCCTCCTAGTGCTATTAATTGCTCATAAAAACTGATTTTCAAATAAAAACATTAATATGAAAATCCTAAAATGTAGCCTATTTTCTTTTTGATATAAATTCTGTCCATCAAAAAGAATCAATGAAAGCAAGCTTCTAGAATTTGAAGGTAATAAATTATAATGACTCCAAGTATTTGTCTGGTTTTCCCCCTCTACTAGTTACATGGTAGTCAGAAAACTTCTTTATTCTACCTCAGAGAACAACTTACCAAAGTCAAGTTCCTTCTGAAAAAATAAATTGGTGGCTGTTAATAATGGTTGTGTTTAGGAGAAGCTTATATAGAACTTCGCTAACCTTCTTCCAGAGCAAAAATAGTTAAAGTGTTTTAATTAATCCACTTTTCCTTGACAAATATTTCCTTTACAATGTTTTTAATATAACTCAACATTGGCTGCATCTTTCTTGACAGCTGGTATTTCCTTAACAGAGAATGTCTCAAATAGCTTATGTATAACATTCTTTCTAAAATTCATTTCCTTTCTGTGTAACAAAAAAAGCAGGAATGTTTCATGCCACATGGGATATAACAGTTCTAGAGTTTTGCTTTAAATTAGCCCAGTAATGTTTTTGTAGAAATATTATTAACATGGCTGTAGCTTAACATTTGGAAAAAGGAAAAATACTTGCCCAGAACTTTGGTTCTCTCCAGATCTCATTCCAACATGAACTTCACTTTTATGTTCTAGCTCTTCAATACACGTCTGGTGGAAATCTGACAACTCTTAGTAAGGTTCAGCTTAGGTCAGAGATGTTAAGAACAATCATCTAGTTAAGAAACAAGAGACTGATGGTTCTTCATCAAATAGCTCCCCAACCAGAAATTAAAGATCTTGCTAACTTCACTCTAAACATTAAAATCATTCAAGACATTGAAACTGGCAGAAAAGTATACCATAATCTTTCTCAAGAGAAGGACAGACATTAAGGTCTTACAAAGGAAGATGCAACTCCCAAGCCGTGGGCCACTCTTCCATACTAACACCAAATCCCAAGTTCTTAAGAGCTGGGAGACTTGCACCAGTTGCATGCAGAACAACTAAGGTCCCACAGGCAAAAGCCCTGGGAATTGGTATCTTTACAGGATACTGAGGTCAGAGGCATTTGCTCTAGAGTCTGTAACATATAATCCCTGTAATGGTTGTAAGTGCTTAACTAAATGGCTGGAGAACTATAGCAGTAACATCAATTTTCAAGTGATGAAGAAATACCTGCTGATAATTTCTCTTTTCTCTTGTCATGCTATAAGCACTCATTAAAACATTACTCTTCTGCCAGACCAGATCATTTTCAGTACTGTTGAAAATTTTCATTCTAAAATATTCCGCAACCTGCGGAACTCAATGTACAACAATATTTTGCAACTACTATTTTCCATTTTTTGGGTATCTCCTAGCCAATATGTCATTTTGTGATACTCCTAGTAAACATTACTATCTGTGTTAATCCTGTACATATAGAATACCTTCAATGCAAATCCAAAGCTACTACATGGTTTCCTTAAATTTTAAGGTTTGCTTATGTTTATGAATAAATGACATGCTTCTGAACTTCAGCAAAAGCCTGTCCTAAATATGCCTTTTTCAGCTAATTCTGTATTTCAAGACATAGCGAGAGATGATGGAGACAAGAAATGTAATCTTTCTTTCTAACGTGCAAACTCATGTTAGCATTCTGCTCACAACGATGCTACCTTTTGTTCTGAAAGCAAGCTTAATTCTGCATGCCCGGCACTCATGATCATAAAGCTATGGACAAGACACACAATGTTAGTTTGCTTAGCAGATTTTTATGGATGCCTTACATAAAAATCAAAAAAGAAAACAGCCATATTTACCACCTTTATCTGCCACTGTCTACATATAAAAGAAACAAGACTCTGAACACACTTGGGGCTGCAGGCAACATGTGAATAACTTAAAGATTCTCTTAAAAAGTAATTGCTAGAGCCACTTCAGGGGCATAGTGCTGTTGTAAAAGGGCGATGGTCTGCAAGCTGCAAAGGCACACAGAGAAGGCAGACCATCAGAAAAATCAAAGCTTACTAAATCCTCTAAACTTTTCATAAGGTTCTTTCGTTAATTCAAAATAACTGCTATTTGTGTATTTTCAAAGATATTCCACTGCACAAGGGTGCTGCATGTCACTTCATACTGCTCTTCAATAGAGTAGCCTACTGCAATTACTTTAACAGAAAACCATAATATTAGCTTTAGACAAAATACACATTCCTGTGTTACCAACAATCATTTTAGTAATATCCCTATTGTGACCACTCAAGTCACACGTGCTTCACCTATACTTAATTTCTATACTACCATAACTACAGAGCCTTTGTCTCAATTTTACAGATCTCTCTCAAGGTCCTTCAATGACCTACAGTAATGAGAACACACAAAAAAATACAGTTGTTTAACCCTTGACATTGTTGCAAGTATTTGTCATTCAAAAACTATTAAGATGGTAGACAAGATAAACACACAGCTCCTCACTGTCAAAATCTAAATGAGAGGTATTATTCAGTTAAAGCATTGTCTTAAAGTGGGATTTTTTTTTTATTGCTTAGTGGAATTGACACTGTTCTAACCCTGTAACACATCTAACCCTGTATCCAGAGGTGCAAAACTAAACGCTTCTCAATATTTAGGAAAGAGACCAAGATTCTGTCTTCAGAGTAGGACTGAGATACAGTAAGTACAATGCCTACTTTATTACAACATAGTTAAAAAACCCCAAACTTTCTGCAAAGAAATTTTTTACAAAAATGACTATTCCAAGTAAATTTTGGAAATTGGAATCTAAAGATAAAATCCTTTATGACAAAATAATAAAGTATCCATTTTGTAATGAATAGCAGACCCATGCAAGCACTGGAAATAGTGGATAACTGTCAGGATTTTATTTAAAACTTGGTATTCAAGTGAAAATTTAAACCTGATGTTCCTAATAAAAGAACACACTTCTCTGAGTAAAGCCATAATTTTGAGACACACACCCTTTGTCACTTCCAATGGTTAGAAATAGATGAGTCTGCAAAACTTCTTGTAAATTAGATTGACACACAAGTATTTTTCAAAGGAAACTCTAGCGCAAAGTCTATCCATCTCATGGAGACAGCACAAACTGCAGCAAGACCGATCTTCTTCTAAAACAGTCTAACCCCAAAGTTCAGAAAGATCAAATATGCTCAGAACACTATATTCCATCTTCCTAGACTGTCTGCAATTATCTAAACACCTCCCTTCCAAATGTGAAATGCATGCCAATTCCCAGAACATTAATTGTTTCCACTATCTGATGATGAATTACACATAGTTAGTTCACTGGCAGTGCATCATTTCTACTTGTCCTAAAGACAAATCTACTGACCTGGACAACAGACCTTGAAAGAAATCACGAAAATTGTTTTCTTTTTAAGGGAATTCACTAGTTGATTGACAGATTTAGTGGTGCTTTCACACTGAAGAGGGAAGACCAGAAGAAAGCTACTGTCTATGCAGGAGGCTGAAAGGAAATAATTCGCCTTACCTTACCAGACTCCACAGATTGGCTCAGTAACCTTGGTATCAGTGTACTACCTCACACTTTGCGCAATATTGTACTCTAGAGAAAGAGGTTTTTCCATGAGTTTTAAAAAAAAGCCAGAAAACACAAACACCACACCCCACCAATACAGAATGACTCCCAACAGAGACTTACCAGGTAAGTATTTCTTCTACTTGTTTTGCTCTTTGAGAAATCTTTTGTAGTTTTTCTTGGCTTTGTTAAAGGACCTAGTGATTACTTCGCTGGAGCACATGGCCCCCAACAACAGCTGATACACAATCTAAAAATTTTACACAGCACAAATAGAAACAAGCTCCAAGTTTTGACCATAGCCTGAAAGCTGGAAGCCAGCTGGCAGTTTGGTCACTTTGAGAAGTTCACTTCCATACATCAGTATGTGGCCACCACTGTCTCCTGGCTTTATCTTACCAGAACAGTTAAAAGTTGTTTTTCAATGAGCACAGAACATGTAACTGCTATTCAGTGAGCTGAATGCTTGAGAAATTCCCACTGTATCACACGAATTCTGGTTAAGAGTTAATCCCATTTATGAGAAAAAACATTGTGTGAAATTAAAAAGTATTTGTTTCATTTAAATTTCTTAACAGTAATAGCATGAGCTGCAGCAACTGGAAAAAAAAGGTAAGCTTTACCAGTCATTGATAAATTTGCTATTGCTTACTACTGGTATAGTACTATCAGCTTTTTCAAAACCAACATTCTTTACATTCTAGCAGATCATGGAAGTCATAATAACAAACATGATCTGGATAGCAAATGGAATTGATCAGCTGAACAGAAGCATGATTACCTGTAAGATTAAGTATTAAATACTAGAAGGATCTAGTCCTTGTAGCATCAGAATAATAAAATAAAGCATCTGAAAAACTGTCAGATTTCTCACAGTTCCATGTCCAAACCAAGACAGTATTTCTTTTCTACATTGTTTTCCCTAAAGAAACAGCGCATCAACGCTAACCAGCACATCTCACACAAAACCACACTGCATTCCATATAATGGAAATCCACACAACTCCTCTCTCTCATGACATTTGTCCTCACATTTCTGTGTGAAAGCATCTCACCCTACCTGTGATCACTAGAAATGGTCTAGCTGAAGACAAGTCTGCTGACAGATTGACTCCCTTAATCTCTGAGCACTTTGCCAACTGGAAAACTTTCTAGGTATAGCAAAGACCTTGTTCCCCCCCCACATTTGGGGGTCTTTTCGCTTGTTTGTTTTGTTTTTTAATACTTTTCTAGAAACTGAAACTATGAAACATCTAGCATTAATTCAGGGAGTTGCAATACCCAGCTGACAGATTCAATTCAGAGTCGTTGCCACTTCTCTTCTGGAGTACATACGATGTTGAATATCCTCTACACAAAGTTTAAAACTTGCTATACATCTATTTATACCTTCAACTTACCAACTGAAAATGGTAAGTATACCCTGCCTCAAAAAAATATAAGAAAGCTTCAGTAATCTCCAAAACACTCGCATGGAAGTCTGGAAGAACAGCAAGCATTTTTCTTTGTGTTGATGTTGTAACTCAGCTGCTTGATGAGTGGAATTTACAGTTCACAGTTAGTTTCTGAACAGCTACCTTTCAAATTTCAGAAGCACAGCATGAAGTGCTTTCAGTGCCATTTATTACAAAGAGACTACTAGAATCAAGTCATATCCAAGCCAGTCAAACGTTTGTTTTTTTTCAACTAAATCGTAATAACACTTCAAAAGCATTAATCAGCTTAAAAACATTCATTTCTGCACACGTTTTTCTATATAAGTTAAATCACATTAGGAGAACATACTTTTTAAAATATGGCTTGAACTAATTTTAAACATGGTTGGAAAAGTTTGGCCTACACTGATTAAAATCTATATTTAAATGAAAGGAAAATTTAACCACAGAAACTGTACTCATTTTAGAAAAACAAGCATATCACTGCCAAAGCGCTGTCCTAAGTTTAGATTGCTGTCTGACTAAAACATTATAATTACGAGAAACTAAAATGGATTTCTAAATGTTTCAAGATGAAACAGCCATTGGGTAATTTGCAAGATATGCAATTATCTTCTGAATTCAAACACATAATGCTAATACTTGATCTGAACAAATGCACGGTGTAGATCGTTGCTTGTGTGGAGACTGAGGAAAATCGATGTTAAAAATCAATACCACCACTAGATAAGAGTAACCATAATGAAACCTAAGAGCAATATTACCAAGTGATGTGGAATTAATTACTTAAAGAATTTTCTTTAAGAAAAAAAAAGTTTTTGAATCTTTTATCTGCTGCTTCTGTCTCTCCAAGAGCTGGTCAAGCTGAACAGTGGATTCTCAGCACTTTTACCTCTGTTAGAACTGCACCGTTGGCCATACTAGGCATTTCACGTAACCTCTCATGTGTAGCAAGATGGTAACATTTTTAACTTCAAACACCAGAGAGGGTCCTCCCAATAGATTTGTAGGGTCATACAGCGTATTTTCTGTTATTTCACAATTAACGTTTATATTTGGGTTAAATCATTATCATGGTGACCATGCAAAACTTAAGAGGAAAAAAATATATATAGTCACACACTAACTGCAGATCTGCATGCTCATTTCATGTATAACCATAATAAATTCCAGTTACTTTGAACAGTAAGTTAAACCTTGATCTGTGACAGCCATAACCAGCTTGATGCAACTAACAGGATTTCAGGAAATCAAAGTAACTCCATTGCTGCTTAAAAAAAAAAAAAAAAAAAAATCACAATTGTGCGTACTTGTCACTACCTGCACTGCCTGCTATTGTTTGATTTAGCAAGAGAAATAAATGGCTTGATTGTGTTTTACTTCTCGTTGTCCTGTAAAAGCCTGGGTGTTTGGTTACCTTTTGACACGTCTGACTACCAACATCTCCATCACTTCACTGACTTGGTGAAGGAGTACAAAACAATCTGTCATCCATATATTAAAGCACACAGGAACCATGAACATGTCGGGGACACAGTAGTTTACAGGAACACTTCCATGATTCCAACAGGAATTTTGCAAAAGACTAGAGCATTTTCAAGAAAACATAATTTTCTTTCTACAAGCAACGTGTGGATCCACACAACTGCTTCATATAGACTCATTAGGCAGTCTATTCCTTTTGTCTTCATGGCACCTCTGAAGCTGTCACCAGAGGAGAAGAGCAAATAGATATGCTGGATGCCTTAAAAACAACAAAACCATAAGCTTAATGAGAAAACACTTGACATTAAGCAAAACCTTTCAGAACCACTGGAACAAAAGCAATACCTGCTCCCTTGATACCTAAAATAACATAAATATCAGGTATTATACCAAAGGATTAAAAAAACAACCAAACAAAAAAAAAAAAAAACCCACACCACCACTCAAGAGTCACAGGAGTTTTAATATCACAGATGCAAAGTCTTGGAAAGGCATGTTTAAAGGCAGCAAGATGAAAAAATAGGTTTGTATCAAGGAAACCTGAGGGGGTGAAGGAACAAAATAAAAAACCCCCAAACACCAAAACTAAGCCTGCTGTCAGATTAACGGCAAATTCATTTTCTCAAACTCATGAAAGGATAGTGTGCGAATCTAATGGAACAATTAATTTTGTATTGACAAGTAAAGACTCCCCCAGTTTTGAACCTCTAAGTATGTAAGAAACCCTAATATAAACAAATCAAATAAGTTTATTGTAACAAAACAAGTTCACAAGCAGACTAGTTCAACTAAGAAAAAGACGAGGGAAAAAGAAGAGACTTTTTGTCTACGTTTCATCAAGTCCGCCAACATTGCTCTCTTGCCTCTCACTGTGCCCTGCAACAGCAACAGTGGACTTTATAACACAGAATTGTCTTTCAGAAGCAATTTACTTTTTGGCCAGGTCAACAAAATGGCAGGTAAAACCAAACATTATCCACACTCAGGGGAAATCTGTTTCAAAAAAGTCAACTCTCTAAAGGTTCCATTTTACCCTCTCTTGGCTCTAAGCACTGACCAACACCACGCATGGAACTCAAAACAAGCCAACTGTCTTCAGTCTGTAGCTGATAAAACGTTAAACCAGATTATGGAACTCGGCACCAGATACAGAACATGAGAAACCTTGTCTGTGTGTTCTCAGCACCACAACCTGAAGAAACAAGGGAAAAAGGAAGGGACAACCTTGAACAAGACTAAGTGGAAAACAGGAGAATGAGATAAGGGAAGATGGACAGAGGAAAGCAAAAACGGGCAAACGATGACCAGATAGGAGGAAAGCATAAACTGAGACAGACTGCATGTCCCAAGAAGCTGGAAGAAGCAGCCAACAAAAGGAAAACATGTTTTGGCAAAGCAGAGGTGGGGGGCAGCAGCACACTGAAGGACAGGACAAGTGACAGGGAGGGGGGGGAAAAAAAAAAAAAAAAAAAGATGAACAAGACTATCGAAACAAAACTTAAGAGACAGAAACTACAGGGAGAAGTCTTGGACAGAATCAAATAGAAAGCCAGCAGAAGGACAAGAGGATTTGCACCTGAGACAGTTCAGTTGATTAAGAATCTAGCCTGGCATTATTAAAAATAGCTGCTGAAGAAGTAAAGACTCTGCAGGAACAGATGAAACACATGACAGCCTGTCACCTCAGCAACTGGAGAAAGGATTTGCTGGACCAAATAACCCTAACACTGCTAAAACCCCAGGCAGATGCAAAGATGATGCCTCATTACATTTCAAATTTTCTTTTCAAATTGCTTTTCTGAGGAGGGTAGGGAACTCCACAAAAGCAAAACTCATCAAGACCAAGGAGCTGGAACATACCAGAATCAAGGTTTCTCTGCACAACTTGTTTGGCTTTCACAGTAGGGTAGAATATTTTTCCTTCAAGATTCCTACCTCACTTAGCACACATGGTGAGGTCTAAATAAGGCTTTGTAAGAGGCTTCCCTTTTTTAGCACAGAAGCTCTTTGGCAAGAAGTGAATGGATAAAAGACTGGAAAGATGGGAAAGTTCTTTCACAGACTTACATTCCCTTCACTCTTACCACACACTCCCTACACATGGCTGCCTTTCCTTTTTTTAATCCAAACTCTCCAGAAGTTTTAAGTGTAGTTTTCTGAATGACCAATTTGAGATTTGGTTTCTTGAGGTAGTTTCACATTATATTTAACCCACAGCTGGTTTATATTAGAGCAGGAGGAGAAACAGCTTTCATTCATATCAGATCAACCTCTCATTAGAATAGCTTCCATCTGACAGAAAGCCATTCCCATAAAACTGTTATATCAACTGTCCCTGCAACCATCCAACCACTAAATCCACTACAAAGAGAGCGGCAGTAACCCATGGCCAGTGATGGCAAAGGAGTGAGACCACACTCGTCAGCTGCAGCCCACGCATTGACCAAACTATGTATTCACGCTGTTAAATTGTACCTTGATTTGCTGAGGAGTCAGACAGTAGAGCTGCCACTGAAGCTCTGCATTTGGAGTATAACACTATAAAATCTGATTACAAGAAAAAAAAAAAAAAATCAATCAACTTGTTTCAGATTTCTGTGTTCAATTTAAGACATACTTTGGCTTTCCTCCTTTTTTTAACCCTAGTTTCCCTATTTGTAAAGTAAGAAAAAAAGGAAAAAAAACATCTGTTAATCCCTCTGTGTTACAGCAGAATAAGTTTGTGCTTCAGAAACATTAAAATATTACTGTGGTAACTACTACTGAAAAGTCCAAGGACCCAAAGGCAGAGAGTGGGTGGTGTCTTCAAAACAAGCGACAGCTAGCATGAAGTAAACAAGATACAGAGATACTTCGCAATCAATATGCAAAATACGCTACACATTATGTGAGCATAGTTCACTCCATACACTAGCATAAGTGAAGACTAAAAAAAAAAAAAAGTCTAGTGACTACCAAGTACGTATCACAGTGAATACACGTACGCACCAATGTGAAGCTGTCTACATAGTTTAATTCTAGTATTTATTTTTTACTATGTGGCTTTCGGCAGCCACAGTTATGTTGTGAACAGCCCGGTTGTGAAACGTTACGTGCCAGTTACGTTCCAGTACTCACCCTGCGCTTTTTACACAAGAGACCCTTCAGGTCAAAGTTTAGCGTTACCAGAGGGTAAGTCTGGCTGAGACAGCCGCTGACACGGAGAAGAGACACCAGGCACAGGGAAAACCGCCGAGCTACAGCTGGCAAAACCTGACTGACTCCTCTCTCTGTACGCGCAAGTCACGAGAGACGCTACTTCTTCCAAGAGGAAGGGTGCGAAGGACGGGATGGTAACAACAACCCTCCGCTTCTTCCTCTAGAAGTAACAAAACGCGCAGCACCGACACCAAGGTTCGGGTAACGTACGCGTCTCGCACACACCGAGCGTATCCCCAGACAAGCTCAAGCGCTCTCCTCCAGCGGCTCCTCCTCGGGCATCGCCGCGGCTCCCAGCCCTCCTACAGCGCTGCGACCATGCCTGGGGAGAAACGGGAGCCAGGTGAGTGTCCGCAGGCCGCTCCCCGGAGACAGGGAGCCGGCCGGGCCAGGCCGGCAAGTGGAGACCCCGAGCCGCACGCAGCTCAGCCCCGACGCGCCGCCGCCAGCACCANGAGCGCAGCCGCGCCGCCGCCAGCGCCCAGCATCGCCAGGGCCGCCGCCATATTCCCGCCGCCACCGGCGACCTCTGACCCCCAATCACTTCCGGTCACGGCTAGCAAGCTGTTGCCATGGCACCGCTCCCGGCCTTGGCCTCTCTTAAAGGGGCAGCACCCACCCCCACGCACTCCCGCACCCACTGCTTATCCCCACGCACACGCGTGTGGGTGTCAGGCCTAGGGAGCGACCAGGTGACTTGCAGGAACCATGGGCCCGGGAGCGGCAGGCCCTGTCCCACACAGGGGCACAGCACCACCCTGGGGCTCAGCCCCGCTGCCCTCGGCCTCTTCTGCCCCACAAGCCGGGCCGCCATGCGGGTCTCCTGCTGGGAGCTTGGGCCCCGGATCGCCCCAAAAGCAGATTTCGGCCGGGCTTTTTGGGGTGCGCAGAGCCGTGCTGCCGCTCCCGTGTGGGAGAGGATGGCTGCAGGTGCTCGGAAAGAAAAAGCAACTTGTCTTTAGTTATTAGCTAAAAAGGGACAATGATTCATCAAAGGTGCTGTACAAAGGGGGAAACCCTACTACTGTTTGCCACGGATTTTGTAATAAAATAGCTTGTCAAGTGTGAAAGAGCGGAAAACGATCATGGCATCATTTCCACTGCCATGAGGGGATGTTTTCTGTTAACTTTCTCTGAAATTGGCAATATTTTCAGTTTTTATTGTACCGACCTTTATTGCCGCTCGCTGTTGACACAGTTAACCTTTTTATACTCTTTCCACATGTATGTTTTTACAAGGTAAACAAATCTGGTGAAACCCCCAACCCAAGAAGGAACACTCCAGGAGGTTTCAAGTAAAGTTTTATGCTTGTATAAAACCAAAGTGAACCCATGTCCTGCTGACTGGAGCTGTTGGACCGGGACCAAAGCGACCCAGCCTCTCTTTCTGACCCTACAACAATTTCTTGTGCACGGATGAACATGCTCCTCTGCAAAACTCTGACAAACTACAAATGCCAGGGCAAAACCTGATCCCGTACCCATTTAGGGATATACTGCTCCATAGACACTCTCCTGGTGGGATCCCTCTTTTCTACTGTAGTTAGCTTCGAGGACAACATCAGCTCTTCTGAAATGCCTACAGCTAATCAGTGAGATTCATTACCTTAATAAGTACCTTTGCGGACCTGAGAATCATTTATCAATTTGGTTAATAATTAAAAAAAAAATTTAGTGAATGAATATTCTGGGAATCTCATCCTAAAAGTCATTAAAAATGTTGGAAATTCCATAGTCGTCCCTTTTCTTTGTGAAGTTGAACTTTTTAATTGGTATAACTCTCAATTGAAATGTCAGGGTACTTTAAATCTGGATGAAAAAGCCTCTCCTTCACACCACCTACAACTTCAAATGATTTCCCACCCCTCTTCAGGCTTCTCCTCTACTGTGATGGACCCCTACTGCTAGAGACACACTCACCAATCAGTTTTCCAGCCTCTCAGATGCACAGGATGCTCTTTCTACTGGATAGTCAACACTTTGTCCTCTTCTAAATCCTTCCTCAAAACCTATCTGTGCTATGACACTTACACGTCAGACAGCTGCAAGGTATCAAACCAGCCCTGGAGTATCGTGTTCAGTTTTGGGCTGCTCAGTGCAAGGCAACCATTGATGTACAGCGTGGATCCAGCAGAAACCACTAACATGGCCATGGAGCTGAAGCAACATACAAAGAATGGCTGTGGAATCTCATTTATTCATTAAGCCTAGAAAAGTAGAGACTAAGGGGGGACCTAGCTGTTGTCTTCCACTAGTGGATAGTAACTGAGAAGGCAAAGCCAGACTCTTCTTGGAGGTGCACAGCAAGCAGATGAGAGGCATTGGTTCCAAGTTACAGCATGAGAAATCGCAATTAGATATTAAGAAGGAATTCTTCAAAATGAAAATCATCAAGTGCTGGAACAGGCTTCCCAAAGACATTGTGCAATGTCTTTGCACAGTAAAAGTACTAATAGCATCCCAAAATGACTTAGCAGAAGAGATGAAGACAACTCTCTACTAAATTGCATTGTCTCTTGTGTCAGGAGGCTGTTTGTCAGGTGATTCAGCTCACCTGACCTGGGCTAACTATAAACCAGGCATTTAGTCAGACTTAGTCATCAAGGTTCCCCCCTCTAAGCAGCTCCAAAAAGTGACCCATTCCATCCTAAAATTGATGTAGCACTCTTACTGATCAGATAGTTAAAGCTAGGTGAAATGAATCCTTACTGCTGCCTCCTGAAAATAAACACAAGAGGAAGGCAAACTGCAGAATTTTAGGTAGCAAAGCAGAAGACCTTAGGATGAAAGAAATAACGTAGGCAGAATGGCCCAGAGGGGAACATGTGTCTTGAGCTGTCAGACGTTGACTCGCAGCCAGGCTCCTGGGCAGCCTCAAAGGTTTGAGCAAGCACAGGGCATTTGCAGTGAGGGTATCTGCAATAGTTCTCCTGGGACAACCTTGGAACGGCAAATGAAAAGCTGTCCCCAAGCTATTAGACTGCTGTTATATGGGAAGGTGGGAGAGGTGAGACCGCAGTCATATCTACGTGTGGCTTTTGGTATTTGTAATGCAGGGAAGTCATGGCTCTTTTCATTAGTTTGATTAACTGATAATGGGCACAAATGCATATGGCTAAATGTCTCTCAGGTTGAAGCTCTCTGTATGGAAGAAATTTGTGCTAAAATGGGTTAATAAAATCTTGAAGAAGATTTTGTAGCTGACTTCCAGGGCAACCCTGGACAAATCACTTCCTTCTCCCTATCAGTATAGTAGGAATAATGACACTTTCTTCTTGCTGAGAGTGCTGTTAGGAGATAGTAATCAAAGTTCGTAATTTGATTAGAAAATGTGAAACACTATACAGCTCTCCTTCTTACAATGCCAACACCTGGCTATACAAACTTCCAGTTAAGACATTTTACTGTGGAGAAAACAATTTGCTAAGACAGATTATAACGAGTAATTGTGTTCCTGTTTTCCTTAAGGACCTCAAAGCAATTTTGTACTGTTTGTAGAGAAATCGCTTTGTCTATCACATTGACATGCAGCCAACTGAAGAAGAACATGACATATTTTCAACCATTCACCATGGCACTCGATTAGAATATACAAAGGAGAATTTAATTTTCAGTTGCAACTACACAGGCAAAGTAGATAAGCACCTTGTGCTTTACAATCATATACTTAACACTGAACTTCCGTGAGGTGAGCTAGCATAGCCGTTTTGTTAGAAAGCAAAAAGTCTGCTTAAATAAAATACCGGCATTCATAATGCCCCTACAGTTTTTGTGAAAGTGGAAAGTACAATTTCTACAGCCAAAGACAACAGTGAGGGGAAGAAAAGAATGTTCAGTATTCAGCAAAAAGGAAGAATCTGGCTGACTGGAAATGTATGTGCATTTCAAAAGGCTTTGTTAAAATAATGTTAAGGTACTGGCTTTACCTCCACAAAAATAATGCCAGCTGAAGCCGACGTCAAACTTTCAACATGTTTGACATAAAACAATATAGATTTCATTTAGCCACAAAACAATTCCTGTGGGGAGAGCTGGAAGCAGCGAGGCCTGATTTCCAACAGCCTTACTCCCTGTATCCCTCAGCCCACCTCTGTCCCCACTCCATTAATTTCGTCTCCTCCCCGAACCACGGACGACAGCCCCGCAAAGCAAGAAGCAGTAGGTGCGGGTCCGCCAGTGAGTACCAGCTGCCAAGAGAAACAATAATGTTTGCTCAGTTTAGTTCCCCCTCCTCTGGCATGCTGTCTGTATTAACAGATCTTGTAGGAGCGTGCTTGTTTCTGAGACTACTGCTCTTCTATCAAATTTGACTCAAATTCATCAAAAAGGTTCAAAAGCTATTGGAGGGGGACTTGCAGCCAGACTGAAGCCAGCATGGCTGCATAGGCAATGTTCATGTGGAAAAACAGCCTGAAAAAATAAAGAGTTGACTACAGTGGGGGAAAAAAATAAATCAATGAAAACCTTTTTTGGAAGGGAGTGAAATGAAAAATGATTCTGACTTTCTAGTTGTGCTAGCACCTGAGAAATGGAAAGTGAAAACAGGAAATGAGACGAGCTACCATCCGTCCACTGGCAGGGCTTGGAAACCTATGGAATGAGGAATTTAAGATGTTGATAGTAACACAGGAAGAGGGAATTTTTTGGCCATAGCTGGGGTAGCCTTTACAAAAGGTTTTTAGTGCTAAGATTTGCAGTGGGACCCTTCTATCCATCCCATATTGGCATAGCTCACCTGAGTGACTAGTGGCATGATGGAGCCCGTAACAAGCTGCCGAGAGAGAAGAGAGGAGAGGAGAGGACTTGAAACCATCTTCACTAACATCAGCAGTATGCCTAAAACATTTTGGTTTTTAATCACTAGTGCTTAGTGCTGTATTTTACTCGCAGATCAAGTCCCCTTGGGGCCTATATCTGAGTTGAGGGAAATGATAGACCATGTGGCACTCAAAAGAAAAGAAAAGATAAGCAATATGGAAAATATCTTTAAGCAGCCAGTCACGCCTCCCTAGAACTGCCAAAAAAACAGCAGAAAGAAAACTCATGTTCTCCTGTTCCTTGCAAAAGCCTCAGCCACTTGAATGAGGAGACTCTCTAGGAGCTCTTGTTGCTAAATGGCCAGGGGCTGTGCTTGAATCAAAATGTGTTCAAATTGTGACCCACAAGCCACTTACGGGGCTGCTGAGATCCTGCTGCTCACATGGCTATTTCTACCTCCTAAATCACATCAGAAAGTGTTAAATGCTTTCCTAATGGTCCTATTGCAGAATTAGCCTCAGAGATATCATAAAATGATAAATTGAAGGAGTGGGAAGAAGAGGAAGAGGAAAGGATTGTGTGACAGAAAGGGAAAATGAGAAGGGATTGTAAATGCACGAGGTGGAAGGTCCTGAGATGCTCTCCCCAAAGACCTCTGCCCACAAAGCAGTGCAGATACCATCATCAGGGCCTCTACCGTGTTTTCTCCTAAACCCCTTTAGGATGGATCTGCCCTAAAGGCTCCTCATGCAGCTCATTTGCTGAAACTGCAGTACTCTGTATGCACCTGGATTTTTCCTCTCTCTCAGGTTTTTTAAGCAAATTTCACTGCCTGCGAGAAGAGCTGAGTGACTTGATGTCTGGATCATTCACCTTCTCGCCTTCATTTTCCCACTTTTCTGGAGGGTTTGCGATAAGAGTATGACAAGCCCACATAAGGATTTTCACCTCTCCATCTGCTTGCAAAGGAAACCAGATATGCAAGCCCACAAACCCTCTTAGGTGTGGAAATTCGCTAACTGTTCATAACATGCCGAAGCTGCACTTGTTACATTTTTTTTTTTCAGAAATGGCAGGAGTAGAGAAGGGGCCTTGACTCAAAGAGCATCAACACAGCAGTGAGTAGAGAATATCGTCACCAAATCAAAACAGGAGAGGCAGTGACAGCATGGAAAGCTTGCACTGATTTAAGCTGGTATAATATTTCTGGTGCCGGTAAGGCACGTGTATATCTCTGGAGACAGACTAAGCTCGTTCTTATGCACAGCCCCATGAGCAGCAAACAATAAAGGGCACTGTTTACTGCCCCACAAATATAGTAACTGGCACAAGTGATATAATGGATTTAGCTGATTTGGGAAACACTGAGTTTAAATGGTTTTGCTATCAAATTCAAAAGGCATCTGCAGGTATAGCCATGAAAGGCAATTCAATAAATTACCAGGTTTTTTAAACTCCCCAAAGCTAAAGAGAAGATGGATTTAATTCAGAAATGTTTATTTGATTTAGTTGCTGTTTGGTTCACAGGAGACGCCCCGCAGGGGCAGTAAAAACCAAGGCTGCCTTTTTTATAGTGCAAAGATTTTACACTGCAGTTCTCTCCAGTCTTTTTAAACGTGCCCCTCTCTTGTTTCAAATACTAAGAAATTCCATTCATCATGACTCAGAAATTTCAGAGATGGAAACGATCTATTAAGCCCTATGATCCATCTCCTGAGCAGTCCAGAAGTGCTCCCTATAGTGCATTCGTATTTTTAATATTTTGTCCATCAAGTTGATAAGGTCACATTACCGAAGTGTTTTAAATCACATTTCATGTTTTTGTAAACAAATACGTGGTTGTTGCGTTTCAGTGTAATTGCTGTTACAGATGTACCAGAGAAAGGAGGCAAGCAGTAGCTGGGATAAATGGCAGGTGCCAGTATCGGGGGGGTGGTGGTGGGGGGGGTTGTTTTGTTGTTAAATGTGATCAGTGCTGTGCACAGTGGGTTTTCAACTATTCCTCTTTGGAGAACGGTCATTCTAATGTCAGTCATTAGCAATTTGCTTTTGGTCACTTGGGAACAGCATGTTTCCTACAAATTGCTTCTATTAGTCACCAGTTCTTGTCTAAATAATTGGCTATGAGAGAGAGAGCGCGCCTGTGTGAGGCAGGAGTTAACAGAATGGCAGAATGTATGGGTACATTGTTATAAGACACATACTTTACATTTTTTGAATGCCAAAAAATAGTGGAATGGGCTCAGATCTCTTTTACGCTGGGGTCAGGCTGGAGCTGCACCACTGAAGTCCAATGGAGCCGTTTGAAAAGCCAAGGCTAATGTACATGAGATCAGTATCTGGCAGCAGTACAGCAGTACATTTGCTTGTCTCTGAAATGCAGTCACCTCTGGCATGAAACCTGGCAGCTATTTCACATAAAATGGTAAGGATGTGGACCAATATCCTTCGGGGAAAGAAGAAGAGAAAGAGGAGGAAGAGCACGGAGGAGTCTCTCTAGTTTGCACCCTTTGGATTCCTGTCGCCAGCCTGTTTAGTGAAAGCTCCTACACAGTGTTGTTCGTGGAAGTACCTGCTGTTTTGACGGCCTTTTATCTCACTGAAAATAGGTGTTTTGGCATGACAGAAAGTAAAAGGAACAAAAAAAAAATTAACTTACCTACTAAAAAAGAAAAACGCTGTGGCAGAGAAAGGTCACAGTCAGTAGCACATCAGCATTCAGCTATGTCATCCTCATTGGGACCTTCAGCCTTCCCACCATACCATCTGAATACGTTCTACTTTAAGTTACTACTTGACTGCTCATGTGGTCCTACTGTATTTGGTTTGTGAAAGCTGAGCCTGAGAGAGTGTGGGGGTAAAAGGTTACAATTGTCCTCCCGATAAAACTGATGTCATAGTTATAAGGAAATAATCTAAGTTTCTTGTTGATGGGCTACTTTAGAGATGCCAGAAAAAGGGGCTTTGAGATCATACAAGTCCTTCTGGAGCCTCTGAAAACATATATTGGAACTGAAATGCAGGCTTGTCTGACAGAGGTGCATAGAGAGAAGCAGCAGGACCTTTGAATCCAAAGCTGCCAGTCTCTGGGCCAACGAAGAGGGGACTGGATGGTTATTCCTCAAAGTCTGGGTAGGAGCCTGAGCGGGATACTGGGAAACCAGAGCTCAATTATTGCTGTCATGGGAGGAGGCAGCAGCACCACGACAATGCATGGGGGTCAGAGAGGGGACAGGGGAGCCAGCCTTACATAAGCCATTTCTCAAAGTTACACAATTGAGAATAGTAATAACACTAATGCACTTTGATAATGCATTCCTACGGAGATTTAAAATGCTTTGAAAAGGTAAGTAAATATTATATCATAAGGTGGCAGATGGAGAACCTGGAGCAATGAGGAAATAAGTTGCTTCCCTGTAACTGCAGGGAGAGTCACAAGTGTGGTGGGGAGCAGAAGTAAGGTCACCAGAGCCCTCTGAGCACTTGGTCACAGCCTATCAAATGCCCAGGTCTGCTGGACAGGAGGAAAGCTGGCACGGTAGGAGGAAATTTTCCCTAAATCAGGAAACAAATCAGAACAGAGAAGCACATTTTTCAAGATGGGAAAAGATGTTTGGTGAAAACAACAGAGAAGCATTTTGGGTTCCCAGGATTTTATTACCTTCTCTAGTGTGAGCCAAAGGATCCTATCCAAGTTTCCAGAGATTATTCCTCACAGGAAAAGCAAAGCCCTAACAAATGACATAGCAATTGCACAGTAAAACCAACAACAACAATAATAAAAAGATGTCTTTTGTTTAATCACCTGGACAGATCCGGCATGATGCAAATAAAACATGGGATAACGAGCTCGAAGAGACAGGTCACATCGACAGGGCAGCAAAGTGAGACAGAGTGAGGTGCTGCTGGGGAGCGAGGAGAGGCAGCGCTCCCAGTAGCATGCACCTGCCTATGGGCTTCGTGGCCAAGCTGCTGTTTGTCATTAGCACCAGGGACCCTCAGGAGTTTTCTGCCCTCCCAAAACCTGCTGAAATCCCTTGTTGATCTCCCAGTGATAACAAACCCACCACTTCTTACTACCTCCCTGGGCTGGACTAGTCCCTTCAGGGTTACCATGGGGGGAGCAACCCAACCTTGGGAGCAACCACTGGAAGCAGAGGGACCTCCATGCTGTGGAGCATGTGTCCTGTGCCTTCAAGCACATCTGCCCCATGTAATGAACGCTGCCATCACCCCGCTCGTCCCTGGCCACGAATTGCTATGTGCTGAGGACAGCCCCTGGCTGCTGTTGTGCTGGACTTACAGCTCTCGGTCCGTTCCAGCTGTTCTGCCTCCGCTCATCGCGTGCAGCTGCCCTCTATCTGCCTGGGCCATTTGTTGTCCCTGGGCAGGCAGGAGGCTTCCCTGCCTGCTTTTGTGTGGCTTCAGCTCGTGTGCAGGAGCCCTGGGCAGCTCCTGTGCCACGTGTCCTCTCTCCTGCCTGCGGTACTGCTATGAGCAGGACAGGTTGTCCACGAGAAGTTTCGGCTGGGTAGATCAGATTATGTGGTTCAGGACTTTCCCTGTAAGACAGAAGTTAAGTCTTCATCCAAATCTCAGCTCTCGCTCCTCCTGGACTGAAATGAGGGCTCAGCCGTGCAGCCAGAGGTAATGTTGTACAGATCTGTAGGACTAGTCCTGTGTTTTCTGTGTTAGTTTAGATTTCAGGGATTTATGGAAGAATATATGTCCTGTCATATGAAACGCAGTAACTAATAAATAATGATCTGCATTTCTCCAACTGCAGTGTTTAGCAACCATTCGTGACTGCAGTGTTGTAACAGGTCAGTGAGCAGCCAGGTGTTGCCCCCCTTTCTGGACGGGGAGACCTGTAGCACAGGACCATTGCTGCAGATCGCTTCCTTTTCAGAAGGGGTGGTGCACGGCTTCCTCCCCTGCTATAATCCCTCCAGGGGCAATGCTGCTGCCAGGAGGAGTCATAACCTCCCCTGGGTGGGGGGAACAGCACGACAGGCACCTCTCCGGATCACCCTCCCTGGCTCACTCCTCGGACAGGCTTCGCCATGGGTTTGGAAGGGGGCAAGGTAGAAAAGCACCAGCCCTCTCTGCTGGAAAGGCTGTACATGTGGCTGCCAGGAAGAATTTGGCCGTGATTATGTGAAATCCAGTGCTGTTTGGTCAGTCTCAAGCTGACGCTCTCCTCTGCTCTGGCTCATCCTGGACAGGATCTGGCATTCTGGGCTAAAGAGACGCAGCAGCTGAGGCTGGCACGGAGGGGACTGAGCCGGCTTTGGAAAAAGCATGTGGCTTTCCAAACATCTTGCAGTCCAAAGCAAAACCAGCAGTTCTGACATGCTGTGAGCAATAAACAATGAGCTTTGTCAGCATGTCTAGAGGAAATGATAATTCCCGGAGTGTGAATGATGAAATGTTAACCAAGATGGAGGCTTCGGATAGCATTGTGGTTAGGAAAGCATATGTGCATCAGTGTGGAAGAGCTGACACTAAGGCAAACAGCCGTAACTAAGGCATTAAGATCTTCCAGGTCTCTCAACTTACTCCCCAATGGTGTTTTCTCCTGTTCCCTGCGTAAGGTCTAAAGTATTGCTTACACTGAAAGGGAGATTTGCACTGTTGTAACCAGCACCTGAATCCGCCGCTCTTCCTCCATGGCTCTTCATCACCTACCACTCAGCACTGCCATTCAGCCCTCTGGGACACACAGGTCTTGGGGCAAGTCAATTTACTGTTGAACATGCATTACGAGGTTGGCTATCTCTCTTTTCTATTCTTTGTACTAACAGGCAGCTCTGATTGCTCTGGTCTCGTCAGCGTAACGTAGAGCCTAATGAAATCAGTGGGAATGTTTTTATAGGTTACTGTGACCTTGCTAGAGACCTGGTAGCCACATGCTTAAATATTTTGCAAGTCTGTTGCACAGTTTCAAGGCTAAAAATAGTCAAGGTGTATTTTCCCCATTTGCTTGGAGGACATTAAAACTATCCACTGCAAACGGTGTGAAATGTTTCCAGTCACTCCACCAATAAATAGCATTCACATGCATGTATTAGCAGAAAACAAGAATAACTAGAATCAGAGAAAATGATGCAATTATTCATAGTAATAATATTAATTTCATATTGTCATCACTGTAAGGGTCTGTTGCAATAAGTAACCTCAAGAGTTATCTTAGCATGTGTGACAGAGGACATATGTGCATATGAGATCTGATTACTCAATAACTTTTTCCTGATGTGCCCTGTGAAACATGGAACTTTGATCTCACTCTCCAGCCACCCATCCTGGGGTTGTTTTAAGAAAAACGATATTCAGTCCTATTATTCAAAGCTGGAATTAAAAAAAAAAAAAAAAAGAGAGACTCACTGTTCTGCTATGGCTAGTGTTACCCTCAGGCATTTCTGGCATGTTTCCGTTGTAAATTCATTTTATATGTGGCCAGGAAGTACAACATCTTGTTGCATCATGTAAGAAAATACCATATTTCTTCCCTGTTGCTCATTTCCAATCTACAGAAGCATCTGGTGGGAGCATGTCAGAAGACCTGTCATTAAATGTAAGAGTTTCAGCCCACAATGCTGTTTCATGCCTGGGTCTCATCTTGAAAGAACAAGGTCAAACCATATTTTACTTTTCTCTCTTTTTAACTGTGACTTTTTATTGTGCTTCTCTCTTTTGAACATGACAATGATTTTCTTTTCTACTAAAAACTGTTTTTGCCACTGTCACTTCTGGGCAATTTGGTTTTGGATGGAGGTAAAAATTAACACTGCTGCTTTCCAGGAAAATCCTAGCACCATAAGTTTCCACTGAAGCCTGGCCCACAGCTTAACAAGTCCAGGTTTTGAGGTACCCTTAGCAAAAAAACACAAAGTACTACACGAGGAAAAGTAATAAAAGGCAAAACACTTCAGTTTGCATAAGTGATGCTGCAGGGCCTGAGATGATGGCTAGCTGCCCTGTGGCATTTGCTAGAGGGGCATAGATTTGCTGGAGAAGGTGAAGGCTCATCTTTAGTGTCATGAACACGGCCTCTCTCCCATCTCCGGTTCTTTTCTCTTCCACCCCCTCCAGACCAAACCAACATCTGCTTCACCATTCCCATCATCCTCACAAATGGCAGCCCCCAAAAATGTCTGTTGAACATTAGGAGGAAGGTAGCCATTTGCACAACATAAAATTTACTTTCATTGCTCCTACTAAGCCAAGATCCAAGCCACATAGTCTTGCGCACTGTCTACCGGTACATTGCCTGTCAACTCACTGCCCATACATACAGACCTGGAGCTCTGCGGTAACAGAACCGGATTGTTTCTGCCACGCTCGTCTCTCATGACCTGCCCACATCTGTCTCCACGCCCTGGCTCCTGCGAGGGTCTCTCTGTCACCTGGTTAATCTGGTAACTGAGACGTGGATAAGACAGGTTGCATTTCCCAGCGGTCAGACTGGTTCCTCTGACATAAGCCTCACGCTCATAATAGAAGCAGGAAAATTTGAGAAAATATATCTGATGTAATTAGCGTAACCTTTCTGCCAGGTGGTTAACAGCAGAGAAAATGTCTGGATTTAACATACCCCTGGCCCCTCTTGATAAAGGACTACATTCCAAGCTCTGCTTAGAAACCTGAGAAAACTAAACATACCCTCCCTGAGAGCTCTTAAAGAGATAGATTTCCACCACTCACATGCATTCCCAGATCTTTATTAGGCAAGAGGGAGCACAGTCATAAAGCCAGGCGAAACCAGCAATGGCAACATATATCCAGATAATGAGTCAAAGACCCGTCTTTTTCAAGTCTGTTGGCAGGCGTCCCTCCCTTCCCTCTGTGTGGTGAAAAGGTCCCCCAGAGAGAGCCCCATGGCTCCAGCACCTCACCCCGGGTCAGCAGTCCTACCCAAGGCAGCGATGGAGGACCCCGACTTTGCTGCCAGTGTTACAGATAGAAGAGCTCTCGCCTGCCTGCACAACCCCGCAAAGACCTGGTGACAACACACGCTGGTGCTCCACATCGCCCTTGGGACAAATCAGGCCACGTGGCATGGGGCTGCAGGGCAGGGGTTGAGGCAGCGCAGTGCCATCGACCCATGTCCAGTTATCAACAAACTGGCGCTGGAGTGGGGTCTGCCCTCTTGCACTACACTTACCACACTCTTACCTCCATGTAGAGCCTACAGGCAGAGGTGGAGGAGGAAGGACTCTTCCAGCCTGCTTTATGGCGTGTTTTTAAAGCAATCCCGGTGTGCAAAGGACAGACCACTTTTCTTTCTCGTGCAACTGTGATGCTGCTTCCTCCAAGACACTGTCATGAACGTCAGGTGTCCACATCAGTACATCCTGAGCGCAAGGTCCCTTAAGGCTTCTGGGTCTTAGGTGGCTGGAAAGGAATAATTGTGGTTTTCAAAACTGTTTTATCTTCTCAGTTGTACTTGACTAGGAGGTTGCACCATCCCACTTCGGGGGTGGGAACCTCACCTCTTCCATCTGTTGGGTTGCTGTAACCTGCTCTGCCCAGCACTATAATTTCAAACTATTTGGAGGCTGCTGCTTCATGCTGACTAGGTTGTGCCCAAGGCAGTATTTACCATGAGAGGTATTTCTATATGTGTGCCATCATTTGCAACTGCTTATAAATGATTTGGGGCTGAAGATGTAAATGTTGATCTTCAGTCTGAAAGGCCTAGATGATTCAACTTGTTTAGTCAACTTTAGGAGACTGACAGCTTTTTAATTACAAAATCTATGGCTCTCCCCTTCTGTTCTGTCTTACTGGATCTATTCAGAGTTTACAAAATACCCAAGGGCTGGGTATTTAGTTAACTCTAGGCTGGCTTCTTTGCCACATTCAGCTAAGTTCAAAACTAAGCATTACTCTTAGAGATGAAGCTGTGGAGTTAGAAATTATTTGGCATGCGGAAAATGCTGTGTGAAGGACAATGTTTTCCAGGTTTTGCATATTACAGCCTTTTTCCTGACTAATTTATACTTTGTCCCCATCCTAGACCTAGAAACATAATCAGAAATCCTAAGAGAAGCCTTCTGAGACTCTTTAAACCTACCTTCCCCAGAAGAAAAGGGAGGTGCTTTATCCTTTCGTGAAATCCCTCATTAAAACAATACATGGCCCTGACTCCAGAGCAAGAAGCAGCAGGACAGGAGTCAGGACTGAAGGAGGACACTACATGGAAAAGACAGAGATAGTCCAAACAGCAGCAAAGACACAACACGTATTGTCCATGGGCATTTATCCAGGCAGACGTGCTCATCTCTGCCTCCATCACATGTGGCTGATGCCCAGGGAGAGCCGTGTTGACTGTTCAATGTCACAGCGGCGCGGTGATGAACATTACTCTGTGTTTGGATAACACATCCAGCCATTCTGCTGGCTGTCCAAACACATCGCGTGACGTGGACAGAGGTAAGAGAGTCTGTCTGGACAGTTTCAGCAAGGAACAGGACTCATCTTTCCCACCCATATTGAATCGTTTCATTTTAGTTCTGTTCTTTTTTTTTTTTTTTTTCTTCATTTTTTCCCCTTTTTTTTTTTCCAGAAGGCACCCATCCAAATGGCCCTACAAGCCACCTGTGCCGTGTAGCTGTTTCCTGTCGAGCAGCCATCAGCTGGCAGCAGGCGGTGGGGGAGCTTGGCCACGGTGGCTGCGGTGACGTCTCTGCTGTAGGGTTTGCACAATGCCCCGGGAACTCCTGGAACGGATGGGAATGATGTACATAGGAGATATTCCTGGGGTCATTACACACCAAGGGAAGAGCCTGGATTGCAGCAGTCCCGTAAATTTCTTTCATTCATCTCCGCTGAATTCAACAGTCTAAAGCATTTTTAAGCACTTGGATCATACAGAATATATAAATACCTGTATTCTGGCTAGCTGTAACAATTCAATGATAAGTATGACTCCCTGGTGAACGAACAGGATATCACAGGCTTATTTTATCTTCCAAATGGGTCAGAGTTGAATCTTTTTATGGATTTCCACATTCATTTTCTCTTAACGAGTTAGATTTTTTACTTAGAGAAGGCATTGTTATAGTTCTCAGACTCAGGGTCGCAACGGAAACACCTCCAGATCTTCTTAAGATATTTAAAATAAATTTGTTACAACCTGCAATTTGGTTCCACTTTCTAATGAACGTCTTCATTGTTATATATAGATATAGTTTAGGCTTATGTATTCAACCTGTATTCTACATACATAGATCCAGTAATCTTGAATCAATATGTATCCCTTCGTGACTACTTTAAGTGGAATTAAGATTAATTAATCTTTATAGGCAATAATAGCCTTTCCTGTGGTATCCCTGTTTGTGTACCATTATCTGAAATAATACCCCTTGCTTCCGATACACTATATTCAATGACAATATAGGCTTAAAAATAAATACAAAATAAAAATGTCTACAATATCTTACCAGAAAAGCAATTTTGCATTTTTTTAAAATGGTGCAATTCTAGCATTTTGAAAAATTTCAACAGCCATTTACAAATGTTGAAAGTTTCATCTGACAGCTGGTTGAAAAATGTGGAAAATACTGAAGCGAGCTCAAGAGTCGGATTATTTTGGCTAGCGTGAGTATTTCTCTAGGCCTTAAAAATAAGGCAGTGGGATGAAACAAATTCTGATCTTAGCATTAGACTTGTAGGCAGAGTGTAATATGTGTGTTGTATTTTCCAGTGTATTTTGGCCCTTGTACTCGATATACAAGGAACATATATATATACACATACATATACTCTCCACTTCCCTCCACTGTATGTTCAGCTGAGCTGTGTTTGGACTTCAAAGGACATGCATGCAAGTACACAGGCATGTGTATGTACACAGACTTAAATCCAGCTCTGAACGTACACATA
Organism: Aramus guarauna; assembly: GCA_013400195.1. Taxonomy (NCBI): domain Eukaryota; kingdom Metazoa; phylum Chordata; class Aves; order Gruiformes; family Aramidae; genus Aramus; species Aramus guarauna. The sequence goes on from VXBL01000623.1 coordinate 466,137, forward strand.
CAATAGAAGCATAATATAAGCACAAGCTTATATCGCACTTGATGCCTTGCTGAAGTTTTTTAATCAAAGATGTCAAAGTATTTTAAAGTCATTTAAGAACCAAACAACCCATGGGTGTAGTCATGAGCTGCTGGCATACCTTGCCCCCTGTTCACATATTTGACTAGCAGTGTGCTCAGTTCTATGCCTCACTAGATAAAAATTAACCCTCTCATCACTGTCACAAACGGATATATTTCTACGTTTCTTAGTGAAGTGAGCTGATTCCCCCAAGTCCTTGCTCATTAGCAGCCCTAGGAGCAACACCCAGGAGTGTTATTGTCCCAAACCGTGTACTCAGCATTAGAGCAGGTGATCTCTCCAACATCTCTTTTTGCCACACACTGTTCCTTTAGATTTTCGTATCCTGCTCATTATCCTGAAACAGAAGGAAAGACGTCTGAAGCATCCTCAACTCCAAAATGGGTTGCTCAGCACCTGCCTGGATTTGGTCCATTTTTTTCAGAGGAGACACAAGTGCAGTGATGGTCAGCTGGGTGAATCCCTCCAAGGGAGGACCACAGGATTTCTGTTAGACACCGTAATGAGCTGGGCATAAAGCTATCAGCATCCCAGGTCTGCTCTGAACATCACAGAAAGAAAAACAAAGTTTTAAATTAAAAAAAGAAATCCCATCAAGGTTAATCTTTCCAAAGCCACAGTCCATCTGGATGTCTTCTTGGTATTAATTATGAAGACTCACGCTGCAATCCTTAAGTGAAATATGAGTGAGATGTAAGCGTGCTGCAGTTGTGTTTAATATTTTGCTTGCTAACAGGGCATCTAATCCACCACGAGCAGGAATTCATCAAGCCTCAGGGGCTACCTAAAGCACACAATCCCTCTAAATGAGCAGTAATCTCCTCCGTCAAATCTTCAATCTCATGAACTAATAAGTGATGCTAAAGGCTCATTTTCTCTAGGAGCTCCTGGGGGTGGAGGGAACGACATTGTACCCCAGCGTCGCAGCGAGCAGAGCCCTGAGATGAGGGTGGGCAAAGAAGCAGATGCCTGGCATTTTCATTTTTTTGCGGCAAAGAGCCCTTCTTCCTTGGCGTGCCAGCGCTCTGCCAAAATTTGTGAGCCACACGAACACCGGACTAAAAAGATCCCGCTAATGGTCTTGAGCAGCGAGATCAATAATAATTTCCACAAACTCCGCTCTTTTACATAACGCCTCCCTCCTAGTGGGATAAACAGTGGGATGCAAGGCTGACATTTTGCAGATGCTGGGAGCGCAGGCAGTTCCGGCGGCGGGAGGAGAAGGAGGCAGCGGGGGGAAGAGGCACAGGCGACTGAAATTCATTACTTGGAGAGGTCGCAGGGGTCAGTGACAGTGGCGCTGAATGGATTTTTCCAGCCGTTTCGAGCTGAGATTTGCACTCTGTAATCTGAATGCTTTTATCTATTTCTGAAAATAGACAGGAATTTTTTCCACAGGCTGCTCCAATCTGGCCATGGAGATACAGTGAAGGATTACAGGGATAAATTCAGGTTTTGTTAAGCGAGCGTAGCTTTTCCAAACCAAACATAGACAGCTTTCTCGCAGCATAAGGACACGTACAAGAGTTTTCTTGTCGGCAGGACACATCCCCTTGTGCAAGAGATGAAAGCACTAGGTGCCGTGCACAGCCCCAGAGCCCTTAACTCCTGTCTTGTATGATGTTTGCCTCTCCAGGCCAGCTCTGCTAGAGCCAGCAAGAACTCTCCAAAGCTGCAGAGAAAGATCTAGATTTGGTTCCCCCGCTGAACAGACAAGTACTAGTTTACTCCGTAATTATTTTCTGTTTCACTCACATTCTGCTGCAGTTGAGCTTCCTCTCTTGCTTAGTCATGTCCTCTTCTGGCAGAGGTTTCTCTGAAGAGAGAGCTGATTCCAGAAATTAGCTAGGACAGAAACTGTCAGGTGGGTGTATCACAGCACTTTCAGGGACAAGGAATTAATAAGAAGCCAGCTTTATTTACTCACTTTTTTCTATCCAGAACAGAGAATACAATACTGGGGCCTGGTTTTGCTTTTACTGATGTGTTCTGAGGTAGAAACTAAAGCATGTGCTTGGGTGTGTACGTGCTGATGTCTTGGGGTAAAACACGTGGGATAACAGGACCTGCAATTCCACAGCATCGACTGTTCTCAGAAGGTTTTACCACTCTCCCGGTGTCCCTCAGTCCCACCAGCCCCGTCTTCGAGCGGCTCACCTGCCCGCCCTTGGGTTGCATGGTCACTCTCATGCCTAGCTCCTGGTAATGAACCAGCCACCCTTTTCTCTCTCCTGCGCTCGAGCACCCCCACTTTATACACAAACCGGTTTTCGTGAAGCATAGATACACCCTTTTGGGTGGAAAGAGTTAGGTACCGAGATGTAACCCTGCTCTCTCGGTCTGCAGGCTGGGGATGCATCATTGGCAGTCGGCAAGTGTTTGTGCGGAGGCAAGTACTGGGCCAGCAGGTTGAGAGCTTCGCGTACTGTCCCGCCAGGAGGTGGCTCTGCCTAGCCATGCCCAGGTGGCCACAGATCTGCAAAGTAAACACCCTAGAGCAATAATTCTAGGGAAAAGTGTGTGTGTGGGGGGGGAGGTAATTAAATTAAGCCATGCGTTATTAATGATAGCGAAACCTTTGTGGTGGGGAAGTATGAATCTGGATGGAAAACAGTATGCATGACAGGGGTCATATCAGGGCAAGCAAGGGTTGGAAAACGGTGCCAAGAGCTGAGCTGCTGAAGCAGCCTGACAGCTCTGAAAGACGATGATGGGGAGTGACCGTCCCCTGAGAGCCTCCTCAGCTGGAGATTCAGAGAGGAGAAAAGGTCTCTCAGGAGGCAGCCAGACCCGTTGAGCTTCAGCTGTTTGACAGAGGTTTAGGTAAGCCCTTCTCAATGCAATGCGGCGTGTCCATCAAAACAAAAAAACCCAAACAAGTAGGTGAGTGCAAAAACCCATTGGCATTCACCCGTGCCCTTAACATTTACCAGCAGTCTCTCACCACCCTCCTGTCTGTGCATCCTGCCATTTGCCTGAGTGCAGGGCACAGTTTCATTCCAAGCACTGCCTGGAGGGGCCAAACGCCTTCAGACGCAGCCGTTCCCTGGCACAGAAGAAGAGACATCAACCATTTCCCCCCTCCCAGCCAGCTAACACTGACAGTAAAATTAGTTGAATCTATAATTTGGAAATTAAGTCTCTATGATTTACCAAACTGGCCAGACTGGAGATTTAAACATCACCTTCTCCAGGACAAGGGAAGACACTAAAAACAAACCCTAAGGAAGTGTTCAAAGGAATTTGCTTGTGGGGCAGGACATCTGCCTTCCCCAGTAAACAAATAATGGCAGGCTCCTGTTCAGCCTTGTCTATTTTGAGATCTCTAGCAGTCCTACCGATAATCACTGTTATAAATGTTTACACTGATAGGAGACTGGCCCATATTGTGTACAGAGATAATAACAGTACAATTTGATATTCATGAGGTGCTGATGATCTCTAAATATAGAAATAGAGTAATTATTGCTGGCATTACAGGCTGGGTTTCAAAAAGCAGATAAATGGAGAAATGGATATGCTATTTATTGCAGCTTCAACAGAAACAACAGGAAAGCTGTCTCCCTTGATTAGGCAAGGACTAGACTGCAGAAGGCAGAGCTCATGGCAGAGGGGTAGAGGCCTGTGATATCCTACCAATGGAAGGGAAAAGCACAGCTATAGAAAAAAAAAATTCTGAAAATTCACCTAACGCCAAGCTCCCCCCGATGCACGTGACTATGCAAGATGGCGATGAAGCAGGTTGACGGTACCAGGAAAACCTACTGTGACTGAAAAAAACATCACAGACTTTTCTACCGAGACCCCTTAAGGAAAGATGAAGCCTTTGGCCACCACAATCAATGCATGTCTGCAGCTGGAGCAGGCTGCCAGGGTGCAGCGAGAGCATGCTGAACCAAAATCCCAGCCGTCCACACCTCAGGCAGTGAGCTTCGGCCTCTCCCCGATAGCACGAGCTGCGGAGTCACTCAGGGCTTGTAGACTGGCCTGCAGGATGAGCAGTGTGTCTGGCATCCCCGCGCGCTGGCCGCTGGATGTGCACATTTCATCGTTCCCCTAGTCTGACCTCCCTTGATGCGTTTTAGCGAGATGCAGCTCTCAGTGAAGATAACAAAAATAATGGGTACTCGGGGCTTCTGGTAAACTGGCTGCTGGTTGGCCGCGGAGTTGTTCAGTGCAGGTGTAGGCGCTTGGCTTCAGGCTTGCGAGTTGGGATCACTGAGACATTTTCTGGCAGAATCTGTCTGTCGAATGTTGTGTATTTCGGTGTGTGCGTGCGTGGAGCCACGTCCTTCTCCCAGTCTCTAAAGGGTGCTTGCAAGGTTTGCTACCTAATGACTGGGAAGACATCTATCTGTCTAGAAGCGTGGTCTTTGTAGTTTCCATGCAGCAGTGGTACCACAGAGCTGAACGCTGCGCTGGCCAGACTGCCAGAGTCATCCAGAGGACCTAAAGCTATTTTGTGCAGCCGTGCCCGCCCACCCTTGTGAAGAACCTCACCCCTCGCTGGTTCTTCCACAACAGTCAAAGCCAGATTTGCTTCGACTTCGACCTTTACCACCAGTGTGCTGAACAAAGTACTCACCAGTTTCTGTTGCTGTAGAAAAAAACCTCATGGACTGTAGCCAGGCTGTTGCCCCAAGGAGATCAAAAGAAGTGAAGCCTTCAAACAGAACAGGGCAGGAGCTGCAGGTTCACCTGGGGTTTGGTTGTTGGTATGACTTTTGACAACAATTTTCTGAAGTGAGATGAGGAAAGGATAAAAGTTATTCACCGTTTTCAGACTTTGGTCTGAAAGTTAATTGCAAAGAAGATGTTTCTAAGAGCAGTAATTCCTGAATCAGTCTCCTTATTAGGTGATTCTGCAGTCCTAAGAGTCAAGCAGCAAACTGGAATGTAAATTTCTCCAAAGTTTAGGGAACTAGTGCTTGCATGTGAACTTCACATGGGTCACTCCAATGCATAAAGAGCTAAAATTATTCATGTGCTCTGCTGCTACTCTTCCACCCTTCCTACATCTCCTCTATGCATACTACTAGCCAAAAGGGAAGAGAAGGAGAAAAGAGAGAAGGGTGAAAAAAAAATAATCTGAAAAATTGCAAGTGAGAAAAAAATGGAGGTAACACTCCATAGCATGTATATGTGTTTAATATGTTCCTGTAGGTATATAAATATTGAGTAACCCTTGAAATGCAGTGGGGTTAAGTGAAGTGGGTTATTCTGCGTTGTTGGAGCAGAGGGAGTCACAGTTCCCCAGACTTGTACAGGTTTTTGTCAGACAACACCTCAAAGCTTTAATTCAGTTTTACAATTGTGGAAACTAAAGCACTGAGAAGTTACGTTGCTCAGACAAGGACCCACAGCAAGTCACTGGTGTGATTTCAATGGAAGGTCAGCCTTGTTCTCAGCCACCAGCACTCTCAGACGAGAAGGATCTTGGTTAAACTAGACATGCGTGAAGTTTCAAACCAACTGTCCCCAGCAACATGAGGTACATGGCTTTGGGGAAACTCTGCTGTGCTCTGCATGGCTCTGTGTCAGTGTGGTGGAGAGAAATGAGTGGCTGTGACCAGACTGGTGTCACTGCCTGGAGGTCACAGCAACTTGGCAAATGGACCCTGATCTCTCAGACAAGCTCCAGGCTCATCTGCACCAAGTCATCTCCCACACCAACAGATTCACTAGGCGTTCTGCTTAAATAACTGGCAGGGGATGTTCTCATTGTTGAACATGTGTTTCAGTTGGATAGAAACCGCTCAGCCTGTAGGGAATCTGTGCTGTGGCAAAGGCAGATCAGAATGGTATTTTTTAATTAAAAAAAAAAAAAAAGACATTTCAAGAATAGTTTGTACTCTGCTTGGGGAGGAGCTCCGTGCCCTCGGGGAGTTTTCAGGATGCTGAGCCATGACAGCAGCTGTTGCTTCCCTACTTGCTGCTCTTAAGCAATATATTGCTGTCCTAGGCAGGTGACGATGGAGGCAGAGCACCACCTTCTCCAATATAATCCATAGCTCCATGCAGTCTATTCGGGTTACAAAAGAAACCTCAAACTGGGATGCTGCTTCAGAGCTGGAGGACAGAGGTGTTCACCCTGTTGTTTGTAGGTCCCCAAGGGTCTTGAAGGAGCTCCAGGGGGTCCAGCACAGGAGACAAGGAGAAGTGGGCGTGCTGGCAGGAGGCTTGGATTCACTATGGGAGCAGTGCTGGTGGGAAAGCTGTAGGCTCTACAAATCAAAATGTCAAAAAATGCAGCTCTGAGGTCTGCTGCTGTAAGCTTTGTGAAGTAAAGACAAATCACCAGTCTCTAGGGACAATACTAAATTTTGTATAAGGCAAAAATGTGACATTCATTTATAACTTCCAGGTTTTTCCAATTCCCATTTGGTCACAGTTCAAGGTTGTGCTTCCCAATTGCAGCTCTTTACTGTTGGGGGTTTTTTTTCCCCCCACAAAATATGAATTTTGTCCTGATGAGGTCAATGATTGGAATTTTCTATTCAAGAAGCTTTTCTTCTCAGTCACAGATGGCCGCAGGCCTAGCAACTACGCAAGTCTGAAGGTCACCAGCATCCCGTGGTGACAGCCAGGGTTTCTCACCAAAACCAGTTCTCTGTGCCTGAGACCTGGTCCACCCCCGCATCAGTCTGGCTGCATGAAACCAAGGGATACAATGGAAGTGCGTTAGGAATGACACTAGTGTAACAGGTCCCAGGAAATACTCTGGCAGAGGTTTTTTTTGGTGCATGTTCTTTGCCACGGTTGGTCTTGTTTTTCATAGTTGTGGCTAAGAGGTGGTAACTTCTGGGGCTTGGAATAACTCATCATTTTTTCAACAGGTCTTTTGAAGCACAGTGCAGAGGAGTCAAGGCACGTGTTGGAGAGGAGAAGGGAGCTAAGAGAACAGGAGAGAGTTAGGGTGGAAAAAAGGTGGGAACCCCAAATCTTCCCTTCCCACCCAGCTTGTCTTATGCATATTACCCAGCAGTATGTCAAAAGCATATCTTCACATGCAACCACAGGTCAGTTTGCTGTTTGGGACAATGAGGGTGGGAAGTGGAAATAATCGTTGTTTTTAGCTCGGTTGAACATGTCCAAACCAAACCTTCACAGCTATCTTTCCTCATAACTTTTTCCACTTCCGCTACCTGCAACTCTCCCTTTGGAATGAGTGGTGGAAACAGTCCTTGTGGGTCATGAGAAAGGATCAGACCTCTAAACATGTTGTTATTCCTGTTTTCCAGCTCTCAGCACTCACAAAAACAGATGATTAAATAGAGTAGGGAGCAGTCAACTGATCCAGCTCTCCTGGCAGGTACAAGGAGTTCTCTGCAGAGGAGCAGAACTGCTGGAGTAGACATTTTCCCTATTGCAAAGTCGCTTGTTATTCTTTACAACCAAAGCAATGCAGATGCTGCAAAGAAGCATCACCTTGCTAGAACACCCTTTCCGGCATTTTTGTTCAGACCTATTACTAGATACCTTGCCTGAATTACCCAGTAACAAACTTATGAGCAAATTAGCATCTCTCATACTTTAACAAGACAGTTTTGGGGTTTTTTGTTTTTACCCATGTAATTATACAGGAGCTAAGAGAACAGGCTTTGACTTTGACACAGGTTTCTTGTTGTGAATAATAAATAATAAACATCAATAGCCACATACATGCACACATCCCTTATCTAGTACAGGCAATTTTGACTTTATGATAGCCTTACCCCATAAAGAAAAAGAACTGAAAATTACTATGAAGTTTGTGTCTTTCCTCCCACAGCCCACAGAGCTGTGATGTCTATTAGATACAGACACCAAAGTTTATTTGCTGCTGATGCACAATCACGCCTCTCAGTGAGCTGACTGGTATTTTACTTCTCCTCAAGCACTTAGAGCCATCACGGCAGTATTATTTTCAAAGCACACAGGTATTTTCTGCAAAAGCATATGAAAGACATGACACACTCCTTGGAAGCCATGGGAAGTTTTAACTTCCTGCTACGTTTCCATTCCCTGTGCACGCTCCAGGCAAGAGCCCTGCACGGTGCAGAGGTGATGAAACACGTGCCTAGGCGGCATGGGGGAACGGGAGAAGGCGGACAGCAGTGGGGACCCCACAGGGCCTGCCCTGGAGCTCTCTCAAGTGGCTTCAGGAGCCAGGACATTAGGGGAAATGAGAGGAGAAGGTAAAATACAGCAGGGAATTATTACAGAAGGGGCCTTTTGCTGTCCCTGAATGGACAGGACTTTTGGCTTGCAGGAGGAATGCACCCCCTTCGTCAGCTTTCCCCACTGCTCCTCATGACTTCATCTGTTGAAACCATCCTTGGTTTCTGCTGGGAGAGGAGATGAAGTCACTTGTGAGGCCAGGATGGGGAGAGGACTCAAAGGCCTCTCTTGGAGGAACATTCCATGGGAAAGTCCAACAGACATAGAGATGAGAAAGTTTCAAAGTAAATCAATATTCAACTTAAGAAATGCATAAGACCTGCTGAAGTTAGACTCCACAACAGCCTTGGTCACTGGGTCTGGAGCAGGAGAGGGCTCAGAAGAGGGTCTGCTGGTGCCAAGCAGGAGCAGAAACCAAGGACAAGCCCATAGAACACCAATCTCACACTCTGCCAACAGCCCACAACTGATAATGACATGAGGAAAAAGTTACACAAGCCTCCAGAGACTAGGCCTGAAGGAGAGACTACAGGTTTCCAAGCAGAAGTAGGAGAGTCTGTCATCTCTCCAATCCCACATCACCATGAGGATGCTTCTACCCCCCAACTCTGCTACCCCACTGAGACACGAAACACCTCCTGGCACCTTTGAGTGTTGCCCAGCAGGACTGATGGTCAAAATCAGCCTTTATGAAATGCACAGCCATCCCACAAAGTGTGCTATTTTGCTTCAGTAGTGCTGCCCCCTTCTCAAACAAGCCAAAGCCATCACAGCCTTTGCTGCGGGCATGGGGCCACTGGCTCACAGTGGTCCCCACTGCAGCAGCATCAGGGCTACCAGACCGACTGGTCCAGGCAAGGTGACCCTGCTCAAACCCCCACATGCAGATGCTTCCATGTAGTCATTACTTTGCACTACCTGAATAGAAAGCCAAGGTCTGACAGCCTTGGGGGATGAACAGTCAGGGTCACTCAGTAGTCCTTAGACAACACTGCAGGTACAATAGCTGGTTTAGGCCCCTCTGGCAGCCCTGGGGACAGCGAGGAGAACATAAAGCTGCAAAACTAGTGCTGCTCATGTACATGCACAATTGGGAATCGTCCTGCTATAAAGGGAGAATTTAAACCCAGCCAAACATTCTTCCTTTGTTCTTTATTTTTCTGCCATGACATGATGCAAAGAGCAATGTTATACAGATGGTCAACAATGAAGCTGCGTAACAAAAGAGCAAAGCGGTTGGCCTAAAACATCTGACAGGTATCCATCATGATTAACCGAGGGCCAGAAATAAAAGTGACCCCCACAGCACTGGTAGGGAGAGCTGGGACCCGATTCCCCGGTGTGTCTTATATACCATATCAAAAGGCTACCTGAAAATCCCTCACTGGAGTCAGCCAAATTATTCAGGGACCTCATCCAACTCGAGTATCTTCTGCTTTATGAGCCTTGAGGACCCTAAGGCATGTGCACCGCTGCTATTCGCTGCAATGCATTCAGACCGGCTCTCTGCTATCTATATTTATCATGATCCCCTCAGGAAGTGCTTTGGCAGGATTTTGTAATGAAAACCCTGCCCAGAGCACTCTTTGGCATGCAGCGAGCAGCCTTAAAATAGCGCAGTGACATACTGCAATAATTACTCATATTAACACTCTTCATTGTGCTGTGTGACGCTTTGTCCCCGTCGCCTGGCTCGTCCCACCGCCCGGCGCGTGGTGGGATGGCGGGGAAGAGATGGCCTTTCCTAAAGGGCAAAATTGAGCACCAGGCTCGGACCCGAGCCCCTGAAAACCGTGCAGACCCAACTGCGGTCTCATCATTCACACCAACACGGAGCCAGCGCCAATGCCCCGATTTGCTTCCAGATCCAAAGTTCACAGGTGTTCAGGCAGGATATTTTGGCTCCTTTCTAGCCCATCGGAGCTGTTTGAGGAGAATGTTAACAAAAATAAGAATAAAAGCCCAACTAGAGAATAACTTCGAACCCATACTATAGGAGCAGGCTGGTTACACGTTGGCTTCCAGTCTAGCCCGCATTTTTAGGTTTTTATGCCCTTTGGAGTAAATCTTCCTGCACTGTGCTAACAGTACATCTCATTTTTAGTAAGAAAAAAGTAGTTTTCAATCAGAAGAGAGGTGGGGAAGTGGGGACAGCTTTGCTTGAAGTTGATAGAACCCTCAAAGTTTCAGTCTTGAGAAAAAGTGTTTTTCTCAGTTCAAAAGAAAAAAAAAACAACCCTGCTTGAATTGTGCATCTTGAGCATCTGCAGTGCGTTTTTTCTGTTGATGACAAAATGAGCTTTTGAGAAACAACTTGTTACTCATGCCTATTTACCTAAACTTGCGGAATTTCAAGAGCTCAATCTAAAACCCATCCAAGTCAGTACAAAGAATCCTAAAGACTTCAATGGGCTTTGATTAAAACCTCAAGTCCTCTATAACTGCTCAGGGTTCCCCATAGTCATGGTCCACATGTTTCAAGAAGACACAGGCCTATAATTAGAGAGGCCAGGATCTCTGAACAGATTATCGATGTAACTGCTTAATTACTGCTTCACAAGGAGAGATAATACTGCAGTCCCTTCAATATAATCTGATACAGAGAAAGAGAAGTTATGTTATGAAGGGTCCTTTCAAAATTTATTTTCAATGAGTGTGCTGTCACTTTGGGGAAAATTAGCACCTGATAATACACGTCACTTGATTTGCTGGTACATGATGCGATCACAGCGGAAAGATACTCCACATACGCTATTTGTGTATGCTAGCCCTTCGTCCTGCCATAATGTTATCTAAGGAGCTCAAAGCCCTTCCTGAAGCTTAGCTGTGCCTGCGTAGGAAATTACGACCATGCACACATCTCTCGTCTGGCCCCCTTTTTAAGATCAATGAACTCAAAGACGCGGAGAGTTATCAGAGCAGTCATAAACAGGAAAATATGGCTGAAGGAATAACAGCAAACAGAATCAACACGTAAGGCTATTTTTTTTCATTAAGAAAACTCATTCAGGCCACATGAGTTAGCGAATCTGCTCACAACCACTTCTGTAACTATGATGCCATGGAAAAATGCTATTCCAAGAAAGCATCTGGCTAAATACAACAGAATCCCATTAAGCAATCCTACACTTTTGTCAAACTGCAAAACATCTTTCAGAATATATCAAAGAACATTTTCCAAAGCTGCCTTTCTCTAGCATGTCATCAAATCTACTGTGAAAGCACAGCTCAGCAATGAACTCAGTATCTGAATTTGTAACAGGATAGGTATCTGCCAAATGTATCGTCACCAGCAAACAATGCACTAGTCATATGCTTTTTTTTTTTTTTTCTTCATGCACCAGCCTTTATTAAAACTTTCTCAATTAATTCCGTGGTCTCCAGGCTCTTCTGCCAAGGTCACCATTAATGGTTGAAAGGGCTGCTCATTAGGTAATGAACACTAACTTCTCTGGAGACTTTCTTGTAAGCCATAATCAAACACAATCTTCTGTTAATTGCCTACACATACTTGGTGCATTAACAAGAGGAGCTTTAAATTTATGTATAGCCAAACACAACTGAGGAAGGCAAAGCTTAGATATTAGCACCATACGACGATTCTGTTGATGACTTTTCTGTCAAAGCCAGATCTGATTAGTGACATGGGGGAAACGTTTTATTTGGAATAAAGCCTTTACTTCAGCAGACTGTGTCTCAAATGCAGTGCTAGATGGCTACTCCTATTCTAGCATAAATTCTAGCCTGTGAGAAGAGGTCAACAACAGGATCTTGCCCTAATTGTTGCTCTAGATCTAGCTGCTGAAAATTCACTCCTAAACATCTGATTTTGAACCAGACTGGGTTGGTTAGTCAGAAAGACTTCTCCTTTGATGTGCAACTCTGTAGAGAACAGCCTGCCTTACCACACTCAAAAGAGTAAGAGGTCTAAGGAAGCACTGCAAGGAGCAAGCAGGACCTCACCAAATCAAAGCAACACACTCACATAGCATCCCACTCACTCCTAACATTGGGTTATTTGAACTTGTGGAAATGTTGCTACTTAAACCTGATCAGTCAGCTTGGCAATTTTCAGGGATGGCTCTCAGCCCTATGTCACCATGGCCTCTGGCTGAACAGAAGATGGCACAGCCAACCAGCTTGTCACTGAGTTAACCCACAAGCAAGCTCCTCTCCCCAAAAGCTTCCTCAGCCTGACATGCAGTCCAGAGGAACCGATAGCCTCTGTTGAAACACAGCATAGAACAGGAGATACCACTGACAGCTCTGGGCATTAGCAGAGCTCAGCAGGAAGCCAGGAGGGGTCAATGGTCAGGGGAACATCTGTCCTGGTCTGTTAAATGCCAGAGTTACATGAGGCAGCCTGCACAACTCTCAGCCTCCGCTGCTATCAGTCCTCTGCTCTTAAGGGCACTTAATCAGAGAATCATAGAATGGTTTGGGTTGGAAGGGACCTCAAAGATCATCTAGTTCCACCTCCCTTGCTACAGGCAGGGACACCCCCCACTAGACCAGGTTGCCCAAAGCCCCATCCAACCTGGCCTTGAACACTTCCAGGGATGGAGCCTCCACAACTTCGCTGGGCAACCTGTGCCAGTGCCTCACCACTCTAACAGTAAAGAATTTCTTTCTAACATTTAATCTAAATTGACCTTCCTTCAGCTTAAACCCATTACCCCTTGTCCTGTCACTTACACACCCTGATGAACAGTCCCTCACCATCTTTCCTGTAGGCCCCCTTCAGATACTGGAAAGCCACAACTGCATCTCCCTGGAGCCTTCTTTTCTCCAGGCTGAACAACCCCAACTCTCTCAGCCTGTCCTCATAGGAGAGGTGCTCCAGCCCTCTGATCATCTTTGTGGCCCTCCTCTGGACTCACTCCAGCAGTTTGACGTCTGTCTAGTACTGGAGCCCCCCAGAGCTGGACGCAGTACTCCAAGTGGGGTCTCACCAGAGCGGAGTAGAGAGGCAGAATCACCTCCCTTGACCTGCTAGTCAAATTTACTCATAAAAGACGACCTTCTGGAGACAGCGTATGTTGGTATTCAAATGTCTCAGGTGAGGCTACAGGCCACCCTTCTTACACCAAGTAGACAAGACCAGGCATCTTTAAACATCTTAGAAGATCGCTTCTAATCAAGTGTGCAGAGGGGCAACCTGTAGTCCACAGGAGGAAAGCCAGAGGGTGCAGCGATGGAGAACTAGCAGAGCCTACCAAAGACTTGCATGTTTCCCTCTTTCTCACTCTTTCCCTTTGAGACACTGGCACATGAGTCCTTTAGACTCCTGGACTGCCCAGAGAGTAATTTCAATGGGTACTACAGCTTCAAAAGAGGATTGGATCGAGGTCCTGGAGAAAAATAAAAGAGATCCCTAGGTCTCTTCTCCTTGCTCATGTTTTATGGTTCTTCTGTAGGTTAAGTTAACAGGTTTTTCTAGGTATGCCACAACCCATATTACATTATTTTTCCATTGCTAGTTTCAAATTATACTGCTTCTCCCTCTAAGCTCATAAAGTTCTTTTTAAAAGCTCATAAAATTTCACCTGTGTACATTTATGGCTCTCAGGATATGAACTAAACTCAATTGATTTAGCTATATTTACCACTGCTGAACTTCATGCTGTATTTCACCACACTGCCTTTTCAGGAGGAGTAAGTCACTTCCTCCTCCTTTCCTCTTCCAGTGCAGCCACTGAATCCAGCAGGCTAATCCAATTTCCCCCCCCTTTTGTTGGAAACCCACCAATACAATTCTGGCTTAAAATGTAAATAAGTATGTCTACACTGACAAATAGCTTAGTTTCCTGTCTCTCTCTCAGGCCCTAAGTATGTGATCATCCGTACCACATATTCATAGAATCATAGAACAGTNTAGTTGCTCAAAGTACTTCCTTCCAGAAGGAATAATGAGCACAGCTGATGGGACTGTTACCCCACATTTCCCACGAGGCAGGCAATGTAGATGTGGAAGGACACAGTTTTGGTCCCTTCTCCTGGGATGGTCCTTCAGAGCTCCTTTGGGCCCCTCTGCACTAACCTCTTCTGAATATTCGCACACAATAACTCAGAGCATGCAACACATACCATTAGCATTGCGTTATGAAAGCACCAGCCTATCTGGTTACAACACACAAACACTTTTTCAAGCTTTTTTGGGAGAAAAAAAAAAAAAGAAAAAACAAAAAAAACCCGATGCGTCAAGGCCATAACTTGTGGCCCAGGAAAGACCTAAGCCAAGAGCTATGCAGCGTGGGTGGGACTCAGCCTCCAGCAGTGCTGACACCAGCCACTACATACCCCTGTGGTCTGGGGACACCCTGAGGGGTGGCTGCCTTCAAGAACAGATACAGCCAATGAGAGCATTTAAATGTCAAACCCAGCTCCAACAAGCACCCAAATCCACGGCAGCACCTTGCAAACCTCAGCTCTGAAAAGCCTGAGAGGCTTCCTTGGTCTGGCAAACCTAGGTCAGGTCTCTCTCGGTCTTGTCAAGGTTGGACAAAGAAGCCTTAGCCAGCAGAAGGCCAACAGCAACCGTGCCTCTAATGCTGACAGAAACTAACACCCGTAAAGTAACATGGTAGCCAGGCATAAACCCAAAACTGGAGGCAAAGTTTAGATAAACACATTTGAGTTGCCATGATTTCTTTTCCCATTTTAGACAAGACCTTGAAAACAGTTTTGATCTCTAGCCCTTTATTTCCTTTATGGCTGGAACATGAAGTGAATCAACATTGCAGGATCTCCAAAATATTTTGATTTGCTTTTGGTATTTGCTTATAAAAATGATTGGAGTTTGTCAGAGGGAGTGGAAGAGCAACGTTATTTTTTGCTGCTTGGGGAAGGAATGTATTTGCAAGGGGTACAACAGGAATTATCTCCAGCCTTTCCAATCCTGTAGTTCATTCTCTTTCTTGGTTTCATAGTATATTCTTGCAGTGGGCTGGAATGATCCAGCACTGGTTGATTTCTCATAGCCTTGTGACTTTGAAGCATTCAGTCCTAGTAGCCTCATGCCTTGGCAGTGGTCACCTCTGCACAGCCCTGATGTCCACAGAAGGAGCACAACCCCCCTCCCACATGCACCTTGCGGGCACACGGCTGCCATGAGAGGAAGAGCAGTGGCACCGGCCATGCAGAGACATCCTGCATGATGGATGGAGACCACAAGCCACCTGCTCCTAAGAGGGAGACAGCAAGTCATGGTTGCCACTGAAAGCAGAAACCTGACTGACTTCAGTTAAGTGTGTTACACAGAATAAAGTCTGATGCAGGTGGAAAAATCACCCCAGTGTGGAAGCTTCTGCTTTGTCTTCTCCTAAGAGACAGAAAGGTATGCACTTGTCCTGTCCAGAGAGATGTGCAACAAGGACTGGGCTGAAATCAAGACCCCAGGTGTGAACATCCCTGAAGTTTAGGAGAGCATCTCTTCTCCTAAGATGGGCCGTCTTAAAAACCTCTCTATAATGACCAAACTAAAGTCCTAGATTCCAAGCAGAAATGAATTTGAGAATATTAGATCCAGCTGCAGATCTTAACTTAGCAGGTTTTGACTGTGGGATATTACTGATGTGGCACACCAGACCTCAAAACTCACTGTTTTTCTTCAATATCACATGCGCTGAGACACCTCAATATACAGACTCTCACCCAGGATATTTTAAAGTGAGAAGAAATAAAATCAAACGTGAAACTGTCATCTCATTTGATTTTACACAGCAGCCACTGTGTGCATGAAAAGCAGCACAACGCTCCTATTAACAGTCTCACACTTCTGGTCATGCTTCCTGGAGGTAGGTGCCTCACTGCTGGCTCTTCTGCTCATTTTGTATTGTTGTTTTAAAGGTCCTATTGTTTTCTTTAGGGAAGAGGTTTATTTTCCTTGATAAATGGACCAACAGCCTTTTCATAAGAGATCGCACAAGCAGTTGTACCTGGGCTGACGAGACCAACCATATTCGTCAGATCGTGGTGAGGTCCCACCACCAGCAGTGTGGGCAGGGGAGAAAATATCACCTGCTGCTCACCAAAGTCTTTCTTTGAGATCCTGGGGCTGGAGCTGCCATGTGTACTTCAGGGCCGAGCTGATGGGGGTCAGCCTGGTCCAAGTTGTGGGCTGCGTACGTGCAGTCAAAGAGCAGCTAGTCCAACTCCGCTCTTCACAGCCTCCACATCGGAGGTTATTACCTGCTCAGATCTACTCACTCATGGGAATGCTGCCTAAGCCACTTCTCTCAAAAGACATCCTGCTCGCAAAAACCCCAAGAATTTGACTATTTATGCAAATGTGATTTAAATTGCTTGGGATCCTTTGCACATAGCCACACCATAAGCAGATCTAAAGGAACCAAAATGTCTAGGGGAGGTCAGTGATGAGCAACCAGATGCAGTCATTTCTCCAGCAAGCAGAGGTGCAGCTGGAAAAACATATGTGCGCACAGACCTGGTACCATCCCCTCAGCCGCTGCTCCCCACCATGTCCTCCTCACACAGGCAACCTCCTCCTGCTTTAAGCTAACGTCAGTGTACCGAGTCACTGCTGCAATGCCATCATACACACAGACTGCACTCAGCTGCATCCTCTGCTGTAGATGTGGTCATCTCGAGCAGGGTGGGCAGCGACATCTTACCTTAGCAGGACTGAAAGATTAACCAGTGCTTGTCTATTGGAGCTACTCCCAGAGCTGGATGCCTTTTCCTAGCAGAACTATAGGTCCCATATCATATCTCCATGCCACCAAAAGGCAACGATGCTCTATCTGCAGTCCTTGCCGACAGACACACGCGTGATCTTTTGGTAGACCAAGCCAGCTGGATGGGAACCAAGCTAACCGCGGCTACGTGGCTTTCAGTCTGAGCTGGCTCACGTCCTCCCAGCTTGGGATGCAGGCAGTGCAAATGCATCTGCCTGCAAGAGACTGTGCAGGCAGAGAAAGCAAGAGGCAGACCGAGAGTGGTGCAGTGGTGTTAGTGTCTTAGAAAGCACCTCATGGTCCCTGGAACGAGAGTTTCTGTGAAGAGTTAGACTCTCTTTGTCCCGTTCTCCCTGCGGTCCCAATCTGCCCTGCTTTACTGCTAGCTGTTTTCAAGCTGGAGGCAGATGAACAAATAAGCGTGTGGTATCTGAAGCTTTGATAAGCAATGTTGCTTACATCAAAAAAAAATTTAGTCTCTTTCTCCATGTTTAAATCAGCCCAAATTTTAAAAAAATAAATAAATAATTCTTCTTTCAGTGGAAACTTCTTTGACACATTTAGGTTAATAAGTCCATTTGATAAATGACTTATCACTCACGTTCCCATTTCTTAATCACTTCCTTGTCTCGCAGCCACCCTGGCTGAAGACTGATGATAGCTTCTAATAGCCGCTGCAGCCGCCTTGCTCCTGCCAGGGCCAGGCACGGCACCGAGCACTGCAGTCGCTGGTGCCGGGGCTCTGCGTGCTCCCTCTGCGGGGACCGTGGCTTGGAACCCAGCTGGAAATGGCACCCGCTCCTGGGAACTAGACGGCGGACATTTTCACCCTAGTAATAGCCTCGTATTTTTAGAGTGGTGGAAGAAAGTCTACAGCAATGCTTTGCAAAGAACGGCGGGTTTAGAGCAGTACATCCCACGGGGCGCGTCTCCGTGGCGTATGAGGAGCAACCCAGCCCCATCGCTAGCCTTGGAGCTGGAAATCAGCCGTGGCTCTCCAGCTGGGCAGGGTGCCTGTGCAGGGCTGGCTTGGGGTGAGGAGGAGAACATGCAAGTTGTCCTCAGGTGCTCTGCCTTGGTTGAGGAGCACCCGTGGGTGAAGCGCGGGTGGTCACAGAGTCTCTGGGGAAGAGAGCGCCAGAAGGCCATGACCCAACTTGCAGCCACTGCTAGCTCCATGAGCAGCTGAAGCCATGCCCGGTAAATACTTGTACATCGCAGCTGCTGTGATGGATGATCCCTGCAAAAGCGGGGTGGGCTGTTGGTGCCAGGAGACTTCCACAGGTGCTCTGCCTGCTCTGTCACCCTTCCCGTGGGTGCCTGTCAGGGCAACACAGCTCCTCGCCTGCCCTGCCCAGGGCCCTAGGCGCGATTTCACACACGGTTCCTATCTCAACAGGCCCCTGTTATCAAAGGGAAGAGGCTGGTATCACAGGGAAAAAATCTGGATTTTGTGGGAATTGAGCTCTGCTTTGTTAGAAGCCATCCAGCAGTGGAAAACATGAGTGAGAAAGTGCAGGGAGGTGCTGCGCGGCTGCTCCAGGGCAACACCAGCTCCGAGCCGGGCTTCGGTCACCCAAATACACAGGCAAAGATGCAAAGTTGAGCCAAGCTGCTGCCTCAGGTCACGGGCTGAGGGATACCAGCATTTCCCAGGACAAAACAAGTAAGATCTACTCAAGCCAAGGGGAACCACACCTCCACGAGCGTTTTTCTCGAAGGCTGTATGTAGAAACACTCTCACGCAGCAGCTTAAGAGACAGAGCTGCTGAAGACCCGTCTGAATCCTACACTTCAGAATAGCTTGCAGCGTGTTTTTTCTTGCGGTGCTCATTACACCAGAGACAGAGGCTTTTCATTTCAAGCAACTCATCATCTAACACACCTTGTTAAATCTGCTCTGGCACCAGAACGGGAGTTTGGGGATGCCCAGTCCCAGAAGCGATGCTGGTGACTATACTTCATGACTAAATTTGATTTGGTTGCTTTCGTTGTGCTTCCTCTTCCATCCTTCCTGCTCAGTCCCAGACAGGGAAGTGGGGTGCCTGCCCTGCACTCTGAGAAAGGGGAGGTCCCTCCCTCCGAGACAGGGCTGTCTCTCTGCAGCACGTTTGTTTAACTTTCCCCGTAAAAGAAGTTGACAGAATAAAGCACGGACTTTTCTTCAGCCTTACTGACAAATGGGCCCGCCTGAAAGAAAATTCAGTGCACCCAAACTCATAAAATCTGCGGACTTGCACATTAAATTTAAAACTCAAACCTGGATTATATTTTTCCTGAATGGTTTCTATCTTTTCCTCCAACTGAACCAAGCTCACCAGCCTCACAGGTCATAGTTTCCAACCTACGAGGTGCATCCAGCTCCACGGAGGAGAGCACCTTCCTGCGCAGGAGGAGTCGCAGCACCCAGCACAAGCACGGGGGGAGGTAGAGACTTCTGCAAAACGTGGATACGCTTCAGCTTCTCTCCTGTCCTCAAACACTTGGGCCTGTACCCCTTTCTGTTTCAATTTTTTTTTTTACACCACTTCCCTTACTCAAATGAGCTTGTACTTGAGGCCATCTCGAGCCATGGTGAAGATGCTTTCGCAGAGCTGGCGATTTCGGTTGTCTGGGTTTGGGTACCTGCAGTGAGGTTTCAAAGGGGCCTGAGATGGCCTGATGCTGGTCCCACTTCAAACCAGGCCATGTAATGTATTTGGAGCTGAGATCATGAAAAACCTCAAGCTCCTGAAAAAAATCTCAAATGTCCTCTGAAAATTGATATAGGTCACGTGAAAATAAGGTCAAGGATATTCAACCTGTTCCTTCAGGTGAGAACAGAGTGGAAAAGATGCATCCAACAACTTTTAGCAAGCAAAAGTTGATTTTTTTTTTTTTTAAAGGTCATTTGGAGCAAAGAACAATCTTAACCTCCTATACCTCAACCCTTTGCAGAAAAAAAATATTTACAAAAGTACCTGACTCATTTATCTCAGTTCAGTTCCCATCTCCTTTTCCCTCCCATTAAACAGTGAAGTTTTACCCATCAGTCTGCAGAGACTGTGTGACAACGTGACAAACAGCAGAGCTGCGATGTGCTAAGACAGCTATCGCCAAGGAGCTGGGGATGGACGTTTGCTCCCTTTGCTTTGAACAACATTTATAACACTTTCAGTGAGCTCCATCTCCTAGTGAAACTTCTGCCTGCTTGAACTGTCCTCCAGCACGAACCCAGGGCATCACATCTAACGGGCAGCACATTGCTACCCTAAAACCGAGCAGACCAGGGAAAGCTCCCGAAAGAGAGAAGTACAGGCACTTCTGGCGATACAGCTACGACACAGAAATACGGCTCACTCTCTGCTGGAATTTTTCCCATATCACCTTTACCGGTAACTCCTAGATTATCATTATCTTTGCCACTTAAATGCAAATGCAACAAGGCACGTTTTCCTGGTGGCTGCAGGCTGGGGAAGGGGGCTGCGGGAGGGACTCTCGCAAGCAGCTGGTGGGAACGGTGGTCCACCTTGCTGCTGCCCGCTTCTCCAAGGTCATCCTGCGTGCGGGTGGAGCATCGCCATGCTGCCACCATCCTGCCGCTCACATTTTGAGATCTGTTGCCATGGCACCGGGGGACAAATCGCTTCTTGACTCTGCCCTGCAAATATCTCCCAGCAGAGCTGGGCCTGGACCTGCAACCTTGGCTATTTTTAGCCACACGCTGCATAATGCAGAAGTTGATGAACATCTGCACATCTTCATTAGTCAGCTGTTTCCAGGTGCTCGGTGAAGGGAGCAGATAACCAGACACAGGAGAAAGGCTGGGATCAAATGCTGAGCAAGGCACCTGCTCGCTGTGCCTTTTGGTGAAGAATTCAGTCTCTGTTTCACCCCAAACCCACCGTAATGGAGCTCTATGGGAAGGAACCTTTGTTCCCCATGAGCTGGAGGGACACGGGCCCATCATCTTCCTTCCCTGAGGTGCCCATGCTGCTCGAGACACCCAGGCACCGTGTCAGGACGATGGCTTCTCCTCTACCTTCCCCCACCCCATGACCTGCTCCCCAAGCCCACCTTGCGCTTGCAGCCTTGGCAGGGGTGGACTAAGGCAGGAGGTACTGAGGGCTAACTGAGGTCCTCAGATGGGGACCTTGAAGGACGGTCCCATCACTGCAATTTTCCCTGCCTACACTAACCTCAAGCTAGCAGTGTACCCAGGGCACGTCATGCTAATCCAGCCGGCGATCGGGTGACAGCATGAACCCCTACAGGTGTCCAAAGCTATGGGGAAGGTGATAGCACTCCAAGTGCCATTAAAATGGTATCACATGTCAGTATTTAGGCAGAGCTGAAATGCGTTGGAGATTATCAAATCAGCAGGAGTGCTGCACGATGAAGGCTTAGACCGCGCTGGAGGGGTCGGACACCTCCTGCCCAGCAGCCCAGCCTGACCTGGTGTGTAGACTGCCAACCTACTGAATCAGCAAGCCTCGTTATTAAAAAAATTCAGAATAGAAGGTTCTTTTTCACATGACAAAATGAAAACATTACGGATTCACAAACTTCTATATGCTTCGGTTTTCTTTAGGTTTATTGAGGACTAAGGGCAAATCTGCCAAATCCTGGGTGCTCCTGTCCAAACACAACAGGATACACAGGCACACCCCAAGGCAGCCTGCATCCTAAATTCACTGGTGTAAACCAAGCTCAAAAGCAGCTTCTTCAGCAGCAAAGCTGCAAACCCAGCGTGGTGCAACCTATCAGGAAACCACTGACCAAACTCCGGCTCCAGGCTCGGCTCATGGATGTGCCTGAAGCTGAGGGGTGCTTGGGTCTGAGGTTATTGCGCAGACTTCTCTCCCCATCACCCCAAAAAAATGATCACGCTGACTTTACCTCCCTGGCTGGCAAGTAACTGCCAGAGAGAAAACACCAAGACTGGAGCTGCCAAGGCAGCCTAATTCCCTCCAGTGCCTCCCAGCCATCACCCAGCCGAAATGCAGCCAAGTGGCAGCGGGGCAGCCCCGAGACAGATGCGCTGTTCCTGCTCGTCCCGTTCCTGCTCTGCTAAGGGTGACCAACTTGCAAGAAAAGCAAAGCAGTGGCTAGACACAGTGCTTACAAAATTAAATATTGCTGGCTGGGTCCTGGTGCAAAGTCTTACACTGAGACAGCTTTTAGAGGAACCCCCTCGCATGGGAGGGGTCACATACTTTCTGGTGTGTGAGGGTGCAACTCCATGGAACCCCAAGGAGCTGGATTGATTTACACCAGCTGCAGAGCTGATTACGGAGGACCAGCACTGCCTCATTCCATATTTTTCTTATTTTGTGTAATGTCAGTGGGGCAAATCAAGGCCATGTGAGGCTCTGAGCTAAATCACTTGCTGTGATTTAGGAAACGCGTAGAAACGCAGACACGTGTGAGTACGTGAGGGACCAGCATCCTCTCTGACCAGAGCCAGTAGGTCAAAGATGGTACCAGAAAAATCCACCACCAAACCTGAAATGAGCTGTTACGGATCAACTTACTGCTAAAAGGAGCTTCCTCCCAAACAATGATTTGTATCCTTTTGCCCACAAATCCATGCCACCTGCAATATACTTTGTTTGGGGTTTGTTTTTTAACTTAATGAGTGCTACGCTTCCTCCCTATGCTCAGAAAGGCCAAGCCAGAGGTGACGGGGTTAAAGCGCTGAGGAGGGTGACAGCCACACTGGAAGGTGGGAGGAAAGGGGTGGCTCAGCTTGGGCCAGGCAGGGGTATCCCCATTAGTACAAAAAATGGAAGCCGTAGAGCCAGGCTGGGGTCAGCGAGATCATTTCACATTAATATCTCGTCAGACATTGCCAGCGGCACTGGTGGACTTCCAGATCAGTGACAACCACCGGTAGGACTTCCCATCCACAGCAGCTTCCCGCTCCCGAGGCCGTGCCGCATGGCAAGCCGGCGTCGCAATGCATCACTTCCCCAGCCCTGATGACCCGTGGTTGAATCAGCGACCTGGGGACGAGAAGCATCGTGGCCTGAGCACCCCAGCGTGCCCCTTATATGCAGTATCCCAGCCCCGCATTCAACAGGGACGTCCTCGGCCAACTTCCCCGGCCCTCCTGCTCAGAGAGGGAGCTGGAAAGGGGGGCCCTGATGGCAAAGGAGGATCCAGGAGTCGAATTCAGGCAGCTGAAGAAAATTGGACTGCAGCCTTCACCATCGCATGCTGGAATTGTTTGTTTATCTTCCTGCTTCCTCTATATAACAACTCATCCCAGCTGGGTCATAAGGAAAGGAACAATAGCCGTATATTTTTAGGCTCTATCTGTGAATCACTGGTGGCCAGTTTTTCCATTTTGTCACTCAAACCATTTTATTTTAGCAAGAAACCCTGCAAAGCCGTTCAAGCCCTGAGTGTGCAGGAAAGGGGTAGTCCTGGCAGTCAGGGATGTCCCCACGCACCGCCAGCCCCAGCCCTGCCTGGTGGCATTGTATTTGTGCGACCGCCAAGCGGCAAAACGCCGCAGGGACCCCCAAGTGACTTACAGCCATAGAAGTTACCCACAACCTGCCACAAGGTTTGGACATGTGGATGTCCTACCTGTGATAAAGAAAGATTGGCTTTTTTTCTCCCCCCTGCCTTTTTCTTTTTATAAAAAATAAAGGGTGCCTCTGCTATTTAGCCATCAAGCAGGTTTTTACCCAGGTGTTCACTTTCTCTCTCCTGTTGCAGCATCCTTGACTACACCAGGCAGAGACGCAGCCCACGAGAGGGGAGCGCTTGGCACGACAGGCGAGCCGCCTGCTCATTAAGACCCACAAATTAACAATGCAAATCCACAGCCTAAATATAGCGCGTGGTAGAAAGTCCCGGTCCAAATACAGCAATATGGTACCTCAGGGGACTCTCAGAGGCAGGAACACGATATAGAGGCACATGTAGCTTTTTGGCCCCACGGCTTGCATGCACCACCGGGTAACATCAGCGCTGCCGTGAGGTCTCCGGCAGAGCAGAGAGAAAGCAAAGACGTCACAAAAGCCAAACCTCCTATTTCTCCTCCTTTACCTCAACCAGTGGCAGCATCAGGGAAGAAGTTAAGGATGGGTTTCGAAGGCCCTTAGTGAGTTAGGAGCACAAGTTCTGCTGCCTGTGAAACGTTAAATAGCAGATGGGAATAATTTATCCTTAAGAAAGAGAGAAAAAAGATTACTAGGTCACAGATTCCACCTTCCCCAATCTCTTCCACTAAATCTCCTCTGAAGCAGTAGCTCCCAGTAAACTGCAGTTTTAGCCCACAAAGCTCCTTTTTGGCAGCAGTTTCTTTTCTCATGTTCCTAGATGAGGTGGCGTAGGTGCAGCGAGGGGAAGAGATTTGTTTTGGCTTGCACTGAAAGTCACGGGAAATTCTGCCTGCTTGTCCTTAATCATAACTCTATCAGCAACCATCCAGGCTTCTAACACGGCTTTCTCGTTAGCCCTGGGGACTCTCCATCCTGTGGTTTTCCCAAGTCTATCTCACCCTCCTTACTACCTCCCGCCGAGGTCTTTAATTAAGGTGTTTTATCTTTTCCATGCTTGCAGGCAGTTCTCGGGTGCTCATCTCGCCCCAGCCCTCTCCCACTTTGCATAGCACTGATTCATATGAAATACAGCCACATCCCGTATTTCACATGAATCATTCCCTTTTCAGCTCATGTTCCCAATGATAATATTTTTGTGGAGCAGTTTTATTCTATTAGCCCACAAAAAGCTCCATTACTCAAGCCTTTCCTAGATTATCTAGCATGTTTCTCTAAGGAAGTTTTTTTTCCACAGCGCTGCCTTCTATTAAATCCCTTACCTCTCTAAAACGCAGGGGTGGAAGGATGCGGGGGGGGAAATGACTCTACCAGCAAACGCACGGACTCATGCAGCCATTTCCCAACAGCTTACACTCAGTAATTAATATTTCTGAGGCCGTACATAGCTAAAAGAGCAGATAAAGCCTATAAAGGCATGATTCTTTCTTCCTACGCGCACCTTGGTGCGATGAGTGACCACTCACCTGCGTGGCACATCGTACGTGTACGCGTGCACATCTGCACACGCGCGTGCAAATGCCCGGACAATGTCTGCCATAGCCCTGCCCAGCCTCCCTGCTGCTCTCCAGCTCACCTACCCCAGTGCGTGCACAGCCAGTATCGCACAGGCTGCCCTCCCCCGGGGCTCCTTTCACACCCCCCCGAGTCGGGAGTGGGGAGGGAACCAAGGAGAATCACGGCAGGTTGTGCCTCCCAAAATAGGGATAACCCACGGCAGCACTGCAAGGAGGCAGGGGGAAAGGGCAGCCACCCTCTGCAACTGTATAAAAATAAAAAATAAAAAATAAACCCACCAAAAAACACGCACGCCACACCACACACAAAACCAAACCCTCCCACACACTCAGAAATATTTACTCTTTTTTTAGTTTTTCCATTCTGGACCTTGGCCAGGAGGTAAATTTCTTGTTTTGGAAAAACTGAGTGAATTTCAGCAAGCGTAGGGGAAGTATTACGCTTTCCCTATTTCCAAAGTGCAAATTGTGAAAGAGCCACTCTTACACATCGTTAAATGGATTATGAGGTGGTTT
Organism: Aramus guarauna; assembly: GCA_013400195.1. NCBI lineage: Eukaryota > Metazoa > Chordata > Aves > Gruiformes > Aramidae > Aramus > Aramus guarauna. The sequence continues at coordinate 491,658 of VXBL01000623.1, forward strand.
GGGTTTGGTTTTTTTTTTTTTAAAAGAAAAAGAAGAAAAATTAAGACATACTGTTATGTCAGAAGAGGGTCCTTAATGTCCCTTTAGGGACAACACCCTTGCATGGCCTTAAGAGAGCAGCTCTGGATAGTGGCGAGCACTGCTGCCGTCCACGGCTCGCAGACCACCTCTCCCCATTGCCAGCTCTGGGGGATCAGTTGCCCCCCCCAATTTCAGAGCAGAGGCCTCAGACACAGATTAGACCTCCCCTTAGCCACTCAGAGCAGACCAGCAACTCCACACTCCCCGCAGCAAAAGAGCAAACAAGCCCTTAACTTGTTGGTGATGGGGGGGGGGGCGAGGAGGGACAGGAGGGCTGGATTTTATCCGTCCCACACTGATGGCTCTGGGTGCTGAGGTCTGTGATTTGAAAGGGATGCTGAAAAGGTGGGAATAGCCCAGAAGCTGGAAAGGGAAGAAGCACCCCAAAGGGTGCAGGCGAACCCCGGGAGATGGTTTGGTTGCAGCTTATCTGCTTTCATGGGGACACCGCGGGACTCTAATCCAGCACAGAAACGCGGCAGACTAAACACAGGAAAATCAGCCGTGCTGGGCTACAGTTCCTCAGTGGCTTTTACGTGCCTGAAAGGAGCCCTGATTTTATCTAGATGGTGGAAAACCGCAGGTTTGGTGCTCAAGCCGGAGTGTAGGCAGCCGAGCCGCGTGGCCAGGGCATGCCTAGGAGACCAGACCCACCAAGGGGTGTTTTGCAGAGCAAAGCCTGTTCCTTTCCAGCAGCACAGGAGGAGAAGGTGCTCAGAGACTGCTGAGCCAGAACATGTAAAATCCTCTCCTTAAATACAGCTTAGTCTTTGGGGAGGATGTGGGCAAAAGGAAAAAAAACACAAAACAACAAAACCAAATTATATTAATAAAAAAAAAAACCCAAACCCTCCTCCTCCCTCAAATGGAAATTAGGACTGCAAGAAGAAGAGCAGATACTAGATTGTAAGCATTTCTATGTCTTTTAGTGTGCACTGCCCTGCCATTCCTAGCCCTCACTGTCTTTAAGGAGCAACATCTCTGCCACGCACAGGTAGCGGAGAGCCTGTCCCCATCGAGGAGAGGGCCTTCTGCTGGGCACCACGCTCCCTTTGACCTTCTGGAGCTGGAAAGGGTTCAGAAACCAAATCCACTTTCTGAATCCCCGCAGAAATGCCAAGCTCTGAGCTTCTCACACGCTTCCCCTCCTTGCTACGCCATTCACACTCACGGCCCCCAGACCCACGCCTCCTCCGAGCGAGTCCCTCCCTCTCCTAGACCCCCCCAAGACCCCTCCTGCGAGGAGGATTTTGCCAGCAGGTGAAGCAAAGCCCATCATCTCTCCCCACCCCTCCCCTTGGCAGGGTGCCCCTGTGCTGAGAGCATCACTGCCAAGCCTGCTGACCCACCAACGTGGAGGAGAGCTCAAGTACGAGGTATCCCATAGAAGCATCCTCCCCTCCTGAGCCAGCCCAGCTCCTTCTACGGGAATGCTCGCCTTAGGAAACCTCGCGCCATGTTTTCAGTTAAGACTTGCCGGTGCCTCTTTTATACTCCCCCCGCCTCCAAACATTTGTTTTTATGAGCTTCTTGTTGAGATCATAAAATACTGGGTTGCAGGACTATAAATTCACAAGGAGGTATTCTTTGAAGGAAGCTTTTCTTCTTACAATTAAAATAATAATTAAAAAAAGGGAAAAAAAAAAATCCCCATCCCTCCTTCTCTTGCAAACACCCTCCTATTTCGCAGCACAACATCTAAGTAGGGATCTGGGCCCCTACATATCATCTTGCCTCTCAGGTCTAATTAGAGCAGGTTTTTGCAGCCTGGGAACCGCAGGTAGAGGTGAGCTGCAGCCAGCCCTGGCATCAGGTCTCGGGCCTGAGGAAAGCAATTTGTTTTGGAGTTTTGCAGGATAATAGTTGCCTGTTCATGCTGGGTCAAACTTCTTACCGCGTTCATGTCAGGAAGCACAGGGCAGTCAGCCAGAGCTGAGGATGCCTTGCTTCACCTTTTCATCAGGAAACCTACAAACACTTCACGGAGCAATCTCCGTGAGGCTGTCGGAAGGATGCTCAAAAGCCCAGCTCTTTGGGCCCCCCATGCATGGTGATAACACATCATGCGTCCCCCCCCCAAATCACACACTTGATTTAACCCGGTGCTACAACCACCACACATTCATCACAGGACACCCCGGGATGTCCCACACCTTTCAGGAGCGTCACTGGTTTTACCGGTGGGGAAACCGAGGCAGAGGAGCTACAGCACGACTTACCGAGCGGCTGACGGGGCTGAGCTGCTCCCCTCGCTGCCGTGCTCCAGACCCGCTGCCTCTCGGGCAACGTGGGGCTACCCCTCACCCCCCAGTGGGCTTCTTTCAATTAAATATGTACCTGCCCACAGCATGGGAAGAGCTGAAGGGGCACGACCGACCCCACAGGTAAACAACACTCTACTAAGATTTGGGGCACTATTAGCTAAATCTTGCAGCCTTTATTCAAGCAAACCTTCAGCTGAGAGGCATTCCTAATGTGCAGCCTTAATTGGCTTATTTAAGATTAACTAGGCCAGCTGCCCGGACCAGCTGAGTCAGCAAGGCAGCACAAGGGTTTTTCCCCCCCTTGTCTTCAAACAGGCTGTTCAGGGAGCAAGTCCCATCCGCTCCCAGGGCCTTGCAAGCCTTGACTCGGCTCCAGATTAATTCCAAACCCCGCAGATGGCACAGGAGCTGCGGCTGACTAATTCTGGAGCTGCTACTGTAAAGTGCTCCGTGGCTGCTGTGGGCTCCGGCTCCTCTGCTCCAGCGGGAAAGCGGGGGGCAAGGGGTGCCTGGCTGCCGGCCCCCTGCCCCCGGACGTCTCCCCCAGGCACCGACCGCTGCCTGCCCGCGGCTCAGAGAAGGGATTTTTGCAAATAAATGGCAAGATTTCGGCGAGGCAGCTCCCCCGGCCCCCCATTATCGCTGCTTCTTTTAAAAGCAACAATTGTGTGCGAGGAGGAGGAGGAGGAGGAGGTCACATGAAGGATGCCTGAAATTCTTTCCAAACCACAGCCATTTCTGACCCATCACAAATTTCCCCGCTTACTCTGGCCTGTGAACTCTGGAAAATGCAATTAAAAGAGAAAAAGCAGAGGCCTGAAACCTCCTGATTCAGGCGGGCTCGCTGACATTCATTAATGAGGCCAGCCTTACACGATGCCGATTCAATAGCAGCGACTGTCTGCTCCCAGCCCCGGTTCATCAAAAGTTCATCAGCCCTCCCTTCCAACAGAAACCCACCCGAAATTCGTGCGGCCTTCCCAGAAGTTAAGCGAACAGCTTATTTAATAGTTCAATGTGGCTGAAATTGCCATTTGCTGGACTGACAATGGAGATGAACAGCAACTTTTATATACACTTTTACATACATATCTCTATATGTATTGATATATACACTATAACTCCCCCCTTACAGCATCTTCCTCCTCTAGCTGGATGCACCACGCACCGCCCAAAGCCCGGCTGTCCCGGTGAGGGGGGGTGGCAGGCAGCTGCAGCTCCCACCCTGGCGGGGGCCGGCCTTTTGGGGAGGGGGACAGGACAAGCCACCCCTGTCACTAGAGCCAAGCCAGCAACTGCTGGGCACATTGTCCTTCTCCCCTCCGCCCACGTGTCCGCAAGCAGATCCCAATACCGCCTCACTGATTCGTTATTTGATATTCCCCCCCCCCTCCCCAGACACCGACACACAGCCTGCGTTGAACCAGTTGTTTTTAACCGTGGGGTTTGTTTCCAGCGGCAGCAGCAGTGGAAAGAAGAGGCAAGAGGAGATGGAGGGAGATGAACCGCTTCGGCATGTTTGGAGGCGGCCCTGGACAAGAGGAGGTGGAGGGGGGATGAATGGCTTTCGCCTGTTTGGAGGTGGCCTTGGGTTAATGACGGGTCTAGATAAGAGGAGATGGAGGAGGGTGAATGGCTTCAGCACGTTCAGAGGTGGCACCAAAAAAATAGTTAAAATATTGCAAAATTAAATTAAGCCCATGGGCTGAAACTGAGGGGCTGCACACCTGGGACTAGGTGTGGTTTATTGCGAGCAGTCCACCCATGCCCCTTCCAGGGTGCGAGCCTCCTCCCCCGGTAAATCTGTCCCCTGCCCGCCGGGTCCCTGCGAGGTCCCAGGCCCCTCGAGAGGCTCCTGCAGGTCACGCCGTACAAAGCTCACCACTTGATCCCCCAGGTAACACTATCACTCTCTGCTTAATACCATCAAGCAAAACTACCTGCGTGGGGCCGCCTGCGTAACCAGAGAACCTCCTGTGGCCACGTCCAGGGTGTCCCCTTCCAGCCTGGACCCACCACCGGCGCAGGATGGGGACGGGGACGGTCCCGGGAACGAAAGCCCTGCTGCTCCAGGCTGTGGGTCGCTCCAGCTGCTGGAGAAGCGGGATGGAGCCCTGTCTGCCCAGGGTCTGCAAAGGGCATTGGCAATTCGGGGGGCGAGACGCACCTCTCCCTCAATCCGTGGAATGAATGCCCAGACCTGCCTGCAAGCGTGAAGATGGGCAGGATGACTTCTCCAGGGTGGTTTTTCAGGCTTGATTTTGGGGATCAAAGGTAGGAGTCCACCTGGAAAACCGAGTGACTCGTCTCCGTGCTTCGACACGCAGCAGCGTGCCTGGCTGCCTGCCCCAGCGCGCTCATCTGTAGAGGGAGCTGCTCTCACCGCGGGGTGGTATTTCCTCCCCAAAGAGCCTGACACGTATCCTTTCGGACGTGAAGCATTTTATTGCTTTCAGTCGGGAATAATCGAGATGAGGAAGCACAGTGTAGCTGGGATGAGACCCTACATCTAACCCTGATACTTGGTTTCCACAACAGAGAAATGCCAAAGACCGACAATTATAACCAACAGCAATATTGCTTCCTTCAAGATTTGGTCCAGTGCAAGGCTAAAATGTTGTGGAAATAACTTATTTTTAAGTTTTCCACCATACCAAAATTATAGAGCTTTTAAAAACCACCCTCCCCCAAAAAAAGTCAAACATTTCCATACTTTTCCATATTTCAAAGCGCAGAATTAAGAGAAAACTGTCACGGATTTGAAAAATAGAAACTCATTCAACTTAGAGCCCTGTGGCTGGTTTCTACCTCAAGCTCTCAGAGCAGTTTTTAAAGGCGATTAAGCAACAACCTCCATTTTAGAGATGGGGGACCCAAATCATATTTTGGAAAAGCATCTGAAAGCCTGTCAAGCAAAGTCAGTAGCAGCATTGGAAAAGCCATCCACGTCTCCTGACGTCTTCACAGGTTTGCCACCCAGGGACTAAAGGAGCAAAATAGACCTCAAACCAGTCATGAGGGAATGCAGAAAGCGCAGATGAGATGCCAATTAAAAAGATACCAAATTGTACCCGCCACAATGTGCAGTTAAAGCAATTAATTCCTTCCACAGACAGGAAAAAAAAAAAAAAAAGGGTTTTGAAGTCTGTGGCTTTGTTGGCAGATTCTTCCCCATGACCTGCAAATGAGAAAAGGCGGCATGAAGGGCTTTTGCCCTGCCTGGCGCGGTGCTCGGGGGAGCAGGAGGTTCTGGCAATGCTACCCAGGGCTGCGTGGAGGAGGCTGGGTGGGCTAAAACCCTACGTCAAGGGTAGGGAAGACGTGGTGGGAACTTTTGATCTTAATTTGCCTGGGTTTTGGTTTTTTGGTGTTTTTTTTTAAAGTGCTGTGTTCAGATTCCAGTTGCAGCTTTTTAGCTGCAAGAAGTTATTTCCCCACATCACCTGTGGGGATGGGGAATTAAAAAATAAACGCAAGGAGAAAGCTCGTCACAGACATCCATCCGTAATCAGGGTTTTCAAACTCAGGTTGTGGCTTCCCCAACTCACCGCATTTCTCTGCATAGTTCAAGTGTCTTTAAAAAGGGTCCCCTGAATTGCAAGGAACGCTAATTTGTATTTAAAAGCAATTTCTCATGAGCCATTGGAGGGCTGTCAGGGCAGAAGTGGCTGGAAGGAAGGCTCCAGGCTCCCCGTCGTCATCTCCAGCAGCTCAGGTTTTGATTATTGAGGCCAACTGCATGGAAAGTGACTTTTCTAGAAATACTTCAGTCTTTAGATGTCCGGCATTGGCTGCCTGTCCAGCCCCGTGATTCGGCTGCCCTAGGAAAGATCGGTGCTAGGAGAAGCCGATGTTCGGCACCGCAGGGCCGGGGGGGGGGGGGGGGGGGGGGCTAGTAGGATACGGATGCATTTGTAAATGGTAATTTAAAATGAAGGCACCACAAACAGAACTTGATGTCTAAACAGAATTCGTTTGCTGCTATCTTCTGTAATGTAATGTTTAAAACAGACCAAATTAAAACAAGAACAAAACCCAAATGTGAATAATAATGAAANCCACATCTTTTTTTTTTTTTTTTTTTTTTTTTTTTTTAAAAACACATTTCTGTCTACAGCTGTAATTGGATTTACTGGGCCTAACAGCTGACTGCCAATCGTGTTTCCATGGAGAAAACAGTAGGTCCAGCTCCTTCTCACGTGTACCCTTATCTCCAGCTCCCTCGGAGGCACTGCCTTTGCCGCTGCCCGAGAAGCACCCTCGCACCAAGGACAGGAGTCCCAGGGAAATAATCAGGAACGCAGAGAAATAATCGGGAACAGAGACACGGTGTGCTCACAGCATCCCAACAGCCTTGTACGTGGGTTTGAGGCGTTTCCTTCGCAAGCCCTGCCAGGAGCAGACATGACAGAGCTCCAAAAAGCAGAGCATCCTGCAGAGACCAAGCCCCCCCAGCTTCTGCTTGAACCCCTCTGCAGCAGCAGAAGGTACCTTATGCAGCAGAAAATGCAACCCGGGGGTTCAAGGGCTCACAGGTGCACCAATCCGTAACCCCTGGCCAGCTTCGCTTTCCTATCGAGAACTGCTTATAACCGCACCGCTCCCCACGTTCGCCAAACCCCAGAAGGCTCTCGTAGCCAAGCTTTGGTGGCTGTGGCATGGCGGGAGGAGAAGGCACCCTTCCTGCTTATGCTGACAGGGAGAGGACACAGCCTTCGGGGCGATTTGTCCGGGGTACGTCCAAAGCCACGGCACGGTGGTGGTCCCACAGTCCCGCAGTGTTGGGCATCCTACCCACCCCCCCCTCCAAGCCTTTCCTTTTGCTGGCGGTCGCTGCCTCCCGAGCTGCCTTTGCAGCCTGGCTGTGCACCCGCTGCTATGAATGCCAGGCAAAGGGTGTAATCAATGGTAAGCAGGCTGCATTTTAATTACGCTTTATATAATGCAAACGTGACTGTATTAATAATCCTTGCAAGCCATGCGACTGTCTTATACAACCTTTAATTACTCAGGGAGCTCAGCATTTTCCATTGTTGTACAGTTTGCTTTACCTTTTATTATCTCGCCGGGCTGCCGGGCCCTGCAACGCAAAGAGAAATGCTTTCTACAGCTTCGTCCGAGCCAGGCGTCTGAAAGCTTTGTATCTGCTCCAAGACCATCATGTTTCCCTCCCTTTATTCCCTCAGAGAAGAAAGCCAGAACATCACCGAAACGCATGTCATTATTAGTGAGTACATACGCACAGGGTGGCTTCCCCTCCAAAAAAACCCCACCTTTGTGTTGAAAGGGTTATTTCCAAGGAGCTATCTCTATTATAGTGATAAAAGATGAGACTAATGGGTGCTTGACACATTGCATGGGGCCAGACCCAGCAAAGCACTTAAGAAAGTGAATAAAGCTCTTAAGCATATTTTCCCATTGACTGGAGCTTACCTTTTATTAAGCACTAAACACGAGCATATGGGTGTTTGCAGAAAGGGGAATTAGGCTCTGACGTGAGATCCTGGATCAATCAGATTTTTCCAGTGGCTTCAGCAGCAGCAGGAAAAATAACTACTCATCAGCCCATACTGGAAATTGTCCTCATTTCACGGTGATTGGCAGCCTAAAAAGCCTCCATGGGACAAAAAGCAGAGCTCCTCTGTCCTCTTGCACTTCATACCATCAACAGCAGTCCCTAATTTGCTTTGTCCTCCAGGTCCTGGAGGGTAAGATTTGCTCCATTTCATTCCCCCGCTTCCCAGTGCGAAGTCATGATGGGCAACTCCGTGTGATCCTTTGTGAGTCCTGCCAGACCTCCACCTGGAGTCTGCCACAACGCTTGCAGGTCTGCTGAGATACTGGATAGTATTTAATGCAGAGAAAATAACACTTCATCATGTTTTTGTGAAGCGTTGAAGTGACCATCAAAAACTGATGGATCATAGTTATTTCACAAATTTTGCAATGAGAAAAAACAATTAAAAAAAAATAAATAAAAAGATGTTCCTTTTTTGCAAGACGGTTCCCTCCAGCACTGCCCAACCCATGGCCCAGGCTCCTGCTGCCATGGGGGTGGACAGAGATCCACAGGGGGACCTCAAACAGAGCAGCCCGGAAATGTGTCCAAACTCACAGACCAGCTGATATAGGGACTTCCTTGAATTTTTCCGCCCTGAGAAGTTTTATACATCTACCGATGACATTAAAATAAGGTCCTAGCTGGCAAAAAGGTCATAGAAAATTTAAAACACTACTTCTATGGGCTTGATTCTGATACTGGTTTGCACTGGTACCAGGGATTTCATCAATATTACTGCTGACGTGTATCTGCAGAATTGCAACCAGGATCAAGCCTAAAAATAAATAAATAAATAAATAATAAGAGAAGCGAAATTCAGTATTTAAAGTATTTGTGGATGCTTCCCACCACCCTGCCCCCAAAGCTTTTATGTACAACTAGGTCTCCTCAGGTCCCTAGTTAGGATTATTTCATTAAATAATAGCTCAGTGTTGAGTTACAGGAATGAGTCTATAAAATATTATAAGGCATGTTAAATGATGCGTGAAAATAAACTAGGTCAGTTGGGGAATAGGGATTTCTGTTCTCCAGAAGGTCACGTATCTCTCTCCGAGGGAAGCACCGATATGTAGGAGCTGCCATGCTGGCTCAGGCTGGTCGTCCTTTTCCTTCTTTACCTTGGCCTGGCAATCACCGCTGCCAGATGTTTCACTGCACAACCCCACCACCCCCACCCCAAAACAACCTTTCTGAGGTAGAACTTCTCCTAAGCCCCACAAGTTAAGACCACCAGAGGGTTTAAGGACTTACAGCTCTCTGAAAGCTCTTTAAAAAAATTAATAAAATATGGTTATTCCTGTAGATGTCTTTGTTATTTCTGGATATTTTGCCCTGCTTGGCCTCACTTTTATTTTATGGCAGCAAGTTCCACATAGATTGGGTAGGGAAAAAAAAATGGTTTCCTTAGATGAATTTTGAAATTTCTGCTCCTTTTAGTGTTCAAGAGTTCAGTACGATACAGGTAGGAGAGGAAAGCAAAGAAAGAGACACATGGGAAATTGCAGATGCTGTAGCACAAAGTGTTAACAAGAGCCCTACATATACATTCAGAAGAGTTTTTAACCTGGAGCTAAAACACAGCATCCATGTCCTGGTGCCTGTGGTTGCAAAAAGACATGGTAAAATTGAGAAGAGGGCAGAACCAGGCCACAAAAGTAGCCTTGGAGGTGGAGAAGATGCCTACAGGGAGGCATCCGGAGAACCATCTGTCTTATTGAGATGGTGGATTCAATTACAGTGTCAAGCGCATAACTTCAGGCACTAAAAGGCTCTGTCAGAAAAAAAAGAACAAAAACAAAAAGCCGCAGACTGGAGCTGGACAAACCAAGTCAGAAATACATCAACAGCGCAAGCTTGAGAGTTGGAAACAAAAGCCAAAGGAAACAGCAGAGTCTCCATCTTTTGAGATGGTCAAAGCCAGCTTGGATAGCTGCCTGGAAGATAAGTTTTATCCAAAAAACAAGCTAATAGACTTGGTGCACGAGGGATGAGGTGTGGTTTCATGGCCTCAAACATGAAGAAGGTGGGACTGGTCGTGTTTTCTCACCTTGTGCTCTGCGGACAGTGTATAGCAGACTGTAAGGACATCGGTTCAGTACAAATCACTTCCCAAAAATGCATCTTTTCCTAAAGACTGCAGCACTGTAGAAGCCACTACACTGCAGCTGTCAGAAGAGGATTGATTTTGTGGATAAAGGCATTGAGAAGAAACAGAAACACCTCCAGGGATGTGTCACGGGACGAGAAGGGTCATCCCCACCTCTCACAAGGAGGCAAGGGCTGGGGATAGCCAAGTTAGATGGCTACACCTCGTCCCTTCACGCAGGAGAGGAAAGCAGAAGGTTTTCAAAAGGAGTTTCTTTGCAATAAAGCTTCAGCAGAGCTGGTGGTTAGTAGCAGGGATGAAGGGCTGGGAGGACTGCCCTGGCCAGTCACACAAGCCCCGTGTCTTGGCACACACACCTGCAGCATCGCTCACCTGCCTCCCAACGCACTGGGAGGCTTCAGTAACTTCATTGCAATCCTCTGCTTTAGAAAAGGGTTCGGCTAGGCTGACGCTCTAGCTTCCGTAAGTAGCATCAGCTCCCAAATTGTAATTAACACCTGACTATTATCAGAGCCTCGCGCATAGTTACACTTGCTAAGAAGAAAAAAACCCCAACAAAACCAAAGCAAAAAGGGAGCCCTGCCCAGCCCTGCAGCAGAGGCTCACTCAGAAGACGACTCCAGCACGGATGCTACAGGGGCTGCCTTTGGTCCCACGCCACCATGGTGGTCCAGGTTAGCTCTGAGCCACTGCCAGGGCGGTACAAGTCCTACCCTAAGCTGCTGGGCACAAACCCTGGGGGAGCAGCACCACACGGCCCTCAGAAATCATACAGACACAAAACACCAGGTTCGTGCAAGGACACAGAGAAGGAACCTCAACCCTTGCATAAGCAAGGCCAGCTCCAGCAAGCTTCCCCTTCTCCTTTAATTGGTTTCAGGCATGAAAACGGTTTCCTGCTTCCATCAGCTTTTCCTGACAGAGTAATTAATGTGTCTTCCTGCAGAAGGAATACCGATTGAGAGGTAAAGCCATTGCCTGGAGAGAGCTGGGCTTCCAAGGAAGTGCTAATTAGTCCCTATTTGAGAAATCTGGTTAAAGCAAGTGAGCAGGTGTTGCTAGAAATTGGAAATAATCTGTACAAACATGTTCTTTCCTATGTGACAGCAGAGCTAATTACACCTCCTTGGGTCACCACTCGATTTTACATACTATCTCTCTGAAGAAAGTATATTACCACCTGGCACTGGCTGCCAGATGAAACACTTTAGCACTTGGTGTCAGCAGCGAATTAACCCCTTCTCCCATCAGAGGCTGAGAGAAAGGACATTGCTATCAACCCCGCTCACTCCAAGGACCCGAAAACATCTCACACCTCCCTTCGGGCATGCGAGGCACCGTGCAGCATACCCTGCCTCGTGCCTCACCATACCATCATCACCAGCAAGTTTTTGATCTTACCTGGTGACAGCATTGGAAGGGTTTATGGATGGTTACATGCTACATCCCAATTCCATGGTGTGCGATAAAAGCTTTGCAAACTCCTGGAAAACCGAAATGTCCTCTGGGGGAAGGTGATGATTGATATACTGAGAAGGGATGATGCCACAGCAGCAACAGAAGTAATCATAAAGCTAATTTATTTATATATATATATATATATATATAAGACTTTTTACGTGCAGGCTTTCGCAAGTGCAACAGTCTCATTGCATTGGCTCGATCTCCGGCCAGTGCGAGCTCTCCATGTACATCTGAAAAGCTGGAATCAAGAAAAATGGAAAGTGATTGCTTGGCACAGATCAGCACAGGAGGAAAGCAGCTGCAGGTTTATTTGAACAGAAAGAATTTCCTAAGTAACCTCCCAAAATGGAGATATCTCTGCATTATTTAGCAAGTGTCACGCAATCTTAACTTCTGGTTTGCACCACATCCGTAGGAAGAGACAGGAGCCCAACGCAGATGTTGTGAACAGAGAGACGTCCACCAGCCACTGCCCGACCTGGGAGACACGCACGACCCCCTGGGCGCGTTGTTGCTGTTGCGAAGGGATGGTGGATGTGTTGGTAACACCCGGGAAGCCAGAGCTGCTGGAGGAAGGGAACGCAAACACCATGAGTAGGGTTGTGAGCAAAAAATCTGTTTCTAGGGTGCCTGCTGAGGCAACGAGGTGAGCTCTCCCTGCGGGCAGATTATGCTGGAACAAACGTAGCGGGGGTTCTGCTGTGGCCACGTGCCTCCGGGCTTTTGCACCAGGAGGAGGATGCACCTGCAGCCCAGGATTTGCTCCTGCCACAGAGACGCCCTGGCCCTTCCACCTGTTATATACAGGATAATAAACGAGGAGAGATGCAATGCTGAGGTCGTGATAAATCGGCTGGGCGCAGTCAGAATATGCTCCTGACAGCAGCAGCTGTAAGGCTGGCTGTGGGACGCTTCAGCCCAAAGGTGAAACGCTAGCCCAGATAGCTCTGATAGCCAACAGGTCTGAGGAATGGAGACAAATTCTCAATATATTGCACAAAAACGTGAATTTTGCCTCTGTTACAGCTTCGGTCAGAGTGCAGGCCGAGCAGGTGAGAGCTGTCAGTAAAACACTGTATATTTAGCCAGCCCGGGGAGCTTTCACAGAAAGTCTTTTCTCCGAGGGCAAAACCAGTTCAGCATCCACCACCCAGCCACCTTTCTAGCAGCACCGCCTTCCCCAGCCGTGGGCACGCACTGCCGCGTCTGCGGCCCGTCCTAACGAAGGGGCAGCTGAGCCCAGAGCCTCGGGGACGGTGACATTGCCACGGGACCGGCGGTGGGGTAGCCCCGGCCGAAGCCGAGCAGAAGGGGTGAGCTCCTCGGCAGGACAGCTGCCCTTGCAGTTGCTCCCGGCTCTCCTTGCCCCAGCAGCTGAGCGCGGCCAGGCTGGATACGGAGGGAAAAGGGAGACAGACCCCTTTTATAAAGCTGATTCCAGATATATTGCCCTACACCCTGCAAGGAGGACCCGTTAGGGCTCAGCTCATCAGAGCTGGGATCACACTGGGGATGAAGTGGCAAAAGCATAATGGGAGCTGGGATTTCAGACACAGCAGTGAATTGCATCCCAATAGAAACGCTTGGTTTGGGTCCCATTTTCCTTCCTTGCTGCCTGTTAACTGCTTCAGAGGTCCAGTGGGAATGTGCATTATTTGCCACAGCTGGCCAGGGTTGTGTCCTTCTCCACCCGTGGGAGAGCCCACGCTCACGCATAGTTTTTCCTACAGCCACTTCTGACTCCCAACTCTGCATCCGCTCGGAGTTATCGACTTACACGTATGAGGGACTGATGTAGCCCTGAAATTATAACACCTGATTACTTGATCTGTTAACACGCATAAGGCAGAATGATGGTGATGCTCCTATTCCTGAGATGAGGAGCAGAGGTACAGAAGTAATAAAGTATTTCCCCACTGAAGTCTTTGACAGAGCAGGGGCTAACGCTCCACTGCTGATCTATCATCCTGGTTCAATCAGGGATGTCCCCGTACTTGATCCCATGGAGGTGGGATGCAGGTGTTTTAGTATGACAGCAGAAACTTGTCTCCCTCTCTGGGATGGCCTGTTGTGCTCCAGAGACAGGTCCTTCCCTCAGCTTTCTCTTTTTTTCAGTCTCAGTAGCTCTGGCTAGTTTGATCTTTTCTTGTAGACCACATTCCTAGTACAACGTTTGCCTTTTTCATAACATCATTGTGATGCTGACTCATGTCAAATTAAAGTTCAAGTATTATGCGGGAAGGTTAGAAATGTCCTACCTGAGACACGGGAACTGGCTCCAGCCTGAAGACAGCTACAATTCAGGCCTCTCCCGGACATGACGCTGGCTTTAAAAATAAATCTTGTGGGTTAAAATAAGAGCGTACCTTGGATACACCTTCAGGTTTCTGAGCCGCCTAGGTCAAAGCTGCTAAGGCTGGATATGTGATCATTTTGTTTAAGTGAAAGCTGAGATTCATCATTCAGATGACGTCTGAAGATGGGATTTTAAGCCAGTACACACATCTCATAGGGCTTCTAATAAGCTGCCTCCACTGGCAGGCACTGTAAAGTCCGGCGCAAGGAGTGGTCACCATACACGACTCACTGCAGCCCCGAGGACCTCCTTTATCCGTAGGTGACGTACCAGCCCTTGCTACGACGGAGGAACCCGCGGGCAGCAGCCAGGGCTCTGTGCTGCTGCACAGCGTGACTCTCCGGGTGTCCTGCCTCTGTAACGTGGGACAGGGACGGTGAATACAAATCTGAATTAACTCGGATTAAGAGATGACGGACGCGGTACGGGCTCAGCAAAGCTTATGAGAAGAGTGGTTTCAGGCAAGCCCACGTCTCTAACTGCTGCCGGTGCGTGGCACTGCGTGAAGCTTTCTGCTTACCCGCTCCTCCTGCCCCTTAATCCTGCAGCAGCTCCCGTTTGCTGCAGGGCCGTGGGATCTGCTGGCACCCAGGGAAGAGCTGGGAGCCAGACTGGACTGGATTTGGGATCAGCGAGGGAGAAGATCAAGGAGCAATCCCGCTACCCTTGCTCCGACAGCCGCCATCCAGCTGCGGAGAAGTGTGCTTTTCTCCTGCAAACAAAACCTCTTTCCTCTGCCATCTCTGATGCTGCTTTGGTTTGCAAAGAAAGGCTGCTAATGTGCTCAGCCGTTGACAGAGCGGGCTTGCAGGATAGTTTATGGCACCTACTGTACTCTCAGCTCAGAGCTGTAAAACAATATTCACTGTAGCTACTGTGCGGGGCTTGGCTAGTACAGCCACATCCAGAAGTATCCAGCAAGGAAAAAAAATGAAGCTATTAAAAACACTCACACACAAGCCAGGAAACATCTTATTATAGATCTTGGTTTGAAGAAGGGAAATTAAAAACCCATACCCACACTCAGCATATGCCCAGCTATATTTGTCTGATCCATTTATTATCTTAGCCAATGCAATTTCAGTGTTGCACTACTCCAGTCTTCCACACTAAAAAAAACCAAAACAAAAAACAACAAAAAAACCCCCACCAACAACCCAATGCACAAGATGCCATTGCTGCTTTACAGCTGTGGCCTATCCTGTTTCTCTGAACATTTGCTGATTTGGCATCAGCACAATACGGAGGAGAGCGGAGGGTGGGGGTTGTGATCTGACTGGAAGACGTGGCTCACAGTAAAACAGGCTTTTTCTATATTTATAACAACTCTCTGTCAAAAGGGCAGCGCTTTGTTTGTGTGTTGATCTTTAAAATTGTGGTGGTGAAGGTGATACCCATCGCTTTGAATGGGTTCCTTCCTAAAGATGTACCTCGTGCACGCGTTTCTTGAGCTGCAGAATAGAAAATAAAAGCTCTGGCAATGACACATCAGGCATACAAAGTTAAATATGCAATGGAAAACATTACAGCTTGGTTAGTTATTGCTCCCATAGTGCAAAGACTGGAAATCGATACTGCAAGTACTTTATGAAGAAGCAGGAAGCTTGGCGCTGGATTAAAGAAGCGTGCGTGTTCATGGGTAAGCGTGGAAGAAACCCGGCCGTGTTGTAGGCTGAGGTTCTCCAAAGCCAGCTGCGGGAGTAGCCCCGCCGAAATCACCGGTGAGCCCGCCGCCTCCATGGGAGAGGTGCCGCAGGGTGCTCCACGGTGTCTCAGCGGGAGGGGGGCTGTGCTGTAGCCGTGCCCCCGGGGCAGGTTTGCACCGGCTCCTCTTGCGCAGAACGGATGCCAAAATGTCGCAACTTCAACATGAACTGGAAGCGCTCTGTTGGCTGGAAGAGCCAAAATGGTTTGGCTAGCTACTTCTGTGTCCTCAATGCAGCAAGCTTATACGGGGCTCCGCAACACTCGCTTTTATTAATAGCCTGAATGTCCTGAGCATTTTTCTTTTTTGGTTCTCACGAGTTATTTTCACTGCACAGCTTCCCATGATCACTCAATTTTGGGAGCTGATTAGACCAACTGGTGGGATAAATCCCCACAGATGAACCCACACCCAAAGAATCAAGAGTGTTTCTATAAAAAGTTAGGAACACGTGCGTGGCACTGTGGGTACAAACAAGACTCGGCACATATCTGCCTTTCCTCCTCTGAGAAAAGCTCATTCGATTACGTGGAGTTTTAAATAAAGACAACGCTGGCCATTTTTGATGGTACCTGACCCTTGATTAGCCCCCCTTGCGGAAGCACTCGAGGTATTACTCAATGAGGGCAAGGGAATTACATTTCCTTGCTAGTTCTGTTCTCCTGTTCGTAATGAAGTGCTAGGGATCAGATCTGTCTGCGACTTGCTTTTGCATGAAAATCTGCCCTCTTTTGATACTTTGAACGTCCTAGGAAAGACCATTGCGCAGGGACAGAAAGTCCTCTCAGCTGCGATTGGGGTAAATGGTTTTGCTTTATTCCTAGAGCCTGCCTAGGCAGAGATGTAGAGTTGCACAGCTGCAGCAGCGATGTTAAACACCTACGGCAATATCTTGGTCCTGTAAAAATCAATAGCAAAACCTTCTTGGATCCTGGACTCTATCCAGGCTGTGGAAACAGCGAATTAGGCAGGAAAAGCTAAAGTTAGACAAGAGCTACAGGAGTCAGTGCTCAGTAAGAGCTTCCGGAGGCCTTTGGGGTTTGTTCCCTCCAACAACGAGGTATTAAGGGAGCTGGCAGAACGGATTTAAGCAACGACAGCAGGACTTAGACAAAACATGGGTCTTCATGAAGGTCCAAGCACAGACTTCTTGGGGGAACAGGGACACGTGCATTGAGCTCTGTGGAGATATAAAACTACTAGCAGCACGCACACACCTTCCTCTCGCACGTGTACCGGCAGGAGCAGCTTTTGTAAGTACATGTACCTATATCTGTACGTGCAGACAAATTTCCGTATCCACTAAAATACAGGAGCCATCCTAAAGCGGGTGTATAGTACACATCTCCGGGGGATGTGCATGCCGTGTTATTCATAGCAGCCCACACTGAAAGACAACAACTTTTGCCTCAGCTGTGAAGTGAAACGCTCGGGAGTGTGCTCCTTAACTCCCTGTGTAGGTAGTACCGCGTAGTCATCAACTACACGACTGCAGACTACTTCCCCCTCCCACGTTCAGTTCCTATTCTGGATCGTGATCACTCACTGAATGAGAATTCAGGATTTCATTTTACACCCCTCCATTTGCCTTTTTATTGTACCATAGTCAGACTCTGCTCTGAAAACAGGTCTATTAATATTCTGGAGGATTTTTGTTTGATCTTTGTCACGGTCTGCGTATCAACAGTGTGAACGCTAACAGAAGAGGAAGAAAGTCCTCTTGCCTCCGACTCAGGTATTTGGACCCAGACCTGCCAGCTGCCAAAGTCTTACTCAGTGCTTGGCTTGGACTTGCTTAAAGCATATAAAATCTTCTGGGAATTTTTCTGTAGAATCCATATGAGCATATGCAAATTACTTCCTTCCCCAGAGGTTTCACATAGCAAAACGTAGATATACTAGGCTAGCAAACAGATGGATCCTGCCATCACAGCACACCTGGGACACAGGGAAGGGCTCCCCACATTTTGGTGTCAGAGCATTGAGTCTGTGGGCAAGCAGTACACCTGGTCTGACGTATAGAAGAAAAGCAGTGTAGGAAGCAGATCTGTCCAGTGTCCAATCTGCTTGACTATGCTTTCTCCCTGACGTCTATGACCAGCTAGGCATCCTTACACATGATGTACGTGCGTGCCTCTGTGAGAAAGACAGGAGAGACCTGATCTACAACAGCATCCAAAGCTGATGCTCTTGAAAAGACAGGGAACTGGAAGATACTCTCTTCACGGTCACTAACAATATGGATGTTTTAGCACTGCCCTCCACATAGCTAAGATAAAAATAACCTTTCTATAAATGCACCACTGTATTCTGAGGTCTAATAAGACTCCCAGTGAAATCACTCCAAGGCACTCAGAAAACAATTTAGTATTTATCTCACTGAAGAAAGCTAGTCCCTAGATTTCCTTGTCTCTTCTTGCTAGGGCTCTAAAGCCCCCGGAGGATAACTATTTCAATAAATTGCATAACAAATTATGTTTCATGGTTGCACATCTCCATCGTGGAGTAGGGAAGCAGCGTAAGGCCGCCTGTTTTCATGACCTATTTCAAGACACGATGGCCAGCCCTGGCTTTCTCAGAATCCATCAGTGTCACAGTAACTGTTTGTTCCCAAGCATGCACATGTACACCCATCACTGCACGTCTCTCATCGACCCAATGGTTCCCACATTTTCCCCCCAAACAGACGTTTCCCTTCACACCAGAGGATGACCAAGAAGGTACTCCACTTGAGAAAGTCTGACAGCAAAAGGAAAGAATTCAGCTCATCCCCATAGTGGGCTTCCAGCTTTGATCTCCTTGATAACCACCGCATCTGGTGACCACCTGTGGTTAAAAATGGCTTCCTAGGAAGAAATGCTTAAGCTCAGCATGGGGAGGTCGGATTATTTTTAACCGAAACCTATTCTGCCCTGGTGTCTGAGGAAAACAAGCATGTTCAGCAGAATCGGTCCTTTAGAGTCAACGTGTGCTATCACAACCTAATGTTACTTTTGGCAAACAAACCAGTATCACCTACCTGCCCAGGCTCATCCATGTACAGCATGGCTGCCAAGGGAAAACAGGATGAAGAAAGGATGACACATTTCTAATCTCTAACCATGCATGTTCAAAGTGCAAATGGAAAGAATGAACACTCTTGACCCTACACTCCCCTATTTATCACCAGAATAAATGAAGCCCCAGCTGTGACTGGGTAACTTTTCCCATAGCATGACTATTCCTCTGTCCTGGGCAGAGGGTCAAGGAGAGAGCTGTGACTCCAAACCTCTCCAGCTCCAGAGCTTCTTGGCTCAGACTGTTAATCACAGCAGCAGCAGGGATGCAGGGACACTAAAACTGGGCTGTATCAGATGACCAATAACTCCCACTGCAAGGCAGTGGAGAACAAGGGCTCTGTGTCTGGACTCTGTGTACTGTTCAAGAAGACCTAAACAAAGTAAAAACCAGGAACCTATAGAATTAAGATCCTTTCCTCCCCCTGCCCAGTCACGGGCAAGTGGGAAGAAAGGGGAAGGACTGCCCCATCTGCATCTCTCTACTCCGGTCAACACCCTGCCTTGTCGTTGAGATGGTGGAGCTAGGATGCTGCTTTGCATTTACCGTCACGTGCCTTGTGCAGAGTATCCTGTGTAAACATTGCAAATCTTGACTTTGCATTGTTGAGATGTGCGTACGCGCCTGAGTCATGGCTTTGATTTGATTGACAGCCTTCTGCTCCAGAAGCCTCCGGAGAGCTTAAGCTGTGGGACTTTTGTAAGCAAGGATGTTATGTAAGTGGATAGCTATTTTTGTTCAAAGTTTAGTTCTGTACTCTATGAGACTAAAAATACATGCACACAAAGCTAAAGAGCACATTTTTAAAACTTATTAAACAGCCGTGCCCTCTCTCCCATCATCCTTTTCCCAGCGGTGGCAACTGCCAAAGATTTTCTGCTCACTGCAGAGAGGAAGGCTTCGCCTTTATAACCAGCCTCCTCCTCTGCCTTCATTATCCTCCAAGACCACAATCCAGGACACCACAAATGCTTCTACCACAAAGAAATGTGGTAGCAACACTGGAGCAGAAAATGAGATTGCCTTAATGTGGCCGTAGGCGACTGCTGCAGCTGTGAAACCAGACTGCGCTCAGCATCTGGGGCAGTCCCTACCTGCCAGCTGCAAAGACCCTTTCGTGAAGCGGTGGCCCTGTGACCCCAGATGGTGAGGAAGAAGGATGTCCTGCCAGGCACGCGAGGGCAGCACAAGAGGTTGTGGGCTACTGGGAGAGGAAAGGCAGCTTCATGGCTAGCAGCTGCTTTATTTCAGCAGAAGTCAGTGCTAGAAGGAAGTGAGCCCCCCATGGGCTTACACCCCAATCTCAGGGCAGCACATAGAGATGACCTGCAAATGCAGCATCGTCACTTCTCTGCTCTGCCCAAAATTTTCTGAGTGATCTTGGGTCAGTGCCTTAAGCTCAGATCCACAGAAGTCTACAGAAAGACCTTCAGGAGATGGGCAAACAGTGAAAGTCAGCGTGCCTTGGTTCCTCCCTCTGTAAATTTCAGACAGTAGCATGGCCCTGCCTCCCCCAGTGCCACTATTGTACATATCTCGTTGGCTGGGAGGTGATCAAGGGGCTAGGAGTCAAAATGAATGGACTGTAGCTCAAACAGAAGCTAAGTCTTTGCTTCTGTCCCATGAAATGTTTTAGATGGAACAAATCAGGCCTGTTATCATTTAGATGCTTTGAAAAAAAAAAAAATCTCACTGAACTTCTGAAAGATTGTCTAGCATTAGTTAAAGACTTCAGACAGTTAAATGATACTTGCTAATTCTGGTGCTCCGCTAGGCCCAGACATCTATCCCTGCTGGCAGGTCTAATGAGGACTTTGGTCTGCACAAGAAACAGTTATTCATCATCAGATCTCCTTGCCCCTTATGTAAATGTTCTGCTTCATCTCAGAAGAAAGGAAAAAGGGGGGGAAAAAAAGCTATAAATAAAAAGTGGTTATTTTTGGAAAAGAATTTTCTTCCTGGTGTATGTGCCTGCATGTGTAAACAATTATCTTCTGCATTTCTGTCAGCTTATCTAATCTCTTAAGTAAATACCAAAGTTGTTGGGTTTTGTTGTTGTTTTGGGTGTTGTTTTTTTTTTTATGGTCTGGTCAACTTCATCAGTCTCTCCAAAGGACTCCTTCAGGGGTCAGGTTCTCCAAGTGCTGCAGCATGTCCCAGTGGTGCCCATTGTGGCAACTGATGCATCGGGCAAAGTCTGGCCCTGGGAGTCATTGCTTGATCCCGCATCCTATAAAGACATAATTCCCTACAGCTATCTACCTGTATATTTATACCTGAGTATTGCACTTGCTTTAATTTCACTCACCATCATGCTAAGGGGGAACATGGGGGGATTTCTGACTGCAGGGAACTGCTCTCTGCACCACCAGTCCCCCTGCCCATCAGCATCCTCTGAAGCACACACCTACTGCTGTCACTTCCTCAGAGAAGGCTCTTCCCAAAACTGTTAGGTGGGAAGGACATTGCCCAAGTGCCCCCACAGCAAGCTGGAATAGCCTGCCCTGGGCTTGCGGGAACAGGCAGGGCAAAAGTTATTTCAAAGAAAATGAGGTAGCTGCAGTTACAGATAGATGAGTACCTTGGGGAACAGAACAGGCAGGATATATATAAAATGAAAAGCAGCTTTAGGAGCAGAAACAAGCTCCTAATGGCAATGGAAAAGCTCTCCACAAGAGACAGCAGCCTCGTGTGTGCTGATAAGAGATAGGGTTAAGTGAGTGGAACATCACATGCCTAGACCATTCACGACTCTCCTTCCTACGCAAGCAACAAGCTCTGGAGGTTGATAAGACTGGAATGTCAATGCAGAGCTAAAAAAAACCCCTCCTGTGTGCTGCTTTAAATATTCCTAGGAACTCGGGGCTTGTTCTGAAAGCATCTGATTCAAAGCCTAGGGAGGGCTCTTCACTTGAGCTTGTATAACGCTGCTTGCCACGCTGGAAGGCAAGCAGAGGCGAGGAGGCTTGAAATGCTGCGTTGGCCTCGCTGCGTGTCAAATCATTTTCACCAGGAGCAAAGAGATAACCAAGGAAGGGACAGAGAACAGAATGACTCAAATGCTGGCTTTGCTAAGATGATAGCAAGCACATTATGAAAAAAAAAAAATATTAAAAAGTGATTGTTCTGCACTTGTCTTATTCTTTATGTCCTTATCCCCAGCCTCTCACCGCTGCCTGGAGTCAGAGACACAAGCCTGTACAGACCTTTGGTCCAAGAACAGATGTCACTTCCTATGAGGAATCATCAAATCTATAGTAATTTTTTAAATATATAGCTGAATTCCCAGCCCTGTTGAAGTCAGAGTTTTGTCACTACATTCAGCAAGGCCAGAAATTAAGTGATTTAACTCTGGTCAAACTGAAAGTCCAGAGGGAGACTTCATTCCAACCCAACCTCCCAATCAAACTTAGTTCTCCATCAAAACCTGTAAACTCATCCTTCTTTCACTGCAAGAAGTCAGTTTACAGTGACAGAGGCGGCAGATTTCCTTCATCCAGTTTCCCAAAGATAGATGACCGTTCACGGTCTCATGCCAGTGTGGAGGGTATTTTGAACACTGGTCACCCAGAGGTCTAGACTCCCTTGTTCTTAGAGTTTCACAGAGTCCTTCAAAGGCCAAGAAAAGATAGCAAAGAACAGGATTGTAACCAGGTGCCTTTCCTCCCACTTCTGGTTCTATGCTTCAAAATACCATGGCAAGGTTTCCAAGGTGGGCTCCTGAATCTAGGAGCTGCAGTGTCCAGGCTGCTAACCCAACACGTTCATGCCCTGATCTCATGAGTGGCACATGTCCATGCTACAAGAATAGTCAGACAGGGGCCACACATGCTCAACATCTCTGAAAAAAAAGTCAGGCCAAAGTCTGTTTTATCAGTGGTAAACTGTGATACCCAAAACCTCTTTCCCACACGCCTGAATACAGTGATTTGTCTGAATAGTTTTCCTTGCTCAACACTGTGTGCCACACTGCGAAGTGGAAAAAGGACCACATCTTTTGAAGTACATGGTGGTAGAAAACCACTCAGAGAGAGGCCATAGCCACTCTGCTCCTTGGGTTAATTCTCCATTGTCTGGGGGCAAAGGAGGAAGAAGATACCCCAGGGCAAGCAGGCAGGACCGGTACCGCACAGCATGGCTCCCCACGCTCAGCCACCCTCCAGCAGAGCTTGGTGGCTGTGGTTGAGCACAGCCTCACCGGTGCTAGCACCATCTCTGCCCTGCAGCTTTCAGCTTCTGGCGGGGCTCCTTCACCACGCCATGCAGGAAACTCAGAGCCACTTCCAGCCAGAGCTGGCTCTGGAAACAAGCATCTGCGCTCACTCTGCAGGGACTGAGCTCTCCACGCACCAACTTGGTGGGAAAGTAGATATCAGAAATTAAACAGAAAACCCACCAGGCTTTCCTGTAAAGTCATCTCTAGGATGACATAATCTATGACAGGGTCTCTGAAGCCCTGAAGTCTTGTTCTTAGATAGTGTCTTGTTTTCTATTGCATAATGGAACCTGGCCGAAACCCACACTGCCATTTACCATGCTGGTATGCTGATGCCTTTGCTAGAATACAGTAAAGCCAAACAGAACTGCATGAAATTCTACAAAACCTGAAGGGCCAAAAAGCAAGCTTGCAGCAACTTCTCCACCCCCACTTTCCAGGGCTGAATTGTGAGCTTTCGTTCATACGAGCTGGCCAAACCCAGAACTGAGGTGTCTCAACTACCGCGGGTTTTAGGGCCAAAGACTAAATTCAGCTCACACACTGAAGTCAGCGTGGTTTTGTGGGTGCAAGCTAGACTGGAACTTCAGTCTGGTGGTTTGAGGAGAGAGGAACAACTTTGCTCTGCTTTAAAAAGGAAAGAGAAACAAAATAAATGCTGCTATTCCCTTGTACATCCCAAGCTCTGTAGTAATTCTGCTGTACTGGGTTGCTTTCCTTAGGTGACAGGGCATTGGAAATCATTTCTACCAGCTTTAAGAGCTGGCCCCTGTGGGACATGGGTGCTCTCCATACTGTTGGCCATTTTGACTCAAGACATTCAGCCCACTTTCCTAAGGCTTCCTCTCCCTACAAACCCAATGAGTGGCTTCCACAATGACAAAGGCAAAACTTTAAAGTTTGTGCAGTATCACAAAGGCTTTTCTGTACTCGCTCATTTTACAACCATAGTGTTTGCTCTTAGTTTGTGTAGGGACTTCCTATCCCTGTTTATTCTCCTCAAGCATCTCCAGGCAGCCCCCGAGCATCTTGCAGCCACCCACTCACCGTTACAGAACAAGCATATCACAGCCCAGTTTTAACGGTGTTTGGTGGATTTCCTCTGCTGTTAAAAGCAAAACAAGCTCTGTCTCACCCAAGCAGAATTACTACAACATGGAGAGAAAAAACAAGGGAGATGGAAGGAAAACTGAGGGAGAGTGAGAGCACCTCCAAGCAGGAAGAAGATTTCCAGCAAGGAAGCCAACTGCTGATCACGTAGTGCAGCACCCAGTCAAACACCACCCACTCTCCTAGGCTGCCCCAGGACCCTCTCTGTGGCTTCAGCTAGGGCCAGCTGTTTTACTCCCCCACCATCTATCCATGCTTTGCCACTAGCTAAAACGACAGTGAGGTGAGATATACCACTTTGATTTTCTCCCGTTCATTAACTGTGTCATTTCTTTTCAGTCACTGCCTGCAGCTGTGGCCAGTTCTGGAGGGAGTACCGGGGTGGTAGGAAGGTCTGGCGGGTTGGGCAGACTCTAACCAATGCCTTGCCACTTGTATCATTGCCCTCATGTCACCATTGGCAGAAAATGCAAAGCCTACATTTGCCATAATGCCTTCTCAGCAAGTGCAATCCCTTCTAATACTGGTTGTATTGTTCTTGGCTCACACCCGTGTAGGAGTCTCGCAGCAGTGCCAGCACAGAGAGCATGGCATATCCATGTGGCAGGCTAAAATGTGACACTTCTAGTGACATCCAGTTTGTATTTGTTTGTCCTGGTAAGCGGTCTTTAACAAAAGACGTGCTTAGCACGGGTGGCCAGCAGGCAGTGTCACTCAGGAGCTGCCCAGTCACCAGCTGGGAGCAACCAGGTGTTGAGACCACAGATCCATCAGCATCAGTGAGACTAGGAAGGCCAAGCCAAGGACTGACTGAACAACGCTGTCCCCCACACCATGGAGAAGTGATACCACTACTAGTCCTGACAGTGAACAACCCCAACAAGTTCTTCACCTCTCTGACGTTGTTGAGGTTTGAGTTCCCCCCACACCTTTTCAGGCAGCAACATCTTTACTAAAGCTGAATTAAAGGAGGTCAGATAGATCCCAGGGAGTGGGATGAGACCAAATCTCCACCGCACAATTTCATATGGCAAAGTACCCTTCAAATACTAACTGTCCTCAGATGTTTTGTACCCAGGTCAGAATAAAACCAGATGCCAATTCATGCAGATTCAATGATAAATCCCTTTCCCATCTGTCCTCCTCTTCTGAGAGCTTCAGAGATGGACTGAAATAACTTGATGGTTTTCTGAGGTTCCCTGGTTACAGTTCTCCTGATAATGGTAATAGCTCAGCAGCCTCATTCACACTGCACAGGTGTATAAACATACCAAGTCACTTCAACTAATAAATGTTGGTCTTTACATTTTCTTACGCAGCTTCAGATGATACTTGAATTAGCAACTAAGAACTATGAAGAATTAAAGAGGATTTCTAGTAACTGGGGTGCCACTTACACTAGCTCAAGGGTAAAAGTGAGTGAGCTGACCGGTACGTGAATTATTGCAGAATTAATTTCTGTGTCAGCCATCTCTGTTCCATGCTGCGACAGCAAACTTTCAAAAGGCGGAGGAGTCAAGCTTCGGCACACAAAGACCATCTCCACACAGACACCCTTCCAAGGACAATGAAAGGCTTGACCCAAAACCATTTTGCATAAACTTTAAGAGCAAAAGGAAAAACAGTATTCCAAAGTTATTTTTTACAAGAAAGGTACAATATGAAAAGCTAGGGTATATTCAAGTGTCTCATTGGAGCCTCATTTCCCTTCAATTACATATTGTAAATGGTCTTCAGCACAAAGGGCTGAATACCCCCAAAAACTAAACAAAGAAAAGAATTCTTCCAAGACTCTATATTTATTCTTTATATTTTATATCTAGATCCACTCTCAGACAGAAGACCTGTGTCATATCTGCACACAGCAGCTTACCTTTGCACATCTACATTGCAGCCTATGGTTATCTAACGGTAATTTAGACCAACATGCTTTACTTCCACTATGGTAGAAAATGAGGCTGCAGAGAGGCATGATTTTCTCCAGAAGTTCCAACCTGACCTCTCTTCCAGGGTAGAGGGTGCAGGAAAATGTTATAACCAAAACTGCCATAGGCACCATAGTTCCAAATTTGAGGATAACCCCCAGCCTACCGTCTTGCTCTGCCCCACAGGGATTCCTAATCAGCCTGATTCATGGCCAGAAGTGTCCCTTTCACACTTCTCTCTGCAAATATTTCTGGGCAACAATTGTTGTCTATTCAGGGAAATTCCTTTATGGCCACTCCTTTTCCTCGTTCACTCCCTGGTTTTCCTTCTTTCTTATTTCAGATCCCAACTCTGCCGCTGGGCTTCTGTAAAAGCCCTTGGAGGCACAAGCATTAGGATATTTCCCTTTCCAGCACCTCATGAGCACTCAGAAGCCAAAAAAGACACGCCAGGCAGCCTGCCTCTCCATGGAACCCAATCCCTCTTCACCCAGCATCCCCAATCCCACAGCCATCCCACGCCTGGAGAAGTCAGCCCGGGTGAGCTGCCATTTCCCCCTCTCGCAGCCCAAGTGACCTTAGTGTGAAGAAATGTTTTCCTGGTATTCAGCCTACGTTTCCCCTCGCCCAGTTTATCCCATTGTTTCTACTTAACCCTTCCTCAACTACTCCGTCACCCTGAGATCTCTAACTGTATTTAGCTGCCATACGCATTTCTGAGATGCTTTAGGTGCAAGTAAGTCAGGTTAGCAACTTACATGGCACCCCAACAGACATGGTACATGTTCATACGCCCTTCAGATGTCCCTTACTTCAGGTCTTGAACTACCCAGTGACTTTCTGTTGAAAGTTAGTGATAAGAAATGTAACATCAGTGGAACAAACCTACTTGCCACTTGCACACAAGGGACGAACTCCACATCCCCTCCGAGCTTTCTGCAGGAGCTGCTTGGTATGTTCACCCCCACGCCCGCTCCGTGTCAGCCATGGTATCCCCCATCGCAGCTTTGCCGGCATGCATGTAAGGAATCAAGACACAGGCATGGCTTCTGCTTCAGATATAGCATGGCCACAAGAGCTGGGAAGGGGTCAGCCATGAGGAGAACTATCATCTGAAGATTGCAGTTCCAAGGTGAATCTTTGCAAACCCTTCTCCCAGGAACAGGGGTATTGCTTCTGATGTGGGGTAGTTGGGACACCTAGGGCACAAAAGCATGGTTGTAACCCTTTTATGTTAAGATGTAATCTAGTTGAAATTGGATCTAGAGAAGGCACTGGGATGTTATAAGATATAGTCATGCTGTGACTGTGTGACTGACTACTGCTATCTGCAAAACCAAAAGCCATTCTTAGGAAAACTCCTGGAAATCAGTTTGAGACCAGCTTTTTCATGTTTCCTATGAATATTACTTCCCCCATACAAATACAAAATATTCCTGTGAAGTGACACAAGAACAATACAGAGTATTGTCTTCTGTGAGTACCCATTAACTACACTGAGCATCATTTTGTAAAGCACAGAACTCCCTCTGCCTTTTGATCTTTTTAACTCTTTAATACTTGGCATATTCTCTCCAGAGAGGACTTCATGTCCACACCCTTAACATAGGCATTTGAGACTCAGTAACTTTATACTCCAGATCTTCCCCAGGCTTCCTTCCCAGTGATTTGCCTCCTTTCAGCCATTTAAAGTTATGTCCCAGGGGCTTTCTCCTTGGTGCCAGCACTTCTATTTATAAGGATCAATCACAAGCAGAGCATTTCTTCAGCAAGTCATAGTCCTAACTGAGCCCTGCGCAAGATTTTCTCCGGTTTCTTGCTGAAAGAACCAGTTTCACTGAAGGCTCCTGGATCAGGCCAGAAAGTTCAAACCAGCAGTTGAGTTTCTCATTTGGAACAAAACTCAAAGGTAAGACAGCTTCCAGTCTCCTTGAAACAGCTTTGAAGTCTTCCCCACCAGAAGGCCTGGCCTTTGCAGGCATACGCCTGATAGAGCCGTGCCGCTGCCGGCCAGGATGGCCAGGGAAGGGTGGAGTGTTGATGGACAACCCACCAAAATCTCCAGGACTCAGTTCCCACCTTCCTATTACCCTCATAAAAGCCTGTGGCTTAATTAACAGGTTTTCAGGGCCTGAGGATGCTCAAAGCACTGGTAAGGGGTTAATACCAAGACTGTTTTCACAGAGTGAGAGAAGGTCTGACTACAACTTCCCTTTGTTTCCCTCCTCCCTTCCCCACCTTCCCTCCTGCTGATTCTTTTATGAATAGGTCTTTACTGTGCCTCAAAAAAAAAAAAAAAGAAAAAAAGCCTCTCTGAGCAATTGCTCAAAGGCCTTGCTTTCCCCTGACTGCTGGGGACCATCGGAGAGCCAGTCAGAGGGTGGCTTTTGTAATAAGGAAAGCTTCTTCCAGGCAGAGGAAGACACTGCCTGGGGCTTCTGTGTTCACAGCCTTTCTATTTCTGGCTCTCCCTTTTCACAGGGCTTTGTTTGCTAAACCCTGCTCTCCCCTCATGGGACGTCAGTGAGCATACTTACCTCAGAAGGAGAATAAACTGAAGAAAAAAAAAAAAAAAAAACAACAACTCTGGCAGAGCCCACCCCAGAGATGAGGGGCTTTGCATCTTACCTCTCCGCCTTTTCTCCTTCCAGGGAGTTTGCTGGAAAGAAGACTAATTAATAGGAATGCCTTAATGGCTTAAATCCTGCTCTGTGGACTCCAATTTGCCTCTTGAGGTGGAAAGTAGAAAGTAATCCTATTTTCAATATAGACAGAGGTAGACTGTGCTGATGCTGAGCCCAAAGCAATCTGAGAAAGGTCACCGCAATAATGCGATGCATAGGCTCAGAAAGCCCTGAGGAGCCGGCACGGGATGTTAAGGTAAACAAAACAGCCCCAGCCCCACCCCTGATCCCTGACAGAAGGATTTCAGTCCATGACATCAGCTCACAGCAGCTCCCCCAACCCTAGCATCCAAGATGCGACTGCTGCCTGCTCCCACACAACAGTTTGGGTGTCCCGTCCCTTCCCTCCTGCGGTACCAGCACCGCCAGCAAACGCACACACTGAAGCCAGTGGTCAGCCATCTCCCTCCATCCTGCGCCATCTCCGCGTGCTTCCAGGCTCTTCTGCCAGGTCATAGCTTCACCAGGGTGCCCCGCTCCGCAGCCGCCAGCCCCATCTGCTCACTTTGACCACAACCCTTCACTCCCATCACCCACACACCCTGATGTCCATCACCACTGATGGTGCTGTAAATCCAAGCTGCGGCCATGCTTTCAAGACGAGTGCTTAGTGCTTTGCCATCTTCACCTTCCCCCTTCAGAGAGCTTCTGAACTCCAGGTTTTCTCCACGCTTGTCTCACGTGCAGGCACAAGGATACTGAGCCAGGCACCACCAGTTTAACTTTACACTACACTGTAGCATGGTGACCTATTCTAAAAGCAGGTGAGTTAAATACATAGAAAGGATAAAGCCTTGCAGTCTCTCAAGATCTGCATAGGAATATATTTGCCAAGCTGGATATTACCACTATCTGTCTTTCCACATTAGCCCACTAAATCTAACATGTCTTCTTCCTGAACCTCTCTCCTAAAAATTTTTCATCAGCCTTCCTACAAAGGTCGGTTCAGGCCAGTTTCACCAGTGACGTGCAGTTTACTCTCCCATCCTCGCACCCTCCTGTAGATTTTCCATCAGTGGCTCTCCTGAACATTTCTTTCCGATGCCTCTTGAAACAAGCTGGTGTTCAAGCGCAAGCCTGTCTGACACCTATCCCAAGGTCAAGCCAATTATTTCACTCCTTGCCTACCGCTGCTGAGGCAGTCACACTTTGCACCAACCTTTTAGCATTTTCACCAGCTCCAGCTGACTGCAGCCTGAGCTAGGGAGGTTTATGCCTTGTCACTATTGACCCCTGCAAAGTCACCAAAAACATATGCCGCCTTCCCAGCACTCTCCAGCATAACAAATGTTTATTACATCACTCCCTTGCTGAACTTCAAGCCAGCTGATCCTTCAGCTAGAAAGTTCTCTATCTTGGGTGCAAATTTCTCCAGGATCTAGTACTGCAACATTTTGATAAGGTACCAATAACAAGAGTGCATAGTGGTTTCCATCAATGCATGAAGTCATCCTTTTCCCAGGAAGGGACTGTCAGGGTCTTGGTTGTAATCGTGGATGATTATCCAGGCTCCCAGCTGCCACCGACAACGTTTGATCTGCTCATGTGAACGCATTCCCATTCACTTCTTGTCTTGCTAGCCCATCCAGTTACTGCTTTTTGATATCCAGCCCATCTCTTCAGTTCCTTTGATTTGAGCACACACATTTCCTCATCTGGCACCAAACAGATGAGAAAACATTTGTGTGGCCAAGTTACAAGGGTGCAGCAGTATCAGCTAGTCTAATTGGAGCCATTTCTCCCAGCAGTTTCCAATGGGGCAACAACGGTCTTGCCAAAACCAGCTCTTGGTTCCCTAAGCACTTGCTAGGAGCCGCAGCAGGAATAGGGTTTGTCAGAGCAGTGGTGAGTCCTTTTATTTTCACAGAAACCACTGAGCAGCTCTGCCAGAGCAACAATACTCCCTCTCTGCTGGCCAGTGCCTGGATGAACACTGCAAGCCCAGAGGTGAAGGACTTTCACAGCCCATTACCCAGCCTCCTGAGCCATGCCGTTCCCACCTGCCACTGCTCTTGACAGATCACTGTGGTACGCAGAAGCTTGGTCCCTGCTCTTTTTCTCCTCCAATCTCAGCTTGGAAACGGAGTGTGAAAATACATTTCCCTGTTCAAGCATGGGTTTGGTTTTTTTTTCCTCCTCAGCAGATCTGCTCCTAGCCTATCACCTTGAAGGTGCAGGGAAGAAGACACCCTGTATTTCAGGAGATGTCATGCTTAACCTTGTGCATGTTAGAAACTGGAAACATGCATTATCAGTAGCACTGTGGGCAAGAAGCTGAGAATAAAGTGGTGTTGCAACTTGGAAACTTCAGGCACGGCCATGAGAGGAAGCAGTGATGTGTGCTTCTATCTCAACCTAACTCCCAGAGGGCCGCTATCCTACAAACCACTTGCTGAAAACTAGATAGGCCTTCAGTCTTACACAAGTAAGAAGCTCAATCCCTTCTCCTAGTTAAAATAATGATCACAGATGGTTACTGGAAATATCAGGAAGCTTTGCTCTCATCTTAAAGTTTTGCACGCTTGGTGACCCTCCTGTCTACCTACGTATGCAAGGGAAGCCTGGCAGATCCTGAGACCCAAGGCACAAAATCCTTCCCGTACCAGCAGTACAGTAGTATCCTGTGGGTGTTTTCATCAGTAGGTACCAGTGTGCTTTGCAGATGAAAGCAGCATGTGATCAGGACTACCTCACTGAAGAGCAGTCAGGAGGCGGCAAGGTTAAAGAACAGCAATGGAAATGAGACAGAAGCGCAGAAGACAGGGAAGTGAAGCAAAGCTGTGTGCTCTGTAACCAACACAGGTCAGGATGTCCCCATTTTCAGAGAAAGCCCCTGGAAATGGGGCTTTAAAGGGCTGCCAGAAGCTATCCAGGAAGCCAGGCTGGGACTTACCAAACCTGGTATTCTTCCTCCATGTGGATTTCCCCATTTTTACTTCCGTTTAGCTGCTATGGGCCAACACTAGAAAATACCAGATACAACTGTGCTAAAACATGTCAATGGCACAAAGGGAGGGACACGTTTCCCTGTCCCAGCCCTCTGAACTCTTCTAACCCAGAAAAGCCTAAAGCAATACAGACAAGGATGGAGAGACTCAAGATGGGTAGAGGCAAGACCTGCCATGCTGTCAGGCAGCTAGGGGAGGACGTGCCTACAACTCCATAGCCCAGCTACACAACCAGAGCCCAGCTGTGTATCATATTTCAGGGAAACTTTGCAGTTTGATGGTTTCCTGAGCTAGGAAGTCAGCCTATGTCCCCCAGGAAAGCATCATCGCATCCCTCTTCACCCAGAGGGGAAACTCATCTGCACACAGTAGGACACGTTTCTAGTAACCATCTCTTGCAAATATCTCCTGTGAGCCCCTTCCCAGCCCAAGCACTTTCTATTGAGGTCAACAGCACAGATTTAGCCCCAGCTACAGCATGGCTCCTGCCTTTATACCAGAGGCCAGTGCTGCCGGCAATACCTCACTTCCAGCGTAAGGGACTTTATTACTGCACAAAGGCTAGGACACCATACCTGCTCCAAAAAGCTCAGTCTAACAGACAGACACCCATTATCCTCATTTTACAGAAAGCCAGGCAGAGGTTGAGGAACTAAAGGATTTTTGTGAAAAGGCTGTGTCAGTCCTTGAGTCCCCGTGCAATACTATGCTGCACAACCACCCTTCTACACCCGCTCAGCACCACTTACCCCGCACAGCGTTGTCTCTGCGCCACTGACCAGCACGTGCTCAGCACCAATTAATCTTCTGACATCCAAAATCCAGCCCTGTCATGTCACTGCTGGACTGCAGGATGAGGAGCAGCAGGTCATGATGACCGAAGCCTCATTTAAATGCAGCGTGCCCACTCGCAGGAACTGCAAATACACCAAAGACGAAGGACGAGCAAGGGGAGCAATGGGATTGCTCTGAACATTCAGGGCAGTTTAAAGGGAACAGGCATGAAAGTTTTGCTTTAGCAAAGGTCCTGCAATCCAGCTGACATATCCAAACCCTCCACCTGGGGTGTGTCCTCACTTGGATCAACACTTCGCTCCTTACAGGTTACTTCCTAATGGTCTATTGATTTCAACAGATGTCCCAGTAAACATGTTACAGAGCGAACAACAGCCCAGCAGCAATTGCAGGTTCATGTGCTAACACCCCACTGATCAGTGCTAAAGGGAAAATGAGTTTTGAGAGGGTAGGTTATTGGCAGGTTGACGTGATGCTTGTAATTCCGGCAACAGGCAGCCCACCTCAGAGCAGGGGTAACACGAGTAGGCACAGCACAGTCTCCTCTCTGTGATCTGTCCTCAAAACCAGTGTCACCTCCTGGTTCAGCTCCCCAAGGCTCCTGCCACCCTCCCAACATATCCCCATCCTCATAGGAAACATCACTTGCCAGCCCCAGCTCTGCCAGGGAAAGGCACATCCCCAAAACCATCTGCCTGCCAATCCCAGGTAGGAGATGACCTCCTCATGAGCACAGTCCCGCCAAAGCATGGGACCTGGGGAACACAGCGAGGGGCAGAGTGGCTTGGCAGTGAGGAGGGGTCTGGCAGGTGGCATTATTTGGGAGCAGCCTCTGCCGAGGAGGACAGCAAGGACTGAATTTCTATTCTTGGGTTGTTTGCGCTTCCTGTTTGGTGTGACAGCCTCAAAGGGGAATTAGTATTTACAGGGCTCCGGTCACGTCATGCCATTGTTCCCATGCAGTCAGGAGGCTGCCGGCAGAGAGGAAGAGAGAGCAAAGCATCCCAGCAGGCTGCCCCAGCCGCGGCTCCCTGCCAGCAGTGGCACCTCGCAGGGAGGCAAAGCAAAAGGCTCGGTGAGGTTGGTGATGTCCCACCTCCTGCCACAGGAGCAGCACAGAGAGGGCCAGTCAGAGGGCCAAGAGCACAAATTCTCCCTCCCCAGGCACCTTCTGACAGCAGAAAGGGCAAAAAGGACAGGGGAAGGTTTTTTCCCCTCTGGCAATCTAGAAGATGCAAATGCACTCCAAAGTCCTTGTAGACCCAATGACAGGAGCTTTAGAGTCTTTTGAGGGATGTCAGCTTCTCAGCTGGTCCAAAACAATCCCTTCTCCAGAGCCATTATGTTTTCTGATGCACACAGATCAATGTCATACCACAAAGAGGCCCAGTGCCTTCTGCACAGGCAAGGAGAAGGGGCTCCTGCAAAGGGAGGACATGCCAGCGGGGCTCAGAGGTGCCCCAGGAGGAGACATGGGACCCCCTCAGCCCAACCTGCCCAGGTCACACCCATCAGTGGGGGATGTACAGCAAAGCAAATGTCAGGAGAGAGAAGAAAACAGGAATCTCATAGAGGGAATTTGTGGAGGAGAGGGGAATACAGGACAGGAAGGTAAAGCAGACACAGCAAAGGGAAGCACACACACAAGTCTCAGCTAGAAGCAGCACAGCATCAATAAAAGCCATTTTGGGAGTTACCTCAGGATGTTGCTCTTCAGTGTTGCACAGCATCCCTACTGCTTGCTCTTGATACAGGGAAGGGACAGAGACAGAAGAGAAGCACACCAGGAAAAAGCCTTCCATCAGTAGAAACCCACAGCTGAAGACAAAGGCATTTTATAGGCAGGACCAGCCAGGCTAAGGGACCTCAGTAAATCTCTCTGATTATGTTCTTCACCTGTGCCAGGAGAGACCTGCATCTCCTAGGGCTGCACAAGAATGAATGCAATAAAGATGATGAAGCACTAAGATGATAAAATGATGGGGCTTGTGCAAGTTCCCACATAAATAAAACTCTGTTTCAACTCACTCAGTAGTGGCAACTGTCTTGGTGAACGCTTTTTCTTAGATTTTGAAGTCGCTCTGAATTTGTACTTGTGGGACCACCTTGACTTAGTACTGGTTGCATCTCGGGCACTGGTTTTAAAAAAAAAGAAAATCAGTCTCTCCCATGAATAGCATGAAAGCAGACAAAGCATTTTAGGCAAAATGAGATACACATGCACAGCTTGGTCTGTGAGAAAGATCCAGCCTCCAAATTTTGACAATTAACTTCAGAGGACTCAGAATTTCACCTGCAGTATTTGCTGACCTGCCGAGCAATCATGTAACACTTTGTTAAATGAGAACTTGTGCTTCTCTACACCTTTGGCATGGTTTTATACATGATATTTTAATTTTTTTTTTGTTGCTGTTGTTTCCTTTCCCCATTTTATTTCCTCTTTAAATTCCAAGACAACTGCCTGCGTGCAAGGATAGCAGCTGGTTTATTCCTGGAATTAGCACTCAGTTACCGGACAGACAAACACTGGGCTTTCTGCAGGAAACTCAGCTTTCCTTCTTTCCCGATTTGTTGCTGTTTTCCTTAGGCTGAAGCTAATATCTGCTTAGAGCCAGAACAGATGTTTGGGGTTTTGTCTATGGAAAGAAAGAGTTCACTCCTTGTCAGCAGCAACGTGCGTCCTTTCAGAAACAGAAATATTTTCACTCTTGAATTTCAGCAAGACATTTTGGCAGCGTTGTGAATCCAAACCTTTGGCGGAATCGTGCAGGCAGTGAGACAGAGGGAAGGCTTCACTGAAACATGGAAGAGCAAAAGGGATCACAGCTCAGTCCTGCACGGAGGGCGCAGGCATCCTTCCCGTGCAGCACCGGCTGTCCGCAGAGCCGCTGGCACAAAGGTAGGGCAGAAAAGGGCTCGGACTGCAGCACCTTGTCTTCACGTTGAATGGTTCCTCACGTCGCATCTGCTACAGCTCCGCAAGAGCCCGCAGAACTGCAACACTTCATACTTCCACATGCAAAAAGAGCAAAAACCATTCTGGACATTTGGGATTTGTGACAACCGACAGCTCATGGGCAAAGATTCAAGCCACCAGCTTCCACGCATGGGGAGGCTTCTTGGTTAGCCAAGGGGCTGTTCCTGAGGGCTGGAGGAAAGCAGCATTGTGCTTGCATTGCTACAAGCCTGCTGGAAGCAGAACAAACGGTTTGACAAAGCTTATTTTTTGCCTCCAGGAGGTTCAGTTAAGTCCAACCATGCTCAAAATAAGTGCTGAAACCTTTGGGTGCCAATCCAGTACTGAGTGAAGCTTCTAAACACATGAAGTTTCCCTATCCCTGGCTATATTTATCTTCAGCCTTGCTCTAGTGACCACTCTGAGGAATGGGGGAACGGGCTCACACCACAACTGAAAGGTGCCGTAGAGACTCACAGCCTCTATACAAAAAATCTCAGTGCCATTTTCTGAATGTAAAGGGGCACTGCTTAAAAAAAAGGACAGTCTCTTCACTTTCAATTCAGGCATCCACTCCTCGTCCCCATCCTATCTCAGGTCTTTATAATGACCCTTAAATGTCCTGTGGTCAAGTCAGACTCCTTTCCTCCCCTCACCCTATTGCTTGCCTGCCTTTACCCTTCCCTTGCCTCTCCTCCATGTCCACATGCAGGCTTTGGCTGGCCCTCGAGCCTACGCTCCTCTTGCAAATGTGACCCTGCAGCACTTACTCATCACTCATATCTGCACAAGCCCGCTCAGGAAGATTACTCACATAATAAAGGGCCCAGCTACCTTGCAAGCATAACCATGCCTTCACAGCTGGTTTTCAATCCCCTCACTTGACCTTGTTACCACAACACCAGGGAGTTACAATCTTCCCCTCCACCTTCCCCCCACACTTATCAACTTTGCTTGCACCCATGAAGGAGAGCAAAGCACAGCCAACTTTCCACATCACTACTTTAGCTCTCAAAAAACTGTCCACGCCAGCCTTAGCAGCCTGCTCTTCCCTTAGCAAAGCACCTTCAAGCCTTCCCATAAAGGCTAACTCTCCTCAGGTCTCACCAAATTCTCACTGGCTCTGGTGAATCTAATGTCCTCCATCAGCCATCCCACACACCCTGGACACCCAGGGAAGCAGATCCCTCTCCTCCATGGTTCCTGGGGCTGGGATGATGTTCATGATGGGCAAAGCTGGGTGGGCAACCAGCTGCCAGCCAAGGGCAGGGGACATGGGCAGCATGTATGCTGAGACGTCCTTGTGGATGTGAGCTTGGATGCAAACACGGAGAAGAGCAACGCTTTCAGGGAGCAGAGCAATGCCGGCTGGGCTAAGCCACCGCACAGGGAAGTGGAGGGGATGCAGGACAGGGAGTCATGCTGGAAGCCACCATCATCTACAATGTAAGGGCTTGCTGTGCCCGAAAGTGGGGAATACCTGAGCAGGTATTGCCCAAAGATGATATACAAGTAGTTGACACGGCCAGGAGCAAAGTAACAAGCATTTGTGTGAGGGCACGCACACTTACAGGACTGACAATGCCCCCAAGAGCTGGAGAACAACAAGTCACAGATGGGGAGAAGAGAAAGAAAAAGAGCAAGAGTGGAGCCTCAGCATCTCCTGCTCCATCCTGGAGCCACCAAAGACTGCCTGCTCCTTTGCGAGGCAAGGGCACAAGGTTGGGACAGCCAAGCACAAGTCTCTGCAAATCAAGTGTCCAGCGAAAAATGGTGATAAGTTTGGTTTTGGCATAAGGTTTTTTCCAGAAAGCACTGAGTATGCTTTTTTGTGTTGGTTTTCTGCTTGTTGTTAATATGACCTGGGTTTTTTTTTTTCCTTCAATTTCTGAGTATGCCTTCAGCATACTTTACTTTCCTTAGGTTTTCTTCTGGGGAGGAAAAAACCCAAAACCATATGCTGGAAATATTCCTTTTCATTTAAAAGGAAGCTGAGACTCCTTGACAATGGGATGACTCCAGCAGCTGGGCTTTTAAGGATACTCTGGAAATTACAAGACTCCTGATAAAATCATAGGAATTGGCAAGGCTGTATTTCCCCTGAACATTTATGATTTCTTTGCCTGTGGGTATCACTGTGTTGAAATGCCTCTCAAGTTCCTGCTATGTCATTGAATTTGCATGCATTTCTTTTCGGTTCCTTCCTTCTCCAGCCCCTGCCAGAGAGTAGACATTCCTGAAAATCAACTAAACCACACTCACATAACTTTACAGCCTGAAGACCTTGAAGCAAATGAGCCTTGAAGAGTAATTGTAGCATTACAGGCACCAAATGATGCTGAATTATGCAGTGCTTAGCGGACGCTGCTTAGTGGATTGGTTTGGGGAAAAACGTTGAATAACGTGAGAAAAAAATCACTTCTCCAAATGATAAAGCAATGTTAGCTAAAACTCTCACTGTTTTCAACTCTATTAGGGGGAAAAAAAAAAAGAAGAAAAAAAAAGAAAAAATAAGGGACTCCTCCAATTCACCCCTGCCTTCGGCTGCATGGTTGGGCTGAACCGAAGGAGTCACATTTTAAACAGTTAAACCTGTGCTGGGAAAGGACTTCTCCTTTTAGAAAACATTTCAACCCACCATATTTATGCATCCCCCTCTGGACTACCTGCATTGCTGTAAGAGGTGCTGAGAGTGACCACATGCCAAATCCAAGCACTTTGGGTAACAAGCATCAGCCAGGATGAACCAGGTCTTCGAGGCAGGTATGAGCCAACATTTCCATTCTGGAGGCTCAGATTGTGTGGGATGCATGGACCTTAACCAAGATGCATCTTCCTAGCATGATAAACTAACTCATATTGATGGCAAGAGTTTAAAAACTAGTTAGAAAACATCTCAGCAGCATTATCACTAACCAAGCCAGAAGAAAAACATAGAAATAATGAAGCTATATGATAGCCATATGATGGCTACGTGTTCAGCGATGTCTGGTGATGTATGTTCAGCAATCATTGACCGTCTCTGTGTGTTCATGTGCAGGGTATTTCTGCACACTCTACAAATGGGCTTCA
Organism: Aramus guarauna; assembly: GCA_013400195.1. Taxonomy (NCBI): domain Eukaryota; kingdom Metazoa; phylum Chordata; class Aves; order Gruiformes; family Aramidae; genus Aramus; species Aramus guarauna. The sequence goes on from VXBL01000623.1 coordinate 529,958, forward strand.
GTATTATTAGTTCTGTTCTTCACATGTAGGAATCAAGCTGAAATTAAGCATTAATTAAGAAATTAATGTAGAAGATAAGCAGCTTGCTCAAGATCATGCAGGAAATGGGCGAGGACCAAGGGATGGGATGTAGGTGTTCCCCTGACCAGACTGTCACGTGGTAGCGGCTTCCTACCAAGGCCTTAGCATTACATAGGACCTGGAAAACACAAGGCTGTTGTAACATTTGGAGGTGGTCTTCCGCAAAATTTTGGTATTTTTCGTGGATAAGAACTTGAGAGAAGGTGGGAAGGGAGTGGGGGGAAAAATTTGTTTAGGTCCTCACCTCTGTTTCATGGGTACTGGTCAGCAGTGAGAGTGATGGACATGGCAGTGGGAAGAGCAGGAACTTTGATGCGTTGACCGAGAAATCCCCGTGCAGCAAGTACGTGAAGTGCCTGGCATTCCTGGCAGGTGAAGATGGGCAGCCCATGGCTCAGCTGTGCCAGCGTGAGGGGCCATGCCGTAGCAACATGAAAGCAAATAACTGCCACTCACATAAAGCGTCACTTCACCCCAGAGTAGAGACTCCATGCATCCCCAGACTGGGGAACGTGCGTGCTGGGTTTCCCAGTGCTTACCCACCACGTCGTGCTACGTCTCTCATCCTCCTTCTTGAGCTTCCCACGCAGGCTGGCTGGCTGGGAACATGGCTTACCCCTGCACGTGATGAAGCAAGAGTTTGAGGAAGGATGGGGACGAGGGAGGGATAAGTAGGTGACAGTCTAATTAAGGAACGCATGATAACACCTCACACTGGCAGCCAGGCTGCAGGCGTTTCCTGACCGTGGGATGCTGCCAGCTTTGCCACCTCTGAGCTCGCCTTCACTTTGCTTTTAGACGGTGGCTGCAGCCCTGTCAGGCTGATGGAGAGGTGTCCAAGTCCATCGTCCTGCTTGTGTGCACGCGGGGAGGTGGAAGCAGAGGCTTTAGGTTACCTTTTGGCTTGCCACTCGTCGTTGGGTGTTTAAACACAGGTGTCTGCTGCTGTTGACACTGAGTGATAAGTGGAGACATTTTTTCCGTCGGAAAGAATCTCAAGAATTTCCCCGTTCGCTTTTTATTCTTTTTTTTTTTT